>OZ030392.1:54734454-55341991 GCA_964023965.1 Melinopterus prodromus | reverse complement strand
ACTGATGTCCATAACCTTAATTTAAGATTCAGGGGTTTGTTTGCTCCACCTGCCCATCGCGCTGAGCTCTTATCTTACCACGTTAGTCACATATACAATGGTCTCAGGGAATTTTTTCAAATGCCCGTTGCGTCATTATTGCAGGTCACCAACATGGTTCCTCACAAACAGAAGGTAACATAAATCAGAACAAGGCAGAATAAAACGAAGACATGTATGTTAGGAGTATCGTGAAAAGATCGGATGAAAAAATCAATGGCCCACAAATAGGCTACCTGTACGTGTAAGTGTACATCTACCTCCCCTTTCTATCTGTTGCTGCATCCTTCACCCTTCTCTACGACAACGAATAGGATCGAGTGTTTATTCCTAATCCCAAACTGGTTACTTTGAACAAGCCTCTATCTCCCAATTATTGGCTTCAATCATTAGAGTAATAATTTCTCAAACATGAATACTTTGACTATTGAGCTTTTTGGTCGTCTCCCAGTGAAAGAGTAATCCACTGTCACTTTAGTCTTGATATTTGTGACGCGTAAAGGGTAAATAAAACGAAGTAAAGCTCAAGAATAGACGAGTTTGCTACAAGCGCAATGCGCTTAAAGCAATCCCATGCAGTGTGGCGATGAAGGGTTCTTTCACCCACCATTATAAAACTGCACGGATGTGGTGTGTTCTCTATTCTATGTGCATAATTCCTTCAGGGGCGTTCTGTCAATAAATAATGAAATATACAACTCTGCCATTTTTTTATTACACACCCTGTATGTTTTTTTTTGTTCGGATGGCATTAAAATTCAACAGAGCATAAATCTCTCCTTTGCCAGCGATGTCAATTCCAGGGAAATATATTACGTCAACCGTTTCGGGTTCGCTCTCTCGTCCCTAACCAAATGATTCACACCTTACCTTTCACGGCCTGCTTAAATCTAAAATAAGATCTTCGGTGCGGAAAGGTATATTAGGCCTTGTCGTCTATCCCGTCCCCTCCGATTCACGGCAATAATTGGAAATGCCTAGGAAGTAATCAAGTAATAATAGATTCCTCGCACCTGATTACACGCAGATAATGTTTGTGTTCGTCTATATCTCGGCGGCAATTGTTTATTGTTAATTTATCTTCGGTGTGCGTCGTGGATTGACACACGTACATTGGGGCGGATTATAATAGAACCCGAGGTTCGACGCATCACGCGCGGGGTGTTCAACAGTCAATATTTGCTTTGTATTAGTGTTGCCTGCGAGTTGCTTTGTCACTGATTGATGAGTTTTCGAGAAAAATTTAAGTAAAGTCAAATATAACTTTGGCTTAGGTGTAGCTATACAGGCTAGGTGAGGTAACGGCATTTCAAAAGCTTACAAAAAAACTCTCGACTGGTTTACTTAATAGTTTTCACCAGTAATTTAAAACTATACGTGCTAGAATCTACACTCTCCAGAAAGCAGAATTTTGAATTTTGAAAATTTTCCTTATCTGGCGAGGTATTGTATTGACCGGTTTTATCATTTGCAGAGATTTTCATAAGAATCTATTTAAGTACCTATTCTACCTATTCATGGGCATATCCAGCTCAAAACGGAAGGGGGGCAGTTTTCTAAATTTAACTTGCTGTATAGGTGTAAGGATTTTATTGAGGCAAAGTGGGATATAATCGGGGAGGGGGTTACTAATTAATACCAAATACTTGCGTTGTAGTAAAAAAGAAAAATCGACGAATTCTAGGTTAAAAAAATATTAATAAATAATATTAAAAAAATATTAATATTAAATATACAAAAAATATTTGGATTATAGTAGCTCAACTTTGAGACAATTTTTTAAACAAATTGTAAAACATATCACTTTGTTTGCTTTTGCTATATATTTATTATACTTTAGTGTAGAAAAGAAATTGTGTCATAAAAAACCATATGCAAGAAGTGGACACTGTTGTAGGAAGTATCAGGATCTGCGCGACGTGCTTGTCTCAACGACGTGCATGATAACTCCTATAAAAATGAACAGAACTCGAAAATTTATAAGCGCTGTGAAACTGGATGAAATTAGTTGGTGGCTAAACCAATATTTAGTGCAAGAAGTTGAAAATTGACAAAATGGCTGCTGTTTGAATGTTAAGATCTATTTGCTTCACCTTTTTCGTTTTCAAATAGCTATAAATAATATGATTTTTTAAAAGTTTCACTTATTATGAGGTTCAGTCTCCAATCAAAATTGTGATTTCTGTTAGGGAAAGAATAATAGCTCGACCCGTTTAAAGATTCAAATGTAATCGCGCATGCCAATTTGAAAGATCGTGTTTCTAGAAATACGCGTCGGTTATATCTGTGTGATAAAATCTACAAGAGAAGGTACGAACATTATACTTTTTAGAACTCCGTTTCTATATCAATTCGTTGAAATATAATAATAAACTCAACATAAGCACCTGTATTTATACGTTCTCTATACTGTATCAACATTTCACAATCCTAGTAAAGCGTTAGCGAAAATTTTTGACCGAAAATACCATAGGCTATAAAACCGTAAAACTTGCAAGAATCAAAAACTATTTCAGGAGCTTATTTTATACAGTTCAAGGCTTCAAAACATGAAACAAGAAAAAAATTGCTTTTCTCAACCGATTACATGGGAACCTCCCCTTAAGTGCCTAAAGACAACATGAGATGAAATTTTTGATAACTCATTTGATTTTAAAAACCTCAATTTATAATCCATTGTTAACTTTTTGAATTAGAATTTAAAACAATATCTACACCTTACTTTATGTTTAATTAGCTTTCATCAATCTATTAAATAATTCACGTACTAATTTTGAACTGTTTTCCTTACCATAATTTCTTCAAATATACTTTTTTAGTACCAAGTAGATTTACTGAATATGCAAATACATTTTTATCCAGAAATAAATATATTGTTGCCTCTACTGAAGTAACTTATTTATTTTAATTCAACAAAATATCGCCGCAGTGTAAGATTGTATATTAAGGGAACACCAATATGTTAAATTTTTCGTGGAGGTATGACGAAAGACTAATAAATATTAAAAGTTCCTAGGAGATGGTAAAATAATGTTCTATTCGTTGGCTTTGAATAATACAACAAAATATGGTAAGTTGAGAAGTACAGTCTAAGAAACAGCAAAACCTTTTGTCAGATTCTATTACAGATTAAAAACAAAAAGAACAAAATACAATGCAAATATCAAAAATTCTCACATTACCCCTGCTATTTTAATTTTCTTTAATCTATGGCAGGACAACAGTAAAAATAATTTAATAAATTGTTTGTTCATAGGTATAATATTATAACCGTACATTTTCTTCAACTTCATATGAAGACTGGCAGAAAAAATATGCTAGCAAGACTGAGAAATTTAGAAATTTATCTGACTGCTACCTATTTTATAAACACTATGAAAGCAAAGCAGTGAAACGAAACCGGAGTCGGCTGTGTTTTTATGAGATAAGAAAACGTTGCGCAAATTCCAAAAAGAACCTGCACGATATAATTATTTTTTAAATTCTAAATGTGAATTATTAAAACCGATATTGCTAAATAGCACAAATTATAAGGGTATAAATAAAAAATTGTAAACCATATTCTTGGAATACTGTATGTGTATTATTACTGTTTTGTTCAGTTATATGTACGAATCTTGCCAAATTGCTACGCCTGGCTTTTCAACCAAATGATCACCGCGTCCAAATGGAACGTGAGTATTGGATTTTGACAAAGTAACTAATGTCAACTTTTTATTATTATTAATATTAACTTATTATTATAACTTATTGTGAAAGCATTTTTACTACAATAATAAAAATATCCCGCCAAAGCGGGACGTCAGGTTACCTTATGTATGGGAAAGAGTTCTATGCAGTAAACACAACAAAAAAAACCGGAAGTGGGCAGTTTCACCCCCCTTGCCCCCTGGATACACACATGTACCTATTTAAGTACTTTGATCTTTTGTGTTACGTGGACTGTACACCGACTGTAACGTTTTGTCGTATGCCGATAAAGCATACGATCTGGTATAGTATAATTGAAAGCAAAATCTAGAAGTTGCTTGTTCAGTATCACCGACTCGTTAAAGTATTTATATATGTACAGCCTGTATACAAAGTACAAATGCAGTTCCTATTATCCAGGCCAACCTGTCGCTGTAGACGAGAGTAGTTTCAGCGACAATAGCGACCAATCGTGTACCGAACCTACCCCTTTCAACTTTTTATGAGCATTTTCAGTTGAAAGAAACCCGTTGGAAAACGGTGGACGTGTTCGGAAATCACGTGGCGCCTCTGTAATATGGGGCGTAGGGCGTGCATGTGACAAGGTCGTTCACGATTGATGATGGCGACCTCTATCGTCCTAGGATGGAGTGGCCACATCTTGACGTAACTTTAACTCTATGGATTGAAAGCAGAGTTACATTAACCCCGGCGTCAGTTACATAAAGCTCTTTCATTGCCTGCCTTTGATAAAAAGGAGTGAACTGATACGGCCTAGGGGATAATCGAAAGGCAAAAAAGGTTCTTCCTCGTTGTTGCGATGAAACAGAATGGGTTCTACTAAGTAATTAGATTAGAACGAAGTGAAGCAAAGCTATCTGCAAATCCGGAAATGTTGCAAATATATCATCAATCATTGCAAATATATCGTCAATTCAATAATTATCATCCAACTGAATACACCAGAGTTTGGAAATGGAATCACGTGAAACAATGTTCTTGATTATGGTTGTGTTTTTTTGGTAACTATTTTGTGACAGAAAATCGACAAGCGTAAGATATTGTTATTATAAAGTTTAGCAGCTTAGTCCGTTTTGAGAATTGATTTTTATTTTGATGACCATATTCAACCTCAAAACTAGTTACAGAGAAATAAAATAAATCTGTAAAAAAATGAATATTGTCTTATTTATGTATCTATTTATAAACTTCGTTTGGCAACCGTATGTAATTTTTGAGCTACCACGTGTTATCAAACGCCTCTTACAATATTCATTCTCAAATAACTTCTGGCCAGATTTCTGATGAAAAATGACGAAAATGGAGGTTAGACATTGGTCTTCCAATGCTAGCAGTATTCAACAGTCAATTCTTTAACATTAATTTGTGGATTTTTCTGCGGACTTTGTTTTAAGAAAGTTGCTGACTTTCCTGTACAACTTATTTGCCATAATGTATCTCGTAACACTCGTGTTTGGCTAATTGGTAACACAACGTCATCTGCTAAATGTATATTAATGGAAAATTTGTTGGTATTATTACATTTACCGTAAACAACAGAACAGTTGGTTGTAGAAAATTTTCAGCTCATACCATCTCAAATAGAATTTCAGTGTACTGTTATAATTTAGTACATACAAATTGATGATTGTCCACGCCTTTAATTTTAAGGGACACTCTGGAATTTCCAATCACTTTCGCCATGGCTACGTTGTTGTCATCATGGTCAATATAATATTACGAGATATGAATATATGGACATACCGTAATGATGAAATTAATCAAAGAAGATGGTGATATATAGGCGGGATGTAAATTTTAAATAAATAAAAGATTATATCCATAACCTGGATTTGGACCAGGGACTTGTGTGTTTAGCAGCTTTTCCCTTTTTGAGAATTGATATTTATTTTGATGACCATATTCAACCTCAAAACTAGTTACAGAGAAATAAAATAAATCTGTAAAAAAAATAATATTGTCTCATTTATGTATCTATTTATAAACTTCGTTTGGCAACCGTATGTAATTTTTGAACTACCACGTATTATCAAACGCCTCTTACAATATTCATTCTCAAATAACTTCTGGACAGATTTCTGATGAAAAATGACGAAAATGGAGGTTAGACATTGGTCTTCCAATGCTAGCAGTATTCAACAGTCAATTCTTTAACATTAATTTGTGGATTTTTCTGCGGACTTTGTTTTAAGAAAGTTGCTGACTTTCCTATACAACTTATTTGCCATAATGTATCTCGTAACACTCGTGTTTGGCTAGTTGGTAACACAACGTCATCTGCTAAATGTATATTAATGGAAAATTTGTTGGTATTATTACATTTACCGTAAACAACAGAACAGTTGGTTGTAAAAAATTTTCAGCTCATACCTTCTCAAATAGAATTTCGGTGTACTGTTATAATTTAGTACATACAAATTGATGATTATCCACGCCTTTAATTTTAAGGGACACTCTGGAATTTTTCATCACTTTCGCCATGGCTACGTTGTTGTCATCATGGTCAATATAATATTACTAGATATGAATATATGCACATACCGTAATGATGAAATTAATCAAAGTATAGAAGATGGTGATATATAGGCGGGATGTAAATTTTAAATAAATAAAAGATTATAGCCATAACCTGGATTTGGACCAGGGACTTGTGTGTCGCTAGCACAACGCTCTATCGAACTTAGCTATTGAGGCCTATGACAAATATTAGGGTAAATTGTCATATCAAGGAACACTACCGAAGCTAACCTATCGTGACACCCATCAAATGTCATCTACGTGACGTAGGGTTCACACCAGACGTATATGTAATTTACAAAGGTTCCTGGTTCAAATCCAGGCTGTGGGTATAATTTTTAATTTATTTAAAATTTGCATCCCATCTGTATATCACCATCTTCGATACTTTAATTAATTTCATATCTAGTAATATTTCATGTTCAGTAATTGATATTAAATTACATATATGTCTGGTGTGAACCCTACGTCACGTAGATGACATTTGATAGGTGTCACGATAGGTTAGGTTTGGTAGTGTTTACTACTTCCTTTCCTTGGTATGACGATTTTCCCAAACATTTGTCACAGGCCTCGATAGCTCAGTTAGATAGAGCATTGTGCTAGCGACAATAAGGTCCTGGTTCAAATCCAGGTTGTGGCTGTAATTTTTTATTTATTTAAAATTTACATCCCGCCTGTATATCACCATCTTCTATACTTTGATCAATATAATATTGATCAGTGGCAATTGTAATTTTGCCATTAGAGTAGTTTTGAAATTATCTTGACTAGCGTGATTAGCACCCTCCGATTACTGAATTTCAGGTATAGTAAAGGTAATTTTAGAACACATAAGGGATTCCAGAAATGTCCGATTGCTGATTTTAAACTGAATTGACAGTAATTTTCGAAAAGTTCCGTCCGAAATATTGGATTTCGCGTTTTCGTTTCACCATTTTCAAGTAATTCAAACCATATTGGTTTTGTCTGTATTGGCTAAAGATTTGTAATCAGCAAATCCAAAACCCTCCAAGCGTGTTAAATACTTGAATGCATTATGTCGTTACGGAAGCTGAACAATGGTTCTGTGCCAACAAGTTATGTGTAAATGCAACAAAAGCACAAAAAATTACTTTCGCTGCAAGACCAACTGATTTGCAACGTGTGAAGTTGCTTGGAGTTCAGATTGATTCTGGTTTAAGTTGGGGCCCGCACGTGGGTGATCTGTGCAAAAAACTGAATGTTATTACTTATCAGTTACGAAATATTATAAATGTTACTAACTTGGAAACAACTATGACTTTATACTACGCAAACTTCCACAACACGCTAAGCTACAGTGTTGTCTTGTGGGGAAGTTCAAGTCATGTTCGTTGGGTGTCTATAATTAAAAAAAAAAGGTAGTGAGGATTTTAGCGCAAGTTAGCAGCAGGAGTTCCTGCAGGGATCTCTTCAGACAGATGAAGATATAGACAATACCTTCAATTTATATTTTGAACTGTCTACTTTATATTTACTCAAACTTCCAGCTCATCGATTCTCTGTCTAGTACGTACGAATATAATACCAGAAAAAGAGGTAATTTATCTATATTGCTACATCGGTTACAGATGTGTCAACATTCTGCAATTTACCAGGGAATTAATTTTATAATTTGTTAAGGGACGACGTAAAACTATTACCCTTGGGTAAATTTAAGGCTTGCATGAAAACATTTTAAGTTCAACGGTCTTTTTATACTATAAAGGAATTTGTTGCATCCGATGTTGGTAGGTACTTGTTCGGTGTATTTTTTGTGACTTTCTGTAATACTTTTTGTTGTTTTCTGTTTAAATTACTATATCTTTTATTTTATTACTATATATTTTATTTTTATTACTATATATTATCTTCTTTTTAATGCCATTGGTTAAAGTTTTTTTTTTTATTTTCCTTTCGAAGAGTTAATAAACTATAGAAACTACATGCTGTTAAATTTTTTTTTCTTATTTATCGATTCGAGGTATCTGGTGCAACGATAAATTTAAAATTTAACAGTATCCTTTTAAGTTAAATTTATAAATTCGAACTTAGTCAGAATACATCAGACATATCAGAATCATTTCATATTAGGATTTGGATTTGGCTCTTATGGTCAATTTTCGCATTATTGATATTACACGCACTTTAATGAGTCTTGGAGATATTGTAGACAAAGGTATATATCATAATGCGGATTACAAAGAAAATAATGATAGAAATCAATACAACGATTTTTGTACCATTTTATGTAATTTTATTGTACTTATTTATGTTTTACTTAGAATGTGTGTAATGTGTGGCCGGGCAGGGGGAATGAAAATAGTGTGGAATTTAATTTGTCTAAGCCAATATTTCTATTATTGAACGTTTCATTTTTGGAATATTCATTGCCAAGACTACAAGGGCAACATGAGCAATGTGCAGACCTTTTCGCAGGAAATGGGTTTTAAGCCACAGGATGATGTACAGGCTGTAACAAAAGCAGCAATAACTTAAGCAAAAATATGACAGCAACTTATTTATTTAGGCGTCATAAAAACATGTCCCTCTCACACTTCTGAATCTACAAGGAACAATAGAGGCGCTCATTGGTGACATTAGAACAAAATTGTTGTTTTATTGCTGCTGCGCCTTGCGAAGCAAGTATCTAAGGTTCCCTTACATGGACCCGGACAGGTTTTCTTAAAGTTATTAGAACAGTTGCGTAGAACAGAGTTTATTTGGAACGCTGTATGAACGAACAAAACCCCTATACAAGCAAACCTTTCGTATGTGTATATACATAAGCAAACCTTGCAAATTGATTCACAAGATGAATATAATGAAAACTGTGGTAGCTTATAAACATACTCATAAATAAAGGACGTATATAGAGATTTTTCTCAATCGGTGCCAAGGGGCATCAGTTGATTTCCGATTATTCAAAACACTTGTCCTTAAATCGGTCGGAAAGGCCGGGCGACTGTAAGAGGGAGCCACTCATGCATAATTTTTCGGTCGACGGCTCTGCTCTCGCACATATTAGATTCGCAGGTGTCAGAAATCCGCATATAAGTGAGTTCGTAGACTCACTGGCTGCTGTTGGACTCGTTCCAGCATGTGTCCAAGTCAGTAGACCGGAAGGGATCGGCGAAGAATGTCGTAAAATGATCCTTGCAACGTCCTCATAGCATACGGTATCGGCTAGGAATGACTGAAAATAGTTCATATCACGTCTAATTCTCGTGATATATTTAGCCATTAGTCTCGCTTACACCCTATTAAAGCGTACTGTATTGCCTGCCGTTGATCACCAATTGAAATTTATATTGTGGCGAGAGTATGTGTCCCTAGTGGTCACTATCTATATAAGTTTCGCGTGAACTAATTAATTGAAGAGTTTAGTTTTAATTATTAGTTTCTATAAAATTGTACATTGGGTGTCATGAGAAGCCAATATGCAATATCTGAAAAGACATTGGCTGTATCGTTTGAATCTTCAATTGCAAGGGTCACGAAATATGAAGTTGGAATGCATGACCAACATATTTTTATTTCATGATAAATTCAGCACTTGTATCGCTCAAATTGAGCTATGAAATCAATAAATAGAAGATAATTTTTCTGCCGTTGATACGCTAAATTCAATGTTTGACGGACTTTGTACTGAGATAAAAGCCGAACATAAACAGAACATTACAAATTTTTTTAAATAAATGTGCATTTTATGTGACTGACCTGACTGCGAGGACAAAGCTATTCAGAAACTGATTCACAATGCTTTCATTGTTAACATTACAGAACCAGCTGATGAAATTCAAGAAGAGTTATTTGAAATGCAACACGATAGTAACTGCAAGGACAGTTTCGAGACAATAATTGAACTTTACAATTTTAGAGCAAAAAAACCGAGATCTTTATCTAAAATTCGAGAAATTGCTTTACGTTAGATAACATTGTTATCTACCAATGTGAGCAGGGATTCCCAAAGGTTTTTGTTATTGAAAATAAAAACCGAAATCGTTTGGCTGCCAGTGCCGATATGCGTAACGAACCAGTAACGAACCAAGAATTAAGCACTTAATAAACAGTATGCAGTCACAAAAATCGCACTAAAAATGTAATTTCTTCAACTTTAGCAAATAATATACACTACATTTAAATAATTTCAAACGTCTTTTATCTACAACCTTATAATAGTTTATTTCTCCGCTAAACATTTAGTGGTCCATAACAAAACTAAAATTTAGTCAAATGGCCCATCATCAGGAAAAGGTTAAGAACCACTGGTTTAACGGCTTTGTCAGCCAAGTGGGCTCCACCTATTCTCGTTCTTTTTCTCTAGGCGCAGCCACGTTACTCGTACCGCCTCAGCTATAAAGATCATCACCGAGCTTAATAATTTTACATCGCTCTAGTGATTACCAATTCTTGTATTCATGTACATGTTATTGTTTTTGTGGGGGATATTTTATCTATAAATATGAATAATTCATTACTATAAATTGTGGCTTTTGTGTTAAAATATTTCATCTGAAGTTTTATATCATAACTGTATTGAAACTGAAAAAAATATTATTTATGATTTATGCCTTATTTATCACATACAAAATAGCTAATGTTCAAAATAGTTATAAAGTGTATTCAGTACGTATGAAGATCAATGTGAAACCTTCAATTTTAATTTATTTTGTAGTAATTGCAGTGATTATGGCAGCAAAGCCACATTTCCACAATTTTGAAAACCAGTTTTATATGTTAGAGCTAATATCTAAAAACTGAAGATGCCTTTAAAAAGATTTATTAAATCTGTCAACTAATATTGTGAGTTCTACACTCTAGTTTAGAATATCGAGTCTGGCATATTTTCTGTTAGAATGGGAATTCCACAGGAATTTATTCTGGGTAGGGTTGCCATTATTTGTGGGAGAACTGTCGGACCATTAATAGGCAGTGTGATTTTATCTATCTCAATAAATATTTCTTGTAATCTAAGAGAACAATTCAAAAAGCAATAATATGTTTAATCGTAATTGCGCCTGAAATCAAATGTTAAATACACAATTTTTTGGTATTTAGAACAATAAAGGAAACTTTTTTTCTTTGTTTTATTTACTTTTTTACGTGAAGGGAGTGATTATGTGCGAACTTAGTTAATGCAAATGAAACCCGAATGTGCAGCGTTCAGAACAAATTTCCGCCCGTCGAGTCACCCGTTACGTTTCGGGTCGCAAGGCAATAATGAATATAAAAAGTTTCCTTTTACCTTTGACATTTATGTCGTACACAGACAGTGGAAAACTAAGGGGTGCGGAAAGCTCCGGGCATTTAAAACATTTCTAAAGGTACTCGCATTTTCCGAGTTAAAATTAAATAATGCTAATTTCTAACGCAGGTATTGTCCGTCGTGAATAATAACACGGCTGTCCTTCCGGTTATTCAGGAAGCGCACTTTATGCACACAGATTCTACCTTCTAAAATTTAAATCTAATTTGTTTCGAGCGTAATTACAGAATTTTGTTTGGATTATAGTATAATTGGTCTACCAATTATACAAATATAATTACGTATCATCAATGTAGAATGGATATTTGGGTAGTGAGCTGATTAAAAACCATGTCAGTGACCGGTGGTGGTCTGCGAGTGTTGTATAATAGATTCATCAACAGCCTCTTGGGGTAAACATTATTGATGAAGATGTTAAAAAGTTTTTTTACTTTATCATACGCAGTAAGATAAAGTATTGTAATCATGCCGAAAAAAAAAATTGAGATTTTAGCGGAAATAGGTCTTTTTGGGTCCCCTGAACATTTTTGGCCAAGGTACAAAAAAATGTCTGTATGTGTGTGTGTGTGTGTGTGTGTGTGTGTGCGTGTGTAAACGATTTTTGTGACGACGATTCCGGAGAAACTACTAAAGGTATCGGGACGAAAGTTCATATTTAGAAGTTTCATGACCTAACTTAGAGCTGAAAAGCTTTTGGTTGAAAAGGGTCCAAAGGAACTGGTAGTTTATTCTAAGCCTTTTTGAAGGATGTTGCAAATGAGCCGCCATTTCTGTAATTTCGACAAATTAGTTAATTAATAAATTAAAGCACAGGAAATTTTGAATAATTTATGCCTATGAAATTTTTTGGTAAAATTAATAGTTTAGCTTCAAGAGCAAATTCTATTTGATCGAGATCGGTCGCATCTGCATTGATATGAAATTACATAGTAGCCAGGATTTTGACAAATATTTTTTTGTGTTGTCACATTCGAAAACAGCTGATCTCATCAGAGGTTGGAAAACCACTATGGAACGTTGCCGCTGTAGTACGGCAAATTATAAAATACAAATTTCAAATAAAGTAAGATCACCAATTTGACTGTTTGTTGATAAGAAATGTCAACCCGTCTTTATATCTAATTCTAAAAACGATACATTGAGAAAATTATAAATAAAGTATAGCGATGAGTGTAGTTTTATTTTAGTATGTTGGTAGGGATGTGTCATGAACAAATATAAATCTGTCACAATTTGAATTACCTTTTTAAGGTGCGTTTTCATTAGTGACGATGGCAGTGGTAGCCGACGCCGTTATAGTATTTCCAATAGAAAATTGATAGTGACTCATGTTTATGTACATGCAAACTAATATGTGTCATTATCACGATATGTAAGAAATACTATAATTTCGTATTCTACCACCGCCATTAGCTACCATTACCTACCAATCGGAACGCACCTTTAAACTTGACGTTTCGTCTAAGTGGTACCAACCTAGCATTTACTATACAGACATCATTTATTTTTTTTAAATACGTATTTCTTAAAAAGCAACACTATAGACGTTGATGTCGCTCCTGCCAAAAACTAGATAGCCGACTCGCTCATATGCGACGGCGACACTCCGCCTTCGGTGACGCGCCGCATCACCGCTCGTCGCGCTATTCCGTACTTTCGGCATTAGTGACATAAATAACTATTATTCTGATGACGTAGTGTAGGTAGTGTCAAATGCTGATGCTTTGACAATACCTACGATTTATCTCAATAGAATAGATTCTCATGCAGCTAAACTATTAATTTTATATATTGTATGATAAAGTCATGTGCCTGGCCACATCAGATTTTTACTTTATCATACGCAGTATGTAAAGTATTGTAATCGTGCCGAAAATTTTTTTTGAGATTTTAGCGGAAATAGGTCTTTTTGGGTCCCCTGAACATTTTTGACCAAGGTACAAAAAAATGTCTGTGTGTGTGTGTGTGTGTGTGTGTCTGTGTGTGTGTAAACGATTTTTGTGGCGACGATTCCGGAGAAACTACTAAAGGTATCGGAACGAAAGTTCATATTTAGAAGTTTCATGATCTAACTTAGAGCTGAAAAGCTTTTGGTTTAAAAGGGTCCAAAAGAACTGGTAGTTTATTCTAAGCCTTTTTCAAGGATTTTGCAAATGGGCCGCCATGCCTGTAATTTCGTCAAAATAGTTAAATAATAAATTAAAGTAGAGGAAATTTTGAATAATTTATGTCTATGAAATTTTTTGGTAAAATTAATAGTTTAGCTTTTTAGTTTATTCTAAGCCTTTTTGAAGGATTTTGGAAATGAGCCGCCATTTCTGTAATTTCGACAAAATAGTTAATTAATAAATTAAAGTAGAGGAAATTTTGAATAATTTATGCCTATGAAATTTTTTGGTAAAATTAATAGTTTAGCTTCAAGAGCAAATTCAATTTGATCGAGATCGGTCGCGTCTGCATTGATATGAAATTACATAGTAGCCAGGATTTTGACAAATATTTTTTTGTGTTGTCACATTCGAAAACAGCTGATCTCATCAGAGGTTGGAGAACCACTATGGAACGTTGCCGCTGTAGTGCGGCAAATCATAAAATACAAATTTCAAATAAAGTAAGATCACCAATTTGATTGTTTGTTGATAAGAAATATCAACCCGTCTTTAAATCTAATTCTAAAAACGATACATTGAGAAAATTATAAATAAAGTATAGCGATGAGTGTAGTTTTATTTTAGTATGTTGGTAGGGATGTGTCATGAACAAATATAAATCTGTCAGAATTTGAATTACCTTTTTAAGGTGCGTTTTCATTAGTGATAATGGCAGTGGTAGCAGACGCCGTTATAGTAGTTATAGTTTTTTTAGTATTTCCAATAGAAAATTAATAGTGACTCATGTTTATGTACATGCAACCTAATATGTGTCATTATCACGACATGTAAGAAATACTATAATTTCGTATTCTACCACCGCCATTAGCTACCATTACCTACCAATCGGAACGCACCTTTAAACTTGACGTTTCGTCAAAGTGGTGCCAACCTAGCATTTACTATACAGAAATCATTTATTTTTTTTTAAATACGTATTTCTTAAAAAGCAACACAATAAACGTTGATGTCGGTCCTGCTAAAAACTAGATAGCCGACTCGCTCATATGCGACGGCGACACTCCGCCTTCGGTGACGCGCCGCATCATCGCTCGTCGCGCTATTCCGTACTTTCGGCATTTGTGACATAAATAACTATTATTCTAATGACGTAGTGTACGTAGTGTCAAATACTGATGCTTTGACAATACCTACGATTTATCTAAATAAAATAGATTATCATGCAGCTAAACTATTAATTTTATATATTGTATGATAAAGTCATGTGCCTGGCCACATCAGATTTTTTTTATTTGCTAGGATGAAACCGTTGATGTGACAACTTAAGTTCTCTATTATTCATGACAGTGATGGTCACTGGTGTTCAGTCTTTGATTGATACGGTGGTTAGAATGAAAATTGAATTGAATTGCCTGAAATTTATTTCTTTTGGTACCAATCCGTGACTTGCTCTCATGAGCAAGGTGTCTAAAAAAGGAATGCTATTATTGTTTTCTTTTTCTACTGTGAATTGGATGTATTCATTAAAGTTATTAAAAGTATCTAATGTGGACCGTATAGCCTCCGAAGGAAGAGTCAGCACCATGTCATCGGCATATTTCTTAATAAATTACGTAAATAAATCTAAAATCAATCGGCATTATAATGCTGTACTAACGTTGCTATCAAAATATGTGTAGGTATACTGTAAAATGGCCACGCGATAAGACTCATAAGGTAAAAACGAATTGCGCCCAAACTTTAACTTTGGTTCCGTGTGCAAGTGAATTAAATTTGCAAAATTCGCACCGTCGGATCGCAAAAATCAAATAAATCAGCCATATTATTGAGAGTTAATGATTAACATAGTATGATGCAGCAACTTAATGTTAAATGGAACCAATTGATCTCAGTCCAATATCAGTCCAAAATATTTCGAAGAGGTTATGGGATGAAGCCAAAATAAAAGAACATAGTTTGTTTTACTTTGTAGACATTGCAGTTACAAACGAAAATGAACAATATCATAAGTTGTATTAACATATATAATATACATAGGTACGTAATTATATTTGCATGAACGACAATGGATGAGTCAGTTATGTTACGTTAAACAAGTCAATGATAAAAAGTAGCTTAGACACAGCTGGCCCAATACATTGGATCGTACCTGAATGGCATTTTGTGCATATTGGAGACCTAAAGTTCTCTAAGCACTGGTACTTTGTGTACTTGATGTGGTAACCTACAACATAAAAAATAAGTAGTAAACAAAACATAATAAATATAAAACTTTTTCTAGTTCGGTCCCAAGTTCGGCCCTAATTCGGCCTGCCGGTTTAGAAGAGTTATTAGGAACGTTGAATATAGGCGATTATCATATAGGGTGTTTCATCTCGCGCGTGCCAAACGTGATTCGAATAAAATGTTTCCGATTCGTTGGGTAAAAAAAAAATTAAAAGTTGTTAATATTCTTTGTCAACTTTTGATATATCTCATTTTCAGCAAGAATTGCCAAGACTGAAGTTCACTTTTTTGTGCAGGATAGTTACACTACAAAATGTGCTCGCGATACATTATTTTGCGCTGCTTATGAATTCTAACTCAGAAGATATACATGTACATGAAGGGTACCGAAAATTTGGTTAAAAGAAATAAGTGGAGTACCTACACGCTACCTAATAAGAAAAAATCCATGAACATTACGTGATAAGTAACTTGCGCCCCGGATTCGCATTCACAGCGAATAAATCGACACTATTTCCATATTTCTTTAAGTCTGATTTCCGATTACCACAAACCAACACTTTTGGTTTGGAATGGAAAAAACCTTTTTGCTAATAATAATTACTTTGCCTACTACTGGAATGCATTTTGCATACGCTGTATAAATGAAACACCCTGTATAGTAAACCATGAGAACATACCTCTGTAATAGTATCACTATTGGTATTAGAAGACGATTGTAGCTTTCCAAACAATACTTTGACTGTTTCCCACTTGAAGAAGAGAGTTAGAAATATGGCGATTCCTAAATTAAAAGTAATCAAATAAGATTGTCAGGTGTAGTCAGAAAATAGAACATAGAATACGTTACCTTCCAATCCCTCCAGGAAAAGGATAACAGGTGGAACACTTTCTAATTGTGCTGCATTCCCAAGTTTTAAGAGTTTCCAAAAAATCGCAACTGTGCGACCTAGGCCCATCAACAAGAACAATTTCAATGTTATTGAAGTATACAACATAAACAGTTCCGTTTTCTCTGTCCCTGTGTCCTTTATTTTGTTTAATGTTCGCTTAGTGTTGATGATATAGTATAGTGTCAACCCAAAGAAAATAATATTAGCCATAGTTGAAACTACATTCGGCAGTAACATGTAGTATGTGAAGAATTGTTTTCTGTCTGAAATGCAGAAAGTTTGGGTTAGTTTACTTCAATATTTTGTAAACAAGACTTAAGCTGTTATGAAAGCTGGTTGAAAAAAATATGACTTGTATGTTATCTTACCTATTCCAAAGCTTTCCATCAGAAATCTGTAATTGGCGTCAAAACTTACGATCAAAGTAAAAATACAGGGCACTATCCAACCATAAATGCTGTAGTACAAGTACTTCTTTACGTTTGCTAGCTTTACATTTCCAAAACTCTGTTTAAGTGATCTAAATAACACATGAGCAGGTAATGTAATACAAAATATAGGCATCCATTAATCAGCATCAAACGCATTGCATTATTATTTTGTTTTCATTTTGACGTATGTGTAGAATCATACCATGCACGATGCGTGCGGTCTGTCAAGTTGCTAGAAATAGTTGAATCTTGAGAACACCGCATGAGATGCTGATTAGGTGGGCGTCCAGCTCATATTACTATGATGTTGTAGTATTTACCGAAGGCCTCTCCAAGTATCAAAGCTGAGAATATTTATCCATGCGGTGGTTGCGTATCCTTCAAACATGATCATATCTAAAAACAAATAAACAAATTAAAGAACAAAACATATACAATGTGCCCAAACAAGCTACACTTAATTAATTTATTAATTATCATAGCGAAGGGTCACGAAGAGTGCCTCTGTACGTCTACCTGTGCGTCTACCTGTACGTCCACCAATTGTTGTGTGTTTTATACCGTTAAATTTGTTAAGAAAATAAATAAAAAATACTGTAATTATAAAAGAAAAACAATATTGACTGTCTAGTATTTTATGTAGAAATAACTCAGGAGTATAACACACATTATTTATTTTCTTTTGTTTAGTCGTGGCCGAGTTACAAGTTTTCAAACACAGGGCTCAATACATTTGCAACCGTTTGAAGTGACCGTAATCGCATATCAATTGCTTTTTAGTATGCTGTTAATAATTTTATTTTAGATGTTTATTATATTTATGAATAATTTATTTCAGAGCCATCAAACGTTTATCCTAGAATTTACGATTTTGTCTGTTTTTCGACCAAAATTGTTCGTTACTTTTTTAATATTTACGAATGTTCTAAAAGTATTTATTTGTGTTATAGGAATTTCTGTCTCATACTCAACGGGCCAGGTTCATGTTTCTTATTCTGGTATTAGGAATTCCTGTCGGAGTTCCAGATAACATGATTACTTATAAACATTGAAATGTTGTAAATTCTAAGACCGTGTTTATCGACCATCCTTTAAAAATCAACAAATAAATTGATAGACCGTATAAAGGTGACAATGTTAGTTTAAAATTACAAAATTATCGATAACCAGTGATGAAAAATATAGAACCAGAAATTCGAAAATGTTAAAAGCGTTTACAGAGGAGTTACATGGTGTTAAAAAGATCCGAAAGATAAGGCCAACCTTAAAAATAAAGTCGAAAATTTTATGGTCATCGAGGAAATGCAAAGATGTTATATTATAATAGTATACTAATTAACTATATACAATTTAAAGTTGAAGTTGAAATGTGGCAGAAAATTGGGCATATGTGACTGGGCTTTAAATTTTCTTCAAATCATCATTCCTGACACTTGTGTTAGCTATCGCATGCATTAATACAGTTCAAAAAAACTTACAGATTCTATATTGTCCTAATTCACTTATATTTTGATCCAAGGAGTAATATGCTATTGGACCAATCACGTATGCTAGACAATATGAGGCAGTCACTTGGTGTATAACGCTTTTCATCTTGTATACCAACAAGAAGTAGATCATAGTGAATGATAAACAGAGCGCTGATACAGCCCAAGCATAATAAGATGCCTTACTAAGCCAATCGTCTTGTAAAAAATTATATCTTGGCAGGCACACGAATAGGTGTAATCTTACATTGGCTAGCATGTCCTGAACCGTTTCCAAACAGTATCTTTCACTATCGATGATGTAGTTCATCATGACCATATCAGAATTTGATATCAAGACGCCTTGGTCATCAATGGTATAATTAAACGCTGCCATTATAGCAAGATCACATGGCCGACCAATGCTAGTTTCTGGATTGAAATGATAAACGGCATACTTCTCTGGAACTAAGGAAATGTTCTTCATATAATGAATAAAAAATGCGATTTGGAATTATTTGTTAAAGAAATTCTTGGTAATAGAAAAATGAAAAATAAATCAATGTAAAGCAAATTATTGTAAACCTATCGTGAACTATTAGTATCTAATTAGTATATTAGTCAGGTCATTTTTTATTTTTATTTTATTACATTTATCGTGTTTGTATGTTACCTTTAGTCAAGTTCGAATCCATCCGAACATCAAAGCCATTAGTATAATAATTCGAATAACAATGCTGTCCATTGTTAGTGCGATTCTGGTAAAATATCTCGCCCTCTGGGCAACACTTTTTAAAGCATTTCTCCTTCTCACAATAATCACTGTTAACGCAAAGTCTCAAGACTCGCCGATCGTCAACTGTATTATCTAAACAATATCGTCCGAGTGGATATGTTATATGTTCGTAAGTAACAGTTGCATTCTCTCCGATGTATACCAATTTTTCAAAATTATTCTTTTCCAAAGGATAATCAATTATAACTTTGCAATTTGTCAAGCCAGCCTTCACTAAATCCACACTATATTTTAGCTCGTTATAGATTCTAGTTAAGTTTTTCATTGATGTGCATTTTCGCTGGGGTAGGTCATAGTGTTGCCAAGTTCCGCAGCACTTTGGAAAATACCGTTCGTCCTCAAAGGATTTATCGTAGACCACACCCCTCGCATATTTCGTCTCGTTCAAATGCAGGAATAGTGTAGCTTTATTACCCGTAGAAAATGAAATATTTGCGAGTCCTGTATATTTAAAATAATCAATGGACTTATTGCAGTTATATTGGGAAATTGTCAGTATGAGAATAAATACAGTATATTCCATCGCGTACACTGGATACTCCCATTAGACTGAAAACAAATATAGATTATTGCTGTTATTATTATTATTATTATCGCTGTTTCACAACAGTCCCATCAAAATATAGATTAGTTTGTGACAACATAGGAGTGTTCAAAAAGTAAAATTTTTATTTGGTGTGTATTTTGTGGCAAATTTAAATGATGACACGCATATTCATCAATCTTCAGTAATACTACCGTTAAATATTCAGTAGACATTTTGATATGATATTCAGTACATTTTTCTGAATCAATTAGTATTATTTTCATAGGCGGGCGAATTATTTGTACATCCAAATCTAAGCCACTATAATAGTAGACATATAAATTGCATCGAGAACTGTGCCAAATATATCGTACGTTGCTTTCTAAATTAGAATTATCGGTGGCAGTGGAAATAAAGGTTGTATATATTCACCTTTGTGTACCTGGAAATGGAAAGGGACCAGACTACACCAATCACACAAAAACAATACAAAATTGATTTATTTGTTATTGTTAGTTATTTCAGGGGCGTTAAACTGACATTATTTACATTTCTCAGGTGTTCTCAAAAAAATCTTAATTTTCGCGTTTTCAGTGAATTTGTCGATGCTAATTTTTTATTTCGGAAAATTAAATTAATCATTAAACACTTTAAATTTATTTTCTCCCTCTTCCTTCCTTGTTTTAACAGTTTTGGATTAGCTTTGGCATAATTCTTTCCATATCCAGGCACACATATTTTATGAGACATTTTTACTTTATCATACGCAGTATGCTAAAGTATTATAATCATGCCGAAAAAAATATTGAAATTTTAGCGGAAATAGGCTTTTTTGGGCCCCTGAACATTTTTGACTAAGGTACAAAAAAATGTCTGTGTGTGTGTGTAAACGATTTTTGTGGCGACGATTCCGGAGAAACTACTAAAGGTATCGGGACGAAAGTTCATATTTAGAAGTGTCATGACTTAACTTAGAGCTGAAAAGCTTTTGGTTCAAAAGGGTCCAAAGGAACTGGTAGTTTATTCTAAACCTTTTTCAAGGATTTTGCAAATGAGCCGCCATTTCTGTAATTTCGTCAAAATAGTTAAATAATAAATTAAAGTAGAGGAAATTTTGAATAATTTACATTGACATTTTTTGGAAAAATTAATAGTTTAGCTGCAACAGCAAATTCTATTTGGTCGAGATCGGTCGCATCTGCATTGATATGAAACTACATAGTAGCCAGAATTTTGACAAATATTTTTTTGTGCTGTCACTCTGGAAAACAGCTGATTTCATCAGAGGTTGGAGAACCGTTATGGAACGTTGCCGCTCTAGTGCGGCAAAGTACAAAATACAAATTTCAAATAAAATGAGATCACCAATTTGATTGTTTGTTGATAAGAAATATCAACCCGTCTTTATATCTAATTCTAAAAACGATCAATTGAGAAAATTGTAAATAAAGTATACCGCTGAGTGTAGTTTTATTTTAGTATGCTGGTACGGATGTGACATCTACAGTGTCATGAACAAATATAAATCTGTCAGTATTTGAATTAGCTTCTTAAACTTGACGTTTCGTCAAAGTGGTACCAAACTAACATTTCCTATACAGAAATATAACAATTTTTTATTTGTTTTTTTAAATACATATTTTTCAAAAAGCAACACAATGAACGTTGATGTCACTCCTGCCGAAAACTAAGTAGCGCGACTTGCTCACATGCGACGGCGACGCTCCGCCTTTGGTAACGCTCCGCATCACCGCTTGTCGCGCTATTCCGTACTTTCGGAACTTGTGACATAAATAACTATTATTCTAATGACGTAGTGTAGGTAGTGTCAAATGCTGATGCTTTGACAATACCTACGATTTATCTCAATAAAATAGATTCTCACGCAGCTAAACTATTAATTTTTTATATTGTATGATAAAGTCATGTGGCTGGCCACATCAGATTTTTCATTTTAGACTAACCGTCAACTGTCACGAAGAACGAAATTGTCAGAAATATGGAACATACTGTAAAGTACACGACAGCTCCTGGTTGGAACTTATTGTGGCTGAGGACAAATGCAAAATTAATCTTGATTACAGTGTTTAACAACTGATAAAATATAGGGAACAATCATAATTCTTAAACTAAAGGAAAACGCACCTCAAACCTCCGTGAATTACTATATTATAGAGCAACTAAAACAAATGGCTTTTAATTTTGTCATAACTTTTCTTTTTGCTTCGATTAGAGTAATCTTTCGATTAATCAAGATTAAAATTAGGAACAAAACATTCAAGTCTTCAAAGCAATATTGATAAATATATGAACAATTACACGGTAAAAAATAACGTTTTCTTAATATACTCACCGCAAGGATTCTCAATAGTCCATGGTAATGGGTGTTCGTTTATTAGAAACCGAATAATAACATTGAGAGAAAGAACTGAGTGTCTACCAGTTTTGACTAACAAAAATTTAAACAGAGGACTTGAATGTCACGCGCTTTTAGAATTTTGTTGAAATGTGACCTGTTACCCTTGAACTCCAATACCTGTTTCGCAAACGTACAGTGTTTGCATAATGCGTGATTAATATTATATATAATTATGGAGCATACGTACCTTTTGAATATACGCCCGTTTGCATCTAATCGCCAAATTCATCCTGTTAAATATGTTACAGTAAAACCATCAACTTCGTAAATGTATTCACTTATTAGTCAGTGCATACATTTACTGATTTGTATAGTAGAAGTATTCACAACCAATAAAATGTACACTTTTACTAGTAGATGCATACATTTCCTAACCAACTTTCGTAGAAGTATGCACAAATAAAACACGCTATGGTTCCCGCTGTGATCAACATAACCTAATATAATTCTTACCAGAACAAAACAATTATGATCGAACGCAATACGAAGAAAACCATTGAAATAAATATGTTGAACCGCATTCTTAAAAGTATAGTCGACTTCACATGCAGTGCATGTCCTGAGTAAATAATTTCAATACAAATACTCCAGTTCAAGAGTTGTCCCCAGAACAACCAGTGAACATAATGTTTTGCAAAATACCAAAGCAGAATAGTAATGCATAATGAAATGTTTATGTAATTCAAAGTACCCAACTATGTTGTATTGTTAATCATGTATTGTAATAAATAAACTCATGGACAAGAAAATCCGTGTACAGGTACCATGTACAACCATGTACAGGTTTTTGATAATTTTTCTGCAACCCATGAATGAATTGCCACATTCTATTAAAAGTTTGAACAAACGATTACCCCTTATTATACAGGGAGAACCATATTCACGTTATATCAGGCACAAAGGAATGCACAATAGACTAAATTTGTTTATAATAATTCGTTGCTCCTACAGGATCAATTGTTTATGATACAGGACCACTGCTAATTTGACAAATTGTTTAATACTTGGATAAGAGAGGTAATAACTTTAACGACAATGCATTTTTTGGAACCTAAAAGTGTTCGTGACATATTAACTTTTAGTTTTATTAACAAAATTACCTATCAACATATCTTTTATAATATTTCTTATGCTTTCGTTGTCTAATTATAACACATTGCTAGTTAATCCAGAGTGCAACAAATTCAAAACTATCAAAAGTACCAACTGAAACGAAGCCATGTCGAACCGTTTCGAATTAAAATAATTTTGTCGTCCGGCTGTTATCAGTTCATTTTATACTGTTCTCACAATCAGTTATTTTGCATGCAGATTTAAGTAATGATGATAATACGTAATATATTCTTCAATAAGTTCCTCTATTTGTATTAGTTAGTACATTTAGTTGATACTTTGAGTACTCTGTGGTAGCAAGTGTATGCAGTGTCTGGAAAATGTATACATCTACTAGCAATAGTATAAATTTTTATACAGAGTTGATACTTGATTACTTGAGTGAACATTTTCTTTTATTTAAGAAGTCTTATACTTTAATCAAATCACTTTCTTCTCAACTTGGGAAAATATCTACTTGCGGTATAGTAACTAATCATTTACTTGCATGGAAGCACATTGCTTTGAGTGAAGTATTTATTTTTCTGTGTGTACTCGCTTCTGTGACACTGGAATTTAAAATTTAACGGATAACTGAAGTGGCGTTGCGTATTGTAAAACATTTTTCATAACATTTCCTTTCTATGATAGACTGCATCCAAAAAACGGCAAAGCCATAACGTGGCCATCCGATTGATGTGAAAGAAAAACTAGGGGAACTTCATGTGAATAATCTTGTAAGGTTGTTGTTAAAGAAAAGTGCAAAACAAATGTATTGAACATTTCCTTCACAAAATCGACTATTTCCAAATCAATATTTCTACAATTTTAAATTCTCTTATTGTCAAAAATTTTCATATGTAATGTCACTCAATTTAAATTTTTGAAGAAATAGATTCACATGTAAATTTTTAAGAACCTTAAAGAATTTAAAACGGAATAACTAGATTTCCTAGATACTATGAAAAGGTTTTAAAGGAAACCTTTCTATATCTACCGCAATATAAAATTTCTTCACATACCTTAAATCTGGTCTCGTTGAAGTATGGAACCTCGTTTCTTAGTACTGTTGTGAACAACAGAAGCAAAACAAAACAGCACAAAAAGGTATTGAAAACGCCTGTTTGCCAATATTATCCTGTGTCGTATTTGTTGTTATACTAATATAATTTTTTAATTTGTTTTGTTCACAACTTTTAAGTGCAATAAAACAATGCGCCCGGATTCAAAGCTTTGCAATTTTTCATTCAGATATTTCATGTTTCTCAGATTAATCATTATTTTTAATATTCAATTGAATACTGCTACAGGTTTAAAAAAACAAAAAAAATCGTGTAAAATCTAAGTCTAACTTCTAGACCAAAACCGTATAAGTAAGACCCTAGTCTTATTTATTTTAATAATAATAATAATTACACACATGTCGTAATATTAAAGAAAATGTGCCATAATACAGAAGCTCAAACAGGCCAGACCGACATTATGACGGATACGAAATTCCGTCCTCCAAGAATTTAATATTTTGCTCGCACTTCCGCCCGTCACTCGTTACGTTTCGGGTTGCAAGGCAATAATGAATATATTTCACCTTTAAAATTCATTTTATACACAGAGTGGACTAGCAAGGGGTGCGGAAATCTCCGGGCGTTTGAAACATTTCTAAAGGTACTCTCATTTTCCGGGTCGAAATTAAATAACGCTAATTTCTAACGCAGCTATTGTCCGTCCTGAATAATAACACGGCTCTAATCTTCTCTTGTCCTCCTTCCGGTTATCCAGGAACCACAATTTTTGCATACAGATTATAATTAGTATAATTCTTTAATACTTAGTATAAATCTAATTTGTTTTTAGCATTATCACAGAATTTTGTTTAGCTTACAGGGTACCTAACGTACCTTACTGTCAGGGTGGTATATAGATATAGTGTAAAATAATTATCTAATAAGGTAAAAGCTTATATAGATACGACATAATTTGATTGAGTGTTAATGAATAATATAAATATTATGATGTAGCCGGTTAATGTCATATAGGACAAGTGTATATCAATATAAGTCCAAGTTTCCTTAAGAACTTATAGGACAAGCTGAGCACTAACATACGTTGCGGTTGTTTGTATAATATACAAAGAAGAAATAGCAAATCATAAACACGTAATAACAGCACGCATATATATTAATATAATACTATAATACTAATATAATACTTTTATTATACACTATGTTCTCTAGTAACTGTCTTTACTTGATGAGGTAACCTACAACAAAATAAAACATGAATAATTGAATTTAAATATGCAATTAATAAAATATTATATACATTTTCCTAATACCCTACCACAACCATGTCAGCCGGTTTTGAAAACATATTAGTAATAAACATGAAAAGCAGCAAGCAAAGGACATTACCATATAAGGTGTTTCACTTCGCGTGGCCCAAACGTAATTTAGCTATTGTATTCCTGTAGAAGAAGAATATTTTAAACATTTACTTTGATAATGTTCTGTTCATATTTTCAAATGACATAAAAAATAACAGGGTCCTTAGCTTGTTGTTTCTTCATTCTTAATGTCTTCTTTTTCTTAAAACAGCTTCTTATTATGTTCCTTTTTTGCTTCTTTTTCTTCTGTTTGTAGAGTAAATTCTTTTGTGCTGCTGCCTTTTTAAAAATCTGTCCAAGCATTAGAGGTACCTACAGAAGGATCATTAATACGGGTATCCCTTTTCTTGGGTGTTTAAGGCCAGAATAACGCATTTTTAAATGGATGGTATGAGCATATCTGGCAGAATCAATTATTAATGCGGAAATAATTACGAAAATTACTGGTAAGTAGTCTCTATAGAGCGAACTGATTTATAAGCGAACTGGATTTATAAGTGTGAAATGAGTATTAAATCCAGAAACAGTGTTATGATTTGTCTGATTGCAGGCGACATGCGGAAATGGTTTGCTAAGACACGCCCAAGGGCACATTTCACACTTATAAATGGTAAAAAACCACTCTCTAGTAATCTCTTTGTATTTAGTAGATATTTCATCATAAGACATACGTACCATAAGGTTTATTTCGTAAACCGTTGTTTCGGCATATGATCTGGGAGCAGGTTCTCCTCAATGTCAATCTCTAAGACGTCATATGACCAAGAAAAGAGACTGGCACGGGTGGTATGATACACCCGGAGAGTGCTATAAGTGGAAAATCTTAAACATTATTTATCTCGATAACGGTAGCGAATGGGACATATGAACTTTTGGACAAATAACTATTTGGGCACACGCTAAGTGAAACAACCTGTGTAGTTTATCGTAAGAACATACCGTTATTACAGAATCACTTTTGTGAGTAGACGTCTTAGCTTTCCAAACGATAATTTGACTGTTCTCCACTTCAAGTACAGAGATAGAAATATGGCGATTCCTAAATGAAAAATAAATAAAATGAGATTGTATAGTACAAAAAAGGACAATATACAGCCTATTTAAAATCAATACCCTAATTCTCGCAGTCACTAATAATAGGGTTATCTCAATCAGCTATAGTTAGGGTTTCTAGCTAACTGGTATTCACTCGGCCAGGCCGGTACTTCAGAATTCCGGCCGACGCGACGGCCGGTATAGCTATCGCATCGGCGGTTTGATTTTATTCCAAGATGTCAATCGTCAAATTAGAGTATTGAGTAAAAGAACCGAGGTGTGAGATACAAAATAAACATATTGGAATTTTTTGCTCCAGTTATCAAGATTATTTCGGATAGATCTGTATACAAACCCTTCAATAACATATATTGAATATGCAATTGATTTATGGAATGTTGCTAATTTTCCGCGTAAAGCCGCAATTCTACCAAGGCGACAGTAGAGACAAGTATACACTATACATATTACTCTTGACAACACAAATAACAATACCTATGACCACATATGTTGCCTACTGTTGCTTTCGTATACACTTCTATATACAGGGTTGGTCAAAATTACCGGAACACATGTATAATTCTCCAACAGTAAAATATAAAAACAAGCTATCGTCTAAATTTATTTTTACTTTATCATACGAAGTATGATGAATTGATGAAGTATTGTACCCGTGCCAAAAAAAATGCGATTTTAGCGGAAATAGTTCTTTATGGGTCCCTTGAACATTTTTGACCAAGGTACAAAAAAATGTCTCTGTGTGTGTATCTGTATGTGTGTGTGTAAACGATATTGGTGGCGACGATTCCGGAGAAACTGCTAAAGGTATCGGGACGACAGTTAATATTTAGAACTTTTATGACGAAACTTAGAGCTGAAAAGCTTTTGGTTCAAAAGGGTCCAAAGGAACTGGCTATTTACTCTTAGCATTTTTCAACAATTTTGCAAATGAGCCGTCATTTCGTCAAAATATATAAATAATAAATTAAAGTAGAGGAAATTTTGTATAATTTATGTCTATAACATTTTTTGGTAAAATTAATAGTTTAGCTGCAGGAGCAAATTCTATTTGATCGAAAACGTGTCTGTATCAATAGTAGGTAGACAGGATAATTTGAAGCTTTTGACAGTATTCAGAACGTCAGCGGTTGCGAAACGTCAATTCAACACTCAAATGCATGGAGAATGCGATGAGGAGGAGAAACACGCGCGCACGTACGGTATGTGAAACAATATTGAAACAGCTTGGTGTTTCCATGGTGTTTACAAAGCCAATGTGTATTTCGAGTGCGGATAGCAATGTTGTTATGCTTTTTTCAAGGATTTTGCAAATGAGCCGCCATTTCTGTAATTTTGTTAAAATAGTTAAATAATAAATTAAAGTATGTAGAGGAAATTTTGTAAAATTTATGTCTATTAAGTTTTTTGGTAAAATTAATAGTTTAGCTGTAGGAGCAAATTCTATTTGATCGAGATCGTGTCTGCATTAATATAGGATTTGCCAGATATTTTTATTCTAATGACAGGTAGTGTCAAAAGCTTATTTTTGACAATACCTACTGTCAATATCTGTCAAATGCTGGCTAATTCGTTTTATTTTAATGCAAACACGATCGATCTCGATAGAATCTCATGCAGCTAAACTATTAATTTTATATATTGTATGTATGCGGTTGGAGAATTATTTAGGCGTTCCGGAAATTTTGACTTAGCCTATATAATCGGATTAACGTTGCAATGGATAATTTCCATATGTAATTTTATTTATTTATTTGGGTTTTAAAAGAACGCTACAGAGATATCTTGTTAATGGTGCAGTCAGTGAATGAGTATGTGCGTTCATAACTGTGATCGAAATACACAATTAAAGTTGTCTTATTCTTGTGTATATATTTTTTGCTTTTGGGCCATATGGGCTAATGAGCTCTATATACTTCAATTAAGTTTTGCATTTATTAATATTGGAATATCGTTACCATATTTATCAGAAGTTTGTACATCAAAGACGAATCTGTAAATTTGTAGTACATGACAATGCCAGAGCCAATGTCAATCCTAATGCTGTAATTAATATCCTTACACCTATAATTACTAATTTACAGTACACATGCACAAATGAACACGAACATACAATAAGAGTTGAACAATAATATTATTCGTATTTTATTATTATTATGATTTATGGAATGTATATTAAATACTTATGGTTAGTATTATAAAAATGTATATTTTTAAACTATGAATTTTCCCTGAATTATTGACAGTTACAATTGAATACAATATTATAATTGAATAAATCAAGAATATAAAGGAGTTTTACAAATATATCACAAATTAATTAAAATGCATAAATGAAAAAAGAAACATTTTGATGCGTAAAATTAAAATACAAAACCTACCGTGCTGTCGACACCAATTGTCTCGTTAAGAATCCTTAATCTGTGATAATAAGTGATGAGTACACATTCTGTCGTGTGCGCCTTTGTCATTACGAATACCTAATTTATCGTGGTGAGAACCATATTCTGTCGTGTAAAAATTGCCGATGCGAATACCTTATTTGTGGGGCTGATTAATTCACTCACAGGTAAAACTGAGCCTAACAGGATCGAAATTTTAAAACGTATCCATATGAAGCCAACGCGCATGGGTGCTGTTATTTCTACAAGAGGTTCACATATATATAATTTATCTGAAATGTTGTATCTTTTATACAAACTCAGTCGGATATCGGTCGGACGTTGTATAAAAATGATTGAAAACTTTTCTAAGCTACTTAGTTACTCTAAATTGTGTCTCGAAATTATAATCGGTTTAATCAGGACTCAGGTATTTTAACTTTTTGTTTCAAAATTACTACGGTATGTGATATCTGATGAATTTCTTTACAATGTCACCAAAAAAGAATAAATCAGTCAAAAATTACAAATGGTTAAAGTAGTAAACATCAAAGTTTCCCACCAAAAACTCCAGGGTACGGTTTTGAGGACTTTTCAATATGAAAGGAATATTGTTGCTATTATAGTTTTTGCAAGATCAATTTAATTCGCCTATTATAAAAATACACAGCCCGTTACTGCTGCTTAGACCGATATTCTAATTTTAAAGAGTCAGGTATAATTAGAATATAGAATACGTTACCTTCAAATCCCTCCAGGAAAAGGATAATAGGTGGTACACTTTCTAATTGTGCTGCATTGCCAAGCTGAAGGAGCTTCCAAAAAATCGCAAGCGTGCGACCTAGGCCCATCAACAGGAACAATTTCATTGTCACTGAAGATAAAAAGATTAACAGTTCTGGTGTAAATTTATGTACTGCTCTCATAGTGTCGATGATATAGTACACTGTCAGCCCAAAGAGAATAATATTTGCCACTGTTGAAACTACATTCGGCAGCAACATGTAGTATGTAAAGAATTGTTTTCTCTCTGAAATGCAGAAGATTTGAGCAATTTAATTTAAATATATTGGGAATAAGACTTGAACTGTTACAATGGCTGGCTAAAAAAATATGAAATGTCATACCTATTCCAAAGGTTTCTATCAGAAATCTGTAACTGGCATCATACCATACGATCGCCGTAAAAATGCAGGGCACTATCCAACCATAAATGCTGTAGCACAAGTACTTCTGTATGTTTTCTATCGTCATATCTCCAATATCCTGTTTAAGCGATCTAAATAGCACAAGACCAGGTAGAATAGCGTTCAAAGATAAAAGTTAAAGGGCATCTATTAATCAGCATCAAACGCATCGCAATAATTCTTTTTTTATTTTGCGTATATGTTGAATAAGATGAAGCGGATATTATACGAAGCAAACTATTTGAATGCGATGAATCATGGATGCGATCCACCAAGTTTGCTGGATATGGCTGAATCGTGAGAACGGCGTATCAGATGCTGATTAGGTGGTCGCCCAGCTTAATATTACTATGATGTGTCGTATTTACCGAAGACCTTTCCACGTGTTATAACTCATAATATTTATCCATGCGGTGGTTGTGTAGCGTTCAAATATGATCATATCTAAGAACAAATCAACAAATTAAAACAGAACAACATTAACACTGTGTCAAAATAAGCTAGAAAATGTTCTTATTAAAAATTATTATGCCGTTTGATTCTTAAATTAGGAAAGTCTGCTCTTCACATACTCGCAAAACATTAAATTATATGAAAATCAGCGTTCCTAACCTTTGTGTTAGTATTACATGCAAATGTAACAAAAAAAAAACTTACAGATTCTATATCTTGATAATTCACTTATATTCCTATCCAAGGAGTAATATGCAATTGGGCCAATCATGTATGCTAGACAATATGAGGCAGTCACCAGGTGTATAACCTTTCTCATCTTGAATACCCACGCGTAGTAGATCATAGTGAATAGTAAACAGAGCCCAGATACAGCCCAGGCATAATAAGATAAGTGAGTAAACCAATCATCTTGTAAAAAGTTATATCTGGGCAGGCACACGAATAGGTGTAATCTTACATTGGCTAGTCTGTCCTGCAGAGTTTCCAAGCAGTATCGTTCACTATCGAATATGTAGTTCATCATTACCATTTCAGGATTTGATATCAAGACGCCTTGGTCGTCAATGGTATAGTTAAACGCTGGCATTATAGCAAGATCACATGGTCGACCAATGCTAGTTTCTGGATTGAAATGATAAACGGCATACTTCTCTGGAACTAAGAAAGCGTGCGTCACATAAGAAATGATTGCCCGATTACAAGCATATATTTTATCTTAATATTGGTTATTGACTATTATTTGTCAGTTTTTAAATAAATTATTGTGTGTCACCAGACAAAGTTATTCCTTATAACGAGTTTTGGAGTATTAGGTCCAGATATGTCCATCGTAATAGTTCGAATTTTAATTTAACAAAAACGCCAAAAAATAAGTTGCTAAATTTTCTGTAGACTAAACTATCAATTGTTTTATATTTTTTACATGAAAAATGTCTTAGGGACTAATTATTTTAAATGCAATTTTATGATTAAATATAGAATTGGAATGTTGTATTTAAAATCGCTAATATCGTTCCAGTTCATGGTAAATTTGAAGCGGCACTTCTCTAGTTAAAAATAATAAACACCTAAAATTTTGGAATCAGGATTTTACAACTTATCAACTTGAGAAACGAAAAATTTGGTCTATTTGAGATAAAGTTAGATCATATGGGGACACACTGTATAGATTAACTTGCATTCTAGTACTTTATGTATCTGATCACCACAAACAATTAATTATAAATAGTAACTTTTTACTTTAAATTTCGTCTTCTCATTAGCATTATGAATTTTCTTCGGCTTCGGTATCGGCTTCGGCCGGAGGTATCGGAAAAGCCAACGTTTGGCTTCGGCTTCGGCTTCGGCCCAAAAAGTCACTTTTGGGCGGACAGTAATCGTAAGCAACTATACAACTGTTTTGGCCTGGGCGATGATCATGCATTTTGATCGAGCGCAATCGCTTTCCCTTCAGAAATAGTCGTGGTCTGATCCTGGTCGTCCAGGGAGTCTACTCTCCTCATATTTTTGACGCGAATGCGTGACTTCTCGCAGGGTTTGGTGGACGGAGTAGGGATATCGGCGGTTGACCTGTGTTTGGAACGTATGGGCGTGGTGCGTGCGTTATTGTTCTTAGCGACAAGCAAACTTGCTCATAGATACGTACCACAGGCGAACCGTTGATATCCCCACTCCGTCTCACATAACCTTCGAGAAGTCTCGCAATCGCTTCAAAAAGATGACGAGAGTAGACTCCTAGTTGAACGAGCAAACTATGGAAAGCGTTTCCTTTAAATGGAATAATCACGGGTTCTCTGACCTAAGCAGCTGGTCGGTTTATTTTGATTTTTCTAGTTAACAAACGACTAAATAACCATACTTTTAAAATGAATAATCGAATGTCAACAGGTGCGGAAATAGTTTTGTCGCGAGCGATCAGTTGCGTGGTTATAGTTTCTTTGGTCGAGGAACATCTGAAAGACCAATCGGTACAGAGTATTTTGTTTTTTCAAAAACCTTGTCTAGTTGGTTATTATTATAAATTGCATATACGTGAGTACCATGTAGGAGATACTTTGGAAAATAATTTCACTTGACGGTGCTATTATATTACCTTGGATCAAGTTGGAATCCATCCGAACATCAAAGCCATTAGTATAATAATTTGAATAACAATGCTGTCCGTTGTTCGAGTGATTCCGGTGAAATATCTGGCCATCGGGGCAACATTTCTTAAAGCACTTCTCCTTCTCACAATAATCACTGTTAACGCAAACTCTCAAGACTCGCCTATCGTCTACTGTGTTGTCTAAACAGTATCGTCCGAGCGGATATGTTATATTTTTGTATGTAACAGTTGCATTCTCTCCGATGTATACCAATTTTTCAAAGTCATTCTTTTCTAAAGGATAATCAATCATAACTTCGCAATGTTTTAAGCCAGTCTTCACTAAATTCACATTGTATTTGAGCTCGTTATAGATTCGAGTTAGATTTTTGTGTGATGTGCAGCTTCGCTGGGAGAGGTCGTAGTAAAGCCAAGTTGCGCAGCACTTTGGGAAATACCGCTCATCCTCAAAGGATGTATCGTACACCACAGCATTCTCATTTTTCGTCTCATTTATATGCTGGAATAGTGTAGCATTATTACCCATAGCAAATGAGATGTTTGCCACTCCTGTATACTTAAAATAGTCTATAGTATTATTCTCGCAGTTATATTGTGAAATTGTTAATATGAGAATAAATAGTGTAATCTTCATCACGTACGCTATAAACTTCCAATAGCCTGAAAAAAAAAATATTGATTAGTGTGTGACAATATACTGATACTAAATTTTCTTTATTATTTGAGTGTTGGGTCCCATTACGAGATACCACGGTAAACTTAGTGCATATGCGATTAAAATTCTTACTGGTTTTGGCTGTTTTTCATTCGTATATTTTGAGTATTTTAAAAAACAGTAACACTAGAAAAACTTTTATAAAGATCATTAGTTTCAACATAGCTTGATCTGTCTGAAATTGTTTATAGCTTAATTTCCGGAAACTGGTCGCTTTCCATTTACAAGCACACATATATTACCACTAATTTTTTGATTTTAGACGAACCGCCAACTTTGATAAAGGTCGTGAGTTTTCCAATTGTTGTCTACTCTGTGGGACGCACTGTACAATAGACACGACAACTTAAAATGCACAATTAATTTTGACTAAGGTATTATAAATTACCGCTAAAATATACAGAAGAAGTCAAATAAAATTCTTAAACTAATGGTAACAGTAATTTTTTCACGTGAATTGTTATTTTAGCGCAAAACTGCAACAAATACAATTCACTTTGAAGGTTTTTAATTTTGTTGTAAGTTTTCCTTTTATTTGGAAGTGAGTATTATTTAATATTTATGTGATTTTTTTGTACTTACCGCAACGATTCTCAATAATTCTGGGTATTGGATGTTTGGTTATTCCGGTTTTAGAAACGTAATAGCAACATTGAGAAGATATAACCGACTGCTTACCACTTCCGACTAACGAAAAATTGAAATGGAGGATTCGACATGTCACACATTCCTAGAATTTTCTTGAAATGTGACATGTTAACCTTGAGCTGTGCTACCTGTTTCGGGAACGTACACTATTTGCTTCAAAATATCAAGAGTTTAAAAGCACACCAAATTATAAATTGTCGATGATTTAGCCTTCTTCATTAATTCAATTTCGTGAATTGTTTTCGGCCTTATCAGGGACTAAAACAATACATAAAAATTACATTTTGCATAACAAATATGAATGGAAAATACCTAATTATAATCCCAACGATAATCTTACCTAGACGAAGAAAACAGCATTAGAACAATATCATGCAACAACACATCATAATCGTGCAACGATCGCTCTCGAACTGGACACACCGAGGTTATTCGCAACACAAGGTTATTTTTGCTCACTACAACCGGTAAAATTTTAAACGCCTAAGGTTTTCGGAATCTCCTATATTGATGACGCACGCACACAAAATGAGTTTTTATTCATTTGTGGATTACAGCTCGGGGCGTGGCTAGTCAGATCACTATCGGGCAACCTTAGACGACTCAAAAATCACAAATAGTAACGGCAGAAAAAATACATCGAACAATAAACAAGCATCAAAGCACTAATACAAACGCTGCTTAAAGGACTGTACAGAAATAGAAAATAAGTAAATGAATACACATGCATTGTAATAAATAAATTCAACACAAATATACTAAAGTAAGAAAACTCTTGGTAAAAAATTACTTATATCTCCTGTGTTAAAAGTCCCGAATTGATGAATTAAATTACATTTATAACCTTTCTTCAAACAACCTTTTCCCTTGCAAACATATCATCCGTCTTTTACAAATCTTAAACACCTCTAACCCACTTTACATACCTAAAAAGAAATCCCTGACAAAATATAAAAAACATTCACTTACAATAATGTCAATTTAAAACGTTTTAAAATAAAATTTTACCCAAATTTAACATTTATCCTACTCTTAAAAGCAATAATACTATATACAAATTACTTTCAATGTCAAAAACCCTAAATCAGTTACGGATAAGTCAGGAGTCTACTCAGCCGAACACAAATCCGGAAGTTATTCTAACATTTATCAGCATAAAATTTCAACAGGTGTTTGCATAAAATACAATGAACCTACACTTCTTAACAAATGCAATAGAAACTAAAAACTAGACCTATTAGAACAACTCGAGATAGGAAAACCTAAATGAACAACGATATAACTTTATTAAATGATCAATTGGACTTCCAACAAAAACATTATTGATGTTTTCATTACAATAATTTTAAAAATTACGAATTTTAAGTTGCCTGCCTTGAACCAATTTTTCGCTATCCCTTTGCCTACTTCCAGCCGTAAGTCAATTGTTTCGTCGTCATTCACACGAAGTACGGGTGCTTCGTTTGAGTTTTTAATTTCTTTGGCCGTGATTTACTCGTTAAATTATTATTTATTTATTTTCGTACCAACATTTTCTAATTGTTAGTTTAGGCTGATGATGCTGTAACCAATGAAACCGGTACCGGCATTTTTAAAAAATATAAATTTATATACCTTTGTGGACATGAACACATTCCATATGTTTCTTTTGTGTAAAATAAAGGAAAGAACGTTCTTTTATAACAAGTCTAATTGTAATACTGACAAATTACAAATTACGAAACATAACACAGCAGGACTAATATAAACGAGACAACAAGTTCCAGAGGCAAATAATTTATTGTTTTCAGTTACTAATTTGAAGAACATTAATTAACAACGTAGCAAGTAGGCCCGTATTTTTTACTTTAACTAATTTAACAAATATAACATTGGTGCCTAACAATAAATGCGTAAAAAATAAAAAAATAATGTTCATTACAGTGGCGTAACAAGGAGAATGTGGACCCGTGTGCGAGCTGAGGTAATGGGACCTATTGAAAAATAAGATATTGTTAAATAAGCAATTTTCTCTGGATATCGATGGGACCTAGTGCAAGATATTTAATAATCTGTGTGAATTAGTGTGTAACGAAAGTCGGTAAATGTTCCTTTAGAAACCTCTGCGAATGAGAGTGTAAAGACAGTCTAGTCTTCTTGTAGTTTTCTACAACTGTGTTTATTTTAATCTCTGGTTATTAATTTCTATTAATATCCATAACTGATAATCATATGGCTTTCTATGGGATCCCCTAGAGTGGTATATTTTCCTCGTTCTACGTTAACTGTTTCGAACACAAAATTATGATTTTACAGCTCGGCGGAATGATTATGTTTTGGCTAAGGTACGTGGATCATATTTTTTTTTGTATTTGACTAATAACCTATGTTATATGGGTTCTTCGAAAAAATAATCTAGTGCAAAACCTTAAAATCAACATGGAGGTGGAACAGAACAATAAACTCAAGTTCCTCGACGTCTCTATCACAAAAAATTAGAATAAACTCAAATATGACAACTCCAATTATTTTATTTTAATTGTAATTGCGTTCTTGTTCAAACTTAGGAGAAAATAAATTTGAAAGTCCAATATTTTATGCAGAATTAGTTAAGGAATTTGTGGGCCTTCAAACACTGAGCGCAATACTTTTGCAACCAATGGTAGACAATAACTTGCTTGTGCGTTTTCCTACGTTACAAAGCAGTCGAATGGGAGCGATCCTAACATGTATGTCATCATTAGTCGCCCGCTATATATGAAGAATAAGGACCTGCTTTTTTAATTCTTGGCTGCTTGCAATAAATACATTAAAATATTTGAATTCGCTCAGCATAAACAAGAACAATTAATAAAATTGGATAATTGGATTATTTTTTTTACAGACAACTAATTTATACGATTTAAATAGAAGTAAATAGAAGTAAACGAGAAGAACGAACTACACCAAAGCCTGACGATCATAGAAGTGGCACTAAAATTATTTTAGAAGGAGTAAGGGACGGTGCTAAAATCTTTGGAGCTATAACTGGAATTGCAACTCTCGCTGCACCAAACCCAATTACAGCTGTTGCCGCTGGCGTTTCAGGAGCAATAGCTGCTGTTACAGTAGTGATTGCTGCTAATATTAAATAAAAGTGGCAATAAATTGGTATTTCATCTGTCACCACATCGAAATTTTAATTTTAATTTTGATTTGAATATCTACCATAGCTAAATGCTCAAGTTATAGTAATAATTTATAAGAACATATCATCTCGATATATTTGGAAGCGGGAATGTGTATAGTTCCGTATTCTTTGCAATGTCTTATGAAATTTGTCATCTACGTAGGTGTTGACAGACTTTGACAGTATGTTCGTATAATAATGACAGGTCGTTTGAATAAGAAAGTCATTATTCAAATGAACCGTCATTATTATACAAAGCTACTGTCATCATAATCATCGGTGTGTATCATGGTACGGCTTTTTGTTGTTTTCTTTTTGTTCCTCATGTATATTTTTTTTACAATAATTGGCAAATGCAAAACATACAGCTGTATTTTTCACTTTTGAATGATCGAAACAATTCAGTTACCGACTGATATCGTATTTTGGAGGTTATGTTCTGTTTGTGTCCTTGTAACACGAACTAGTAACCAGATGGCAGCAGCTCAATTCTGAAAACAATTTACTTTGTCCATTGATTTTTGGCATTTTATAAAATACTGAACGGTGATATGTCCAGTGCGGTGAAGTTTATCACACTGGTTGCAGAGACAGATCGTGGCAGGATGCTGAAATCATCAGCAACGGCTTAATTGTTTGTAGCAAAAAAAACAAGAGAATCATGACCACATGGTTAAATAAAAGAGGACCTTCTCCAAAAGATTTATCAAGGCCAAAGAGGCCGAAATCGAAGCTAAAAACGAGGTAATTCCGACCAACGAGCAACTCATTAAACAACTGTATGCCACTATCGACGCTCTAAAGGAAAACCAAAGCAAACAAACTAACCTAACCTACTCGTCTAGCGTAACCTCCAAAACGTATCAAAGTCGACAGACAATGTCGAACAACCACAAACAAAAATAAATACAAATCCACCAAGATCTGAAATAACACAACAAGAACTCCAACGTGCCCTGCATGAAGAGCAAACGAAACTAATCTCTAACAAAATTATAAATCTTGATGAACAACCCTGGACTGAAGTAGCTAAAACACAAAAAAACGCTCTCAACCTCAAAAAAAGGACTCGGCACAGCGAAGATCACTGCTGCGGATTTCAGTGGAATGGACAAGAAGGTTTGGTTATATCTCTACCGAATTAAAAACAATGCCACCGAACAGAAAATCACTGAACACATAACAAATATTGAAAGTTTTCGGATTGAAACGATAACAGTAAAGGAAGTACCAGGCGACCCAGACAAGCCAAAGCGCTTTATGGTTTGTGCACCGTTTTCCAGAAAGGACGACCTATATGACCCAGAGTTTTGGCCTGAAAATGTAGGTATATGGAGATTCGACTTCAAAAGGCACCAAAGTTTCCTACAGGAAACCTGTTTTTGTAGATTTGAACACGAACTATCCAAGCAAACGACCAGTCCCTGTCAAGACAGCGAGGACTCAACAAAAATTCATGACTACAAATGTCCAAAGACAAACAAGACAAGGACTCTGGAAATCTTGATACACGATGAGAAGGTAGACATAGCTTGCGTGACAGAACATTGGCTTTGCACAGACAACGCAGTTCTGTATAACATCGAAAGCTACACAAAGTAAGCTGCTATACCAGATCCGATTGTGAGCAACAAAATAGATGTAATTGAATTAGAATTCATAAAAGAAAATTCAATTGAGATAGACTGCGAAATGGCTGGCATATACGTGCAATTACAAATTGTGGTGATAGTATGTGTTTACCGATCACCAAACGGCAACCTAGACAACTTTCTGCGGAGCTTGGAATCAACCCTTGCCGAAGTTCTGCGCGAGTTTCCGAGGAACACCCGACTAATTGTGGCTGGCGACTTCAACATCCATTTTCAAACTGAGAACATCAAAAAAGAACAGATTGCACACCTAATCTCCTCATATAGTTCTTTGTGCCGCCTTCTACGAGCCTACGAGAGTCACGATCATCAGCAAATCTTGCATTGACAATGCCTACACAGATATCACGGAAATCCACACTAAGATGGTGGATCCCAACTACGGAGACCTACGGAGACCACACAGCTCTTATATTACGTACAACGTACTACCAAAAGCAACACACCAACCTGATCAACAAACGAATCTACTCTGTAAAAATAAAGCCAAATTCCAACACCTAGTGCAACATGAAGACTGGAACTTCATGTCCACAGAATAGAATGCTAGCTAGACGATGGCCAAATTTCTTTATGTCCTAAAAAATAATCATAATGCAGCCTTAGCAACTATTCCAAAACAACAAACAACCAGCAGGACACGACTCACACCACAAACAGCGCAGGTACGAGAACAGAGACAGGGGTGACAACGAGAGCTACAACTTAATGAAAAGATATGAGAAGTTTTATGTCAACCTAGCTGAGGAACAGTACAAAACGAAGAGCACAATCAAACTCATGGACGCACACGACAAGAATGAGATGATATGGAAAATAATAACTCAAGAGGCGGGACGCCTCCTAACTATTGGAGTTCCACAGGGAAGTATACTGGGCCGAATTTTCTTCGTAACCTTTATGAATGACCTTCCATCCAGACTAGACACCAAAACAATAATATATGCCGATGACACCACGCTGCTATCTATTGCTGAAACTACTGAGGAACTCCTCTCGAACGCAGAAAAACACATGCAACAAGCAAAGAAATGGTTTTCGGAAAACAACCTTTGCCTCAACGAAGCAAAAACAGAGCTAGTTTTCTTCCAAATGGATAGATAGGAGATAGGAAATAGAGATAGGAAATCTGTGGGATTGCTTGGAATTCACATGGATCCCCGCCTAACCTGTCGTAGTCATATTGAAGAACTCGCAATAAGTTCTAAGTCGAGACACTTATGCCATATGCAGGACAGACAAAACTGCAGGTTACCAAGCAGCAAGAATGGCCTACATGTCATTGTTTCAGACACGTATGCCCTATGGCGTAGAGACATGGGGGACACCCCACATATCAAGAGCATCTTCCTCGTCCAGAAACGAGCTGTCCGAAATCTAACATCAGGTCATCTCAAAACCCATGCAAACCATTTTTCAAAAGACACAAAATCCTTACCGTGTATGCCATGTACCTGCTCCGTTCCCTTGCCACTATCCATAACACCACAAACAACATCCCCACCCAGGCCGATCTTCCTGATCACGCCACTAGAAACTGCGACAACCTTCGAGCAGAGTTCCACCGACTATCATCTACTACGGCACACTGTGCAGAACAAATAGTAATCTACAACAACCTCCCTACAAGATGGAAGACACACACACTGAGCAGCTTGCAAAAACTTCTTAAAGTCAGTCTTTTACGTACAGCACCCTACAGCACCGATGAATTCACCAGCGCAGCACACGAAGAAATAAATATATACACATGACTGTTAATGCTATGTATGACTAGTTTTTGTACAGATTCTGAAATATATTATTATTATTATTATTTATTAATTATAAATTTGTATATTACATGTTATTAAAGACGTTTACTACCTCGAACAGAACAATTAAATGATTTAGAGGCTTCAATGTCCGAAGCACTTTCTTATCAGTGATACATTTGAAAAATCACTGAACATTCGACGAAATTGCATCTGTGTATGTACCTACTATACTCGCATTTTGTATCATATGTCCTTTATTAATAGCAGGTTTATTACATAATAAATCCTTTATTACTTAATATAATTTATATTATATAGTATTGTTACATAAACTAAATCAAAAATATCAACTAAATTAAAAAATATTCTGCAGTTTTTATGATTTTTTACCTATTTTGATTTCATTTAACTACACAGTCAGTCGAAAGGCACAGCTGCTACTCACAGACCCTAAAACAAATTAAATTACGCGCTGACCATTTGTCAAAACTCGCGTCTATTTCGGAATAATAAATTCACGGTCAATCGAGATGACCGTGACAAAAACTAATCTATCTGCATAAATTCTGGACAACATATTTCACCATTTGTGGAAATTCCCAAGGTCGCTGATAAAAGATGATCTACTATGTTAAACAATTAAATATGTATAAATATCTATCATATTGCGTATGATAAAGTAAAAAAAGAAATTGGATCAAGAGATTTTAAGTTGTTAATGAGCTTGAGCAATAACACCGTTTATTTAAGTTGTATGTAGGAATATCCATGTATACGAGTCTTACGTGTTACATCCAGAATTGTGACGTTATCCCTACTTACAGAAGTAAGAGTTGTGCTTATTTTTGGTTATTTTGCATTTCATTTTGTATTCACTGGAATAAATTTTACTTTGTACAGCGATTTGCCATTACTTTTGTTATTATTAAACATCGAAAATCTGTTAAACGGACGTAATCGTAATCGTAATCGTAATCGGAAGTAGTTCAGAATTGTGTACTCTCTAATGAGAAAACAGTTGAATTTCTAACGATTTCAGACATATTTTGAAATATAAGAAGCGCTGTTTTTATATATGGTCAACTTTGTGGTCCGACCAACAGGTATTTTTGATTTTATGTACAATTAGAGTATGTCAGTTTAATTTATGTCGCCAATAAAATCGTTGGAAATAATTAAAATCATTTTCCCTTGAAGAATAACAATTTTCTAATGATGCGTGATTTTTAAAATTTCGCATTCCCATAATTCCAAAACTAGATAACAAATCATCATAAAATTTGTTATTTTTAGTTAGCTACATAGAGACAACAATTATAGGCACCGAATTTCAAACAAAATTATCAAATGACATAATTTGAATTCCCGGGATCGTTGATATATAAACTGATATAATCTAAACATAAACAATTTTGCCATTATGAGAGGATCAGTTCACTGAGTTCACTGACAGACCGGCTCTCGATAATGAAGTGTCTACTTATTTTGTCTCTACTGCTGCTAAAATATGCTGCCAGTCAAAGATGTAAGTGTATTTTTTCCAATACTTGACGTCTTTTTAATGCTATATTTCTAATTTAGGTGGAATTCCAGCAAAAGTAAAAACCAGGTATTTGATTATATGGGTTACAATATTTTCTTTTAGGACAAGGTGAATTGCGTGATTTGGGATAAATTCAACGTGAAGACTTTCCAAGGAGAGATTCTGAGGTAGGTTATGGATGAATGTGCGGTGAAATAATAAAATTTTAACACACATTGTAAAAAATCAAAATTTGATTTGATTTTTCTTTAGGTTTGACTCAACTTGCGGCTACAATATTATTAGTTTTGAGACCAAAGATGGGAACCAGGTTAATATAAAACTTGAAAATAGGATTGTTTCCGTTACGTGTGGAAGTGATAACTACCAACTGAAATTAAACGGTACGAATACGGTATATATGGTACTGCTAATATACGAAATTACGTTATAGTTACTACCATTTAGTTAATCTGAATATAACCTAACGAACATAACACCAACCTACCTAATCTTTTTAGTTAAGAATTAAAAATTATTATGTGTTCTGTGCTGTAACTACAAATAGCAAAACATTAAAGAATAACGAGTGTTTGTCATCAACAAGTGATCAATAGGTAATTAAAAAAACTGTTTAATATTCTGTAAAAATAAAAATTCGTTGACTTACATAAATAGGAATTATTTTTCAATTTTCATCAATAATGAAGACCATTTTAATTTGGCTAATTATCGTCAAAATTATCGTCAACACTGGTACAACGTCAACAAAATCGCAATGTTATGTTATGCTTGTTATATTTAGAGTTTGTCTGCCCAAATAATTGTTCGATGGGTAGTTGTTTACACTGAATTTATATTCAGGAATTGTTATTTGATACCAAATCGGATTATGTCCAGTTGGCTTATGATGATGTTTTTCTTTACAAGCTTAACGGTAAAATGTTATAAAATTTTATTGGTTAAGTGAAGTTTACCTGTAGGATTAAATTTTAAATTATTTTTATATATACATAAAGCATAGCACGATATGAATAGCTCATTTCAAGATATGGTATGATGTAACAACACATACTTACAATTTTTTCACATTGTCATTACATAACTAAAAGTGCCATTTTTCTAAAAATTATTATTGAAGATAGAAAATTTTTGGATGGTAATATGAAAACTTATTCACTAAATGCAAAATTCTAATTTAAATTTTTATTTAGCACGATTTATTATTTGTGAGTCTTACTAGTAAGATTTCGAGATATATTGCTTCAAAGATATTTGACTATGACTTGAAGTGAAAAGGAAAATTGCTGCTTACAAATTAATAAAACTGCTCGTATCAAAGAATGGAGGTTATTTTTTATGTTATTTTATGAACTTTTAGACAAGAAGTCTCCGATATTTGTGAATAACAAGAAAAGTTATACCCCACCAAGCGTAATAGACAATACTATTTCCCTCTCACAACCTGGCCGATTAGTAACAGTCAAATTTACTGACCTTGGCGTGAAAATAATGTGGGATAAACTGGTAAGTATTACTACTATTATGTTATTAAACGTTATTTACTCAACGGTCGTAACTGGTAAATAGATTAATGCATTTTATGGCTTCTCAAAAGAACAGCAAAATGACAATAAGTAATTATAAATTGTGGAGATGCTGAAAATGAATAATGGTGGTAATTAGTATTACATATAAAATAATATCCATAAAACAACAAAAAGTTTTCCCGCAGATTTTGCTGAATAGGTACTGTTCTTTGTGCCATAAGGAATGAATAGTGCGCTAACTTTTTATTTAACAAATAAGTTGTTAATATATGCCATGCTGAAAATAAACTTTTCTAATTCAAAGCCAATGGAAAGATCTTATTTTAGACAACTTTCAAGTATCCATTCATTGCTTACTGAAAGCTATCTTAACAGCATACATGCACGGTCGTGGGCCATCTGTGGCGGATATGGGGTAAGGGGAAACAAGCCCACTGAGGTGGGCCCTCACGAACAAGTTATCAAGTGGAGGGGAGTTTAGTAGTATAATGGCCGCTCGTTCTGAATTTTTATCAACACGGCTTAGCAGGCGGCCAGAAACATCGAGAAGATCGTATGCAGTACGAAAGCGATTCCAGGCCACGTGCCGGCCGTTACCAAAACTGTTCTGACTCGATCTATTTCAAGTATCCGGCGGGCAGAATACCACAGCGGTGACAATATCTCATGAATAACTGAGCCGCGCGCAATACTACTATATAGGCAAAACTGGGAGAGCTGAAGGTGATTCATCGCTTAAAATCGTATGAACCAAGATATGAACGTACCGCGTGAATTGGTTATTAGCTGTGTATATTAAGTTGCCTACTAGGTAGTTCGTTCAAGATTAATATTTAATTATTAAATATACTGTCATTTAATTGTGATAATTGTCCTATCTAATTTATATATCCATCATTAGCATGTTTAACAGAAGCAAAGTGAAAACATACCAACGAAAACATCTTGTCCACATCACACGTTCGCCCTCGAATTGGAGGTTAGGTTGCTACCGCTGTCATTCGTTCTTATGGTTCTAAGAACAGACGTACTTTTTTGTCTTGCCCATTTAAATTATACAGCAGACGTATGAAAAGTATGCTATTTCGTTTTAACACGCGTCAATATTTAGAAATATTCTGTAACGTATGTCTAAAATAACAGCTGAAATCTATGAGTAATCTTCAGCTCTCCCAGTTTTGCCTATATACACAATATTAGGCTCCCCCGAATGCCTGAACATGGGATTCCCCGATATCGGCGCGGAATTTGCTGCACAGTGTGGCTAGACTGGGCTAGACGTAGAGATTTGTATTTACAATCACTATGTTTTTATATCGGAATCCATCAACACATTCATTCACCCATTTTTAAGGAATATTGGCCCTTTTGTCAAACATGGTTATGTGACCATGTTTGGCAAAAGGGCCGATATCCGCATATGTCAGTTCACACGCATTCAAAAATTATAAATTATTTTTATTCTGATACTTTCAAATTCACCGCACTCGGGCGTGGTAGCGGTAAGAGTCAACTAAACCAGGGACCCTATTCTCGTCATCTTTTTGAAGCGAATGCGTGACTTTGCGAATGGAGAAGGGATATCACCGGTTGCCCTCTGGTTCGTATCTAGGTTGTTGCTAAGAACAATAACGCACGCGCCACGCCCATACTTTTCAATCAAACGTATGGGAACGTATGGGCGTGGCGCGTGTGTTATTGTTCTTAGCAACAAACAAACTTGCTCATAGATACGGGCAACCGGTGATATCCCTACTCAATTCGTAAAGTCACGCATTCGCTTCAAAAAGATGACGAGAATAGGGTCCCTGTACGAATACACTATCCATATTATGATCCCCGGATGGTTCAGGAACAAAACAAACAAATATCGTATCATTTAGGAGGTCAGTCCATTATGAGTGAAATAATTAATCATTTTATGCACCGAAAGAAGTTTATTTGAGAAGTTTTATTACGGTGTTCGCGACGGGTGTTTCCTTTAAATCAAAATATCAACAGTTTTTAAATTTTTTATACTCCAGTTGCAAATTTTACGCAGCCTGTATAAAATATGTACCAAACGTTATAATTTTGTTGATCATATGTTGCGTAATTTATATATTCTAGAAATAAATATGAAACTGTTAGCTTGAATACTAACCAAGATATTCAATGTAAAACGATACGCAAAAGTCAACAAAAATGTGGTAAAATTAAAATAGCTCGTAATTCCTTTTGGCATTTAGGTATAGGAACACCTGATGTCTTTCGACTGGAAACCAAAAAAAAAAAATTTTAAAATTATACGTTCCAATTTAAAATACCAAAGTTTATATCATCTTCCGGTAGACCGGAAGTGCCAGTCATTTGAAAGTATTTTAATTTACAAGTTCGAATCGAGTAGATCTAGATTCCATTTCCGCGATTCTGCACAAGCCCGCCGCGTGATCCGAACACAGGCACCGAGCGACGACTAGTTGATAAGTATCAACCTCCTAACATATTCTGTTGCCCTAGTCGGTCGGACTATGCAACAGCTGCAAATTTAGGACGAATAATACCGTGTTTTTGATATTTACTTGGTTTGCAATATTATGAACGAAATAATACATTCTTACACATACTGGCGTACCATTTTGGCGTATGTCCCAAACTCGCAGCGTTAGAAGTGAGTTGTAACTTAATTTTTACGTAGAACAACTAGCGCCACCACGCAGAGAACTGCCAAACCCTGCAAATTTGACCGATGAAAACATAGTTTTGCACAAAACATGGTGTTGTTGTCTATTGTATGCCAAAACCGCTCTCCCAAATCCTGGGAGACACTGTAACAATTGTATTTATGCATAATACATTCAAATTGAAGCATTATCAATTGAAAAAAAAATCTCTTACGGGAAGAAGGCATCCTTCTTGCGTATGCTCTATTTTTATGATTTCAATATTCGAAAGGGTTTGGATAAATTCTTGGAGTGGGCGATGTTTCGGGCATTTTTTGAATGTAGCCCCTTAATATTCGATTTTTTTGCCTAACGTAAAAGCCAGAACACAGTACCTAATTACTATTTCAGGATTTTGTGGAAGTGATTATCGAAAACAAGGCAAAACACGACTTTACAGGGCTGTGCAGTAAGGATTGTACGGACGATCCAAACACATTTCCTGATATTTGGGCGGAACCTGGTAAGTGAACACAAAAATTACCTCATATTGGTAGCTTCCCATAACTCACATGCAATTGAAGATTGGTCGTGACTGTACCATTTTGGTTAAAAATGATGTTACCGCCAGTTTCACTTTAATCGTAAACAGACCGTAATATGTTATACAGTAATTTAATTCCTATTTACGTTTTCAATACTTCAGGACTGACATAAAAAATCTATATATTTATATATAAGGACGAAAAAGACAAAAATAAAGAAAAGGGCAACAATTACGAAAATAACAAAGATTTGACGTAAAGGCCAAAAATACTTTTTGTCGTTTTCGTTCTTGTTTGCTCTTTTTCATTTCAATTAATTGTGCACTTGCCTTTTTATCGCTTTAAGTCGTTTTATCTATGTTTGGTCATTTCTTTAGCCGTTTTCCTCATTTACTTCCTATCGGTAATTATCTCCGCGTTTGTTATTTATGTCCGTTTGTTGCGTATCGTATTGCTGGTGTTTATTGGTTCTTTTTGCCATCGTTATATAAATTGTAATCAATATCTCCAAAAGTATTAAGCTTAACACAAATTAAACATCATATTAAAGACGAAGCAATGTAAACAAAATCTATTGAAAGACGTCGGTTTCAGATAAGGTTAAAAAACGAGTTTTCAAAACAGATATATTAGGTCAATTATTAATATCTATTCAGCTAAGTCATCTGTTATTACCAAACTTTTCGGTATTGTTTGTGTAAAACAATAATGGTCGAAATGTCTAACCAGAGTACTATTAATTAACATTGGGTGTGTCGGCACCCAAACACTAAATCTAACATTGGCGGCATTTTTAAGAAATTTTACGATTATATTGTAGAAGATAGTATTTCATCTCTTTTAGCAATAAATGGAATATTGCCTCTCCCTTACTTGGAATTACTAATATGACTATCGGATTAGTTTTAACAATAATTATTTTAGGTGGCTGCAAAATACAAAAACCGAAAACCTGCTCACCTATAAATAACGCAAAAGCAAAACGGGCATGCGAGAAGTTGTTTAAGGGCCACATTTATACAAAATGCCAGAAGGTAACAAGTCTTTTCTACGCGGGTTGCCGAGTAAACGTCATCTATTGTTTTTCAGACGGTGTACACCAAACCGTTTATCGATGCCTGCATATTGTTGCATTGCAGCTGCAAATCATCTAAGAAGGAATTCTGCTTATGCGATTTAATAAGTGCATACTCGAAGACATGTCATGCACAATCAGGAGAATCATTGGAAGGTTGGAGATCAAAGGAATTTTGCGGTAAGAGCATACGTATAGATTTTATAACGTTCTTAATTATACAGGCCGGTCTACTTCGAGTCTACCAAGCGCAAACTGGTTGTACACTTACACTAAGCATGCAATTGCATACACATAGATGTCTCAATAATACACTGAATTTAAATATGTAGTGTTTACGTTTCCGTTTCTTATTAATGTTAAGATACAGGATTTCCCGTCTGATGTGTTTCGATCAGACATATTTTGTTTATCTTTTTAAGCAATCTAAAGTAATATATGTCTCCCGATGATGGTAATTGGACTAATTGGATACAATATGAATTTTATATGAACTTTTGTTCTAAGAATGCCTGTATCTACAACCTACTTGCATTTGGCATGCACGAAGTGAAACACTCAGTATAGTATCCTAGTAAGGTATCTACCGGAAAATTTAGCCCATGGGTCGTTACAAGAATTTGTGTTAGAATCTAAATTTTGTTGACACAATCCAATTTTTCATGCAGTCTGCAATAAAAGGTTACGTTTTGAACTTCATTAACGACCACGTTTTTCTTTGACCAAATTGATTTTTGTACCAAAATCGAAAACGCTACATATACTGTTACATAACTCGACAAACAATTTATACTCATCTTATATCATTTTTGGTCTATACCGGGTGATTCAATTTCGAGGCTCACCATGGGGATCTCGCTTATTAGTGGAGATAGAGCCTATGTTTAAATTTGGCTAAGTTTCGTATTTTTCTGTTGATCAATTATCTGAAAAGAAATATAAGCAATCATTTTTCATTTTGAAGTTATCCGCAAAAAACTGAAATGTTAAGATATCGTTTTTAAATTTTTTATTCAAAACCAAATGTAGCTAAACATTTGAATCAAAAACATTCTTTAGCTACTTTTTAATAAGGACTACAGTGTTATTTTTTAATTTGAAGTAACATCAAAGATAGCGTCGTAACCGTGGCCGACTTTTGTTTTTCTTATGGGCGCCATGTTGAATTTTGACATTTTCCGATAGTTGTCTTTTTTCTCATTTCCGCAGTGTATAACATGTTGGCATTAGTTTTTAAAACAATGGTGTAATAATAAAAAAAGAAAGCTTTTCGCTTTTTATCGTTGTTTGTCGTGCTTATCAGGTACCCAACTGGAGCTCGGTTACAGACCGCCGGACAGACGAAGAGTGCTCGATTAACAACATTCAGATTGTAAAAGAAGCATGTTTATACAACAAAAAAGTTATTTTTAATGTAAATGTTCAAAGAGGTCGCCATTTTCTTGAAGGCACAAAACTGTGCCCGCTTTTCTACATGTTGTAATGCTCTTCTAACTGTTGTCCCCGGAATAGCATTGACCGCAGAGCCTCGATATTTCTGCGAGTAGCGTGATAAATTTCGTCGTTCACAGTTCCACATAGAAACACATTATTCACATTATTCACATTATCCACATTATTCTCCTTTGGTCCAACGCAACATCGTCAAAATAGTCTCTGCCGCTTCGGTGTGCAGAAGATTTAAATGTCGTTCTCCATTGAAGTTTTCCTGGAACATGAATGGCCCAATTAAGTTCTAGTACATCTTCATCCAAACATTAATTCCAAAACGTTGCAGGGGCCACATTGGTCTGGTGTGCCTAGGATTTTCTGTCACTCAATAATGGTCATTGTTCCGATTAAACATTCTAAAATTTGTAAATTTCGGCTTATACGACCAAACGATGTGAGGATTATATGAATTGCGGGATTTACTAAATGATCCATGCTCCGCTAAATTTCTGTCCTCTATCTCCACTAATAAGCGAGATCGCCATAGTGAGCCTCGAAATTGAATCACCCGGTATAGTGAATATGCTACAAACCGAAATATCATTCGTATTGTTTTTTGATTTTCACTATTTGTACCGTTACGACTTACGTGAAACGATAACGATTCTATATTTCTGTGTTGAAAGTTCAATTTTGTGAGGAGTTTTGATTTTAGACATTAAGGAATTACTGCAACATTATATCTACTCGTAGATATGACAATCAAATAACAATAACAATTGTTGACCCTACTAGAATCTTCTCTTAAATTGTAACCCGCTTGTAATCGCGATAATTAAAACAAGTGACGATAAGCAATTGTGACAAACATGCTCTTTCAGTGATTTATAAACACTAAAAAGTGTTAACAAAATAAAACAATGCAAAAACATTATTTTATTTAGTTTTTCAATGCTATTCTTAAGTGAAGGAATGTGTACGTAACTAAACGACAAAATATGTGTTTTGCCGACTGCTACTGGATAATATAATGTGGTAACGAATTTACAATACTACGTCCCGTGAGACCCACTGTATATTTGGATGTTATTGGAAGTAAACAACACAAGAGTGTGTTCTTGCCTATCATATTCAAAATAATATACATAATGTAAGCACGCATAAGGTAGAAATTCAAAATTTTCAGTAAAAATTCAAATTAACGTTTGATCAAGTCGGCCTGCATATCCAAAATATTTATCGTAAGTTTCCTTACGATGAAAGAAGCTGACCAACAAAGTGTTACTCAAAGGAATATTCCCAAGATATCCTTAACAAACAATTATGACAGCAATATTCAAATGTGGAGACAAAAACAAAGTAGAAAACTATAGGCCTATTTCATTAACCACAAGTTATACAAAAATTGTTAGAAAAAGTCATCCACAAAAGACTTAATGAACATATACAGAACAACAATCTGCCTTTCGAAAAAAGTCCGGCACAACAACAGCAATGTGCGACCTAATTAGCGATTTAAAAGGAAAAATAGACAATAGACACATCGTGTTGTGTATGTTTGTCGGGTTAAAAAAGGCTTTTGACACAATATCAAAAGAAATTCTAATGTCTAAACTCCAGTCAATAGGCACAAGAGGAAAATTTTATACTCTCCTAGAAACCTACCTACATGAACGCCCGCAAATAGCAGGAATCCAAGGACAACATACCGCTAAATGGAACCGTCTACATGTATGCCGATGATACACGCATCATGTACTCGGCAAAAACAGGAGAGAGTTTACTACACATGGTCGACGAAGGTTTACCAAAGATAGAATGAATAACCCTAAACAAAATGTTACTGATTGACAGACATAGAACAAGAATAATAACACATATTAAAATACAAAAACACCCAACAAGCAGATGCGCACCAATTTTGAAAACCACAGAGATAGCGCTTTACAACTCACTGCCTGATGACACGAAGAAGATGACATACGAAGGTTTCAAAGCTAAAATCAAAGAACTATTGAAACACAAGACGTGAGAGCCCGAAGCTGACCAGATTCACTAAGTAAAATTATAATGAACCCTTACCACCGTTAGCCCGAGAACGGACACCGTCCGAATCCCGAGGCGAGGATTGAGGGAAGACAGAGACAAAGTGATACGTGACTGTCCAGGATATCTTTGTATTGATGTATTTTGTATAGTGTATCATGTATGTTTATGAATGAACAAAAAGAATAAATGTTTAAACGAAAGTTGATAACTTTCTCATTTTTTTAAATGTTATTTAAAGATACATAAATATATTGTAGATGCATGTGGTAAGCGATTGTGGTTCCAAACGTTTCATGTGACATTTCAGACAAGGGTTGCCCTGGAACCCCAGACCTCGACTACTTTGATTGTGGTCCAGAAAATGGCGGACAAACGTGCGGCACCAAACCAGATGACAAAGCCAACGACGAAAAAGAATGCACTGAAGGGTGCTTCTGCCCGCACGGTTTACTATTGCATAATGGAAAGTGTTACCTTCGAGAGCAATGTCCTTGCCAAAATGGCAACCAAATAATCCGACCAGGAGGAACCATCCAAATGGACTGCAATACATGCACGTGCACAAACGGAGAGTTTGTTTGTCCTGATGTGAGTCATTGCCATAAAAAAGCATGAAAATATAAATATACAAACATACAATAAAGCATGCCTATTGTCATTAAAGTACCAGCCTTGTCGACGAGTGTAATTGACATAATTTTCAGGTTACCTGCTATGATGAAGGTGGAGCAATAGGTGACCCTCATTACAACACGTTTGACGGGAAACGGTATGACTTTATGGGGAAATGTACCTATTATTTAGTGAAGGGTAGAGATTTCTCTGTTGCCGTCGATCAGTACGTCTATGAACACGGAAAATTTGTGGTAAGCATGAAAGGTTACATAAGTACGTAGACTTTCACCCCATAATCATAGAAAATAAATTATTTACGGGTTATGCTGTGCTGCAAAATTCATAATACTGGCGTTTTGCGAACCATGTAGTTTACTTCTTCAGGACTAACTGAATCCTGAAAACCGACCAAAGAACTCTACCGTCCCGATGTGTTTTCCACCTGACGTTAGGATCGATTTCCACATCTTAGTGATATCAACGCACCGTAACAGCGAGAAAAACCCGACATATAAGTTAGGATGGAGACGGAAGGAATTGGTTAAATCATCATTAATTCCCGAACAAGAAGCAACGAAACTTTTCGTCAACTAGGATCTAGGGTTTGCTGAAGATTTACAAAGATAAAGTACCTCTGAGACCGACCGTCAGCACAATAGGTTCCCTAATCTGTTTGTGGGCGAAATACTTATGAGAAACCATTTACCTACCCCTTCATCAAACTTCATCTTTTGTCAAGAATATTAACATTTTATTCCAATTTTCCAGAAAGTTGGTATTGACACGAAGGTATACTCATAAGTTTTCTCATAACGTCACTCTTTAGGTGTGTTCCTTTTAAGAAGGTGGTCGAGAAACTTCGGAGGATATTAGTCCCACGAGGTCTACCAAAAGATGGGCCAAATCTTGAGGAATCCTGCATCTCGATGACTGAGCTAGATAGATATATCAGCAGGTTTCAGGTGCACCCATGCGAACGCGACTTTCACCGGTAATCGCCAATTTCCTTATGGAATTGTTGGAATCAGAGGCCATTATATTAAGTCTCTGTAATCTCACACATTGGGTTACATATGTCGATGATTCCTTTATGATTTGGACACATGCTACAGACAAACAAACTGAAGTCCTTAATCACCTGAACCATATCACATTCACTGGAAGAATTCAAACTGGCAAATTCACTGCTGGTATACATAACGTCAACTGGAATATAAAGAGTTCTCTAAGAAGGAACATACAGATATGTACCTGCACGCACAATCAGCCTCACCATCGCCAATAGAAGAGGATTTTTTCTAATTATTATTGTGTGTGTACGATTTACAGTAATACCTACCTTAATACACAACAATGTTGCATCTTGAAAATACAATACCTATTATTATTATCATTGTTTACAGAAAAATCTTAACTCAAACGGACCATCTTATGTCAAAGTTGTGTACGTCAATGTTGACGAGGACATCATTACTCTAAATCCTAAATGTGTTGTAACAGTCAATGGTAAAGACATCATTGACTTCCCACACCTGATCTCTGGCATAACAATAACTAAGCCTACGTCTTCACAAGTTATAGGTAACATATATAGATACCATTCTATTTTAACATGACTAAATTATCCATCTTAAATTTACAGTTGAGTTAAAGAATAAAGTTCAAGTTATATGGGATGGAAACACGGGTATCAGAGTACGAATACCTACCACCTTAAGAGGCCGTGTTAAGGTGAGTTAACATACTGGGTGTAATTAGAGTAACACCAACTCCCCAATGAAAAGACAAAAAAGCTGCATTATCCATCATCTGCACTATACTAAATTAATTGATATCAATGCAGGGTCTTTTGGGCAATGACAATAAAGATAAAAGTGACGATTTTATGCTGCCAAATGGAAAAGTAGTATCAGATGCAAATACGTTCGGAAATGCTTGGAAAGTAGACCACAGTTGCGAGGATAAACAATATCCTCTTGAGCATCCATGTGTGAAGAACCCAGCCCAGAAGAGAGTAGCAGAGGAAGCTTGCTATGCATTAAAGAGCGGTGTCTTCAAAGGTAAGTAAAATACCCCAAAAAAATTAGTTACATTTAGTTACATTCATACTTGTGGTTTTTCAGCTTGTAAGGAGTTCAATGCGGAAACTACATACGATGAATGTCTCTACGATTGTTGCCACAACGCCCAATCGGTATGTGAAAAAAAGATATACAGGATATCTCAAGCAACTGATCAATTAATTTGTGATGTTCTACAATTTTTGCAATTAACTAAATGCTTTTGATTACATTTTTGGTTCTTGAATATGGACACTGATCAGTATCCCCACAACAATTTTTGAGTTATTTTAATATCATTCTTTTTCTAGTCGACCAACAAATAAAGTTTAATATCTTTGTTATTCTTGAACCTAACATTCGTCACTCCAAATTATTCTCGGGGTATGCAACTCATCCTCATGAATCTTTTACTACAAATTGTTGGTTTAATATTAAACATCATATTGTTGATAACGAATAAGGTATGCGCCCCAAACTTGAAACTATTAATTGCATTATCAACTGAGATATTAAATTTTAAATGTTACCGAAAAAATCAACTTTTGTTTGACCTGAAAAGCAATTAGCGACTTATTCTGATTCCAAATAAACTATATAAAAATAGCGGAACATCCAGAACCTCTAATGAATCCGTTCCGTGAGACTTCCAATATTCAAAATAATAAATTCTTCCTATAGGGGTTGAAGTGTGCATGCCCAAACCTACAAGCACATGGCAAATCGTGCGCAGCCAAAGGGAAGGAAATAGACTGGATTGAAGAAGCACCGGAATGCAAGATCGAATGCCCCAAAGGACAAGTTTATAGCACCTGTCATAATATGTGCCAGAGCAGCTGCAACTATATCTCGGAAAACCCGAATTGTCAGAAGTATTGCGTTGATGGCTGCGCTTGTCCTGCAGGACAAAGTTTGGATGAAAACAACAACTGTGTCCCAGTGGAAAAATGCAAATGCAAAATGGACGGAAAATACTTTGATGTCGGTTTCCAGTACAAAACTGGAAGCGATCAACTACAGTAAGATGTTAATCCTTTTTTTATAATATCATGAATACTCCAGTCATTATTTTAATCCCTTTTTTAAATAACGCATATCTTCAGCACTTGCACCAACGCGAGGTGGAAGACAACCAAGATCACGACTGCACAAGAGCGAAAGGCACCAACGAAACAAGATTTGGAGGCTAAATGCAACAAAGATGAAGGATTGGAGTTCACAACATGCAAGAATCCACAACCTAAAACATGCAAGGTAAAGAACTTTACCAGTTTCAAAATAGCCCGGTTGCATTGGGCGATAATACGATTCATGTCGGAATAATTCAGTCAAAGGAATTTCTTGTTCTTGGCAATAACTAATATCTATCAATATAAACCGCTCACTGACCTCTTCATTCGGTCGTTTTGTCGTCTTACGTCGTCGTTTTACCACTGCAAAATTATCGAGTATACTATCACTGCACATTAGCTACAATCAATACATATGGCGTTAAAAAATAATTGATATTATAACTGCGAATATGTCTTAGTTGTTGATGTTATTTATGCAGATCTGTTGTAAAAGATATTCTATTGTAGACGAATAGGTGAGCGCAGGCTTGTAGTATGGGTCCTATCATGTTGTAGAGTTGTATGGCATGGAACCTATGAGATATGCACATCATGCATCACACTAAATATCAACCACAAACATGAATTTTGCTCTGTTTGAAGTCGCTTGTTTATCATGCTATAGATGAGGTACATACATAAGGTGCCCAGTCGAAAATGATAAATTATAGAATTGTGATAGCTATGCAATAATTATTATTAATATGTGACACAATACAAGTATGAAATTCTTCACTGTTCAATTTATTAAATCTTATCAGTGACCGGTTTTGCCTTTTCGGCGAAACCAGTCACTGATAAGATTTAATAAATTTAATAAATTGAACAGTGAAGAACTCGTATTATTTCACATATCTGACACCGTTCATATCAGCGTATTTTATTTTGGTTTTGTTACACAGATGTTTCTTTTAAGAAATGTTATTACATATTTCGTTGAATTGTTATGCTTGTGATCAAAACATATCTGTTTAAGCAAAATATATTTACTTCATTGAATACTCGACATTCTTGGCATTATTAGTAATTAAGTGTTTTGCTATATTTAGTTAAAATATATAAATAATGTTTGGTAGAGCACAAAGTTTATTTCGGTATCGTTTGTAATATGGATTCCAGTTGTAAATATTAACTCTTTCCTTTAACATTAATTTTCAAATATATGCGCTTTCTACGAAATATATATCGTAAAGAAATACATTTTTCACTTTATCATACATAGCATGACAAATTATTGTAATCGTGCAAAGAAATGAGGTTTTAGCGGAAATATGTCCTTTTGGGTCCCCTGAACATTTTTGACCAAGATGCAAAAAATTTTTGTGTATGCGTGTGTGTACCCGTTTCTTGTAGCGACGATTACCAACAAAATACTGAAGGTACCGGGACGAAACTACATATTTACTTTCATGAGTTCCTAACTAAACTTAGAGCTGAAAGAAGTTTAGTTGAAAAGGGACCAAAGGCACTGGAGGTTTACTCTTAGCATTTTTCCTAGATTTTGCAAAAGAGTCACCATTTCTGTCATTTCGCCAAAATAGTTAAATAATAAATTAAAGTAGAGTAAATTTTGTGTAATTTACGTCTATGACATTTTTTGGTAAAATTAATAGTTTAGCTGCAAGAGCAAACTTTAGCTTTGAAAGTATGCATAGCAGTTGACTCTGTTGGTCGCTCAGCGCTCTGTACATTATGTATATACAATAAATAATTTACTGAAGCGTTAGCAGTTTTTATTCGAACCAACGCTAACCCGTCTACACACATTAAACATTCTATTTGATCGAGATCGCTCGTATCTGCATTACAATTTGTTTGCCAGGATTTGACAGATATTTTGATTATATTGACAATATTGTCAGTATTGACACTGCTGTATAGTATGATAAAGTAACGTGCCTGGCCACATCAGATTTTTATCAACTAACCTGTGACCTGTCCCATAATGTGTAAATTCACTGGGAATAAATAAATATTATCAATATTATTATAAAGATATTAAGAATACTAAGAAATATTAATTATATTCTTACTGTTAATAAAACAACTCTTTTAATCTACTTTTGAGGCACGCTGTGGTTTAAATGATGACATAGGCCAAGTTTTAAAATAGTCTCTTTTTGTAGAAGATAATCAATTTCAAGTAAACCTTTGCTATATGTATTCTGACATACCTTGCAGCAAATAATAATTGATTCAAAGTGTTAGAGCATTGCATTTAGTACCAGCAACGTATTAAATCAACCATAAGTTAGCAGAGAAACCGATGGGTAAAAAAAAATATTTTAATAAGCAAAAGTTAACGTGTACCTACTTGATAATTTAATAACATGATACGTTTTAAAGTTCGATTCTAAACGATTGCAGCATATTCAACATGTCAGATTTACAAGTGTTTCTGGTACAAACGCAACGGAAAATTTTGTTTTAATCTATGGTTCTTTTAGAAAAATTGAAACATTAGAATAGATTAGAAAACAAGATGTTAAGAATGGATATGGTATTGTAACAGAGTACTTGAGAACTTGTGAGATACTAAGTTCCTTAGATACCCCACATGTCTCGAACTTAGACCAAAAGCACCATTTTTATCTTCTAGGATAAACAGCTGAAACATCTTATTCTCTTTCATTTTTAAATGTATATTATCTCACATAAATTTGATAAATTTCTTTGTCCCGGAAACCTGTCAAAGATTAAAAAAGTTAATGACTATTAAAGTTTAGCTAAATTGATTTAAGCGTTCCTTTAAAAGTGCCGGTCAGTCGATATATCAAATGTTGGTGAAATTTTGTTTACATATAGAGGAAGATTTTTTACAAGGTTTTTATTACACAGCATTACGGATTTACAAAAACGTACAAAATTATCAAATTTACACCGAATATCGTATATTCTTTACCTACAATTTGTCTTTTGCCAGTTGTTTCTTGTTTCGTGTTAAGATTCTGTCTACATATTATTCTTTTTTTGCGACTATATAGCAGGGGGTACTGGTTCCAATAAAAGGTTGAAATGAATAAAAATTGTACACAAGCATAATAATTGCACTTTTGATCGCAAATAACAGAAGGAACTGCTTTACAGTCATTTAATTTAGGATAATATGTTAATGTAATTATGTATTTAATTTATTTTTAGTGTGGTAAGTTACCTACAATGAGTCATTCATATTTTTATTTGTCAAAAAAACTAGTTTTTGGTGGCGATCATAAAAACTTGTTTTTAAATATTATACTTACTTAAACTCCGCGGAAAGCGGGACAAAATGTGAAAAGTCGGAACTGTCTAGCCAAAATCGGGACGACTGGTCACCATATACAATAGATTGACGATTGACAATGTTGCTTAAAATTACGGTTCTTAAAAATTAACCGACGATTGAAAAGGGTCGATTTTATTCATTTATTATGGTGAGAGTGGATATTTAGCTTTGTATCAAGTGTAACTCCCAAGCTGTTTACTTCCTGAAGCGCTGACGATCCTGTTCCGTCTACTGAAATATTCATTCTTTTAGAAAAACATTCACAAATTCCACTATTGCACAATAGAATACATTGCGATTTATCGGGGTTGATCTTAAGCGAATGTTTCTGCGTTATCTAACTTTGAGAGCCTCATTTAATAATTCACATGAGATACTCTGGATGAAATGAAAAATATACCTGAGTATCATCTGCATAGAACTCTCCTGACATCAGAAAACAGCGAAATATTGTGGACACAGGTAACACACCCGAAGCGAGAAAAACAAGTTGGTTGCTTTAACGTTATTTTTTGTATCGAATGCTCGGTCGAAATCTAGCAAGATTAGTGCGGTGCTTCAATGGCCTATAACATCCTGTGCATTTAGCAAAACTGTCGTGCAACTATAACCCTATCAAAATCCAGAGTGATTTTCGGATAACTGATTGTTTGCGTTAACAAACTCTCGAAACTGATTTTCCGTCACGTTTTCCAATACTTTTGACAGAACTGGCAAGACAAATATTTTTCGCAAATTCAAAAACTCTAACAGGATTAATAATTTTATTAGAGGGATCACGTGGGCAATTTCTTTTCTGCCAAGTCGCTCTGTTTACTTTAGTCAAACAAGAATTTATCATATTGGTGATCTATGGTAACAAAAAAGGGAACACACAGTGACAGCATTTATTTATCATATCCATCATGCCCATCAGCATTACTCTTTATTGAAAAATGCTACAATCTGAAATTCAGAATCTGACGATATCAATCACGAGTTTTCGGGGGTTATTATCTATCCCAAAGCAATGGTGTGCGTGGAACTCCCATAAAATCTTAGTGTACCGACGATATTGCAGTTTTTGTTGAACATTCTTAGTTGAATCTTTAATCACTTTGTTTATTTTTCTTAGTAGTTCATTCATCATAATTCATCTAATCTGTTACCTAATTTATATATATTTTTTTGTTATATAGAATATGGACACGTATAAGAAGCGTGGGATCAATATTTGCCAACAGGGTTGCGAATGCAGGAACGAACTTGTATGGGACGAGATTAAGAAAATATGCGTGAAGCCAGAAGAATGTCCATGCTTTTTGACAGGCAGAAGTTATAACAATTTAGAGGAGAGATGGGAAATTAATAAGAAATGGTACTCTGGGTGTTTATTATCTTATTGTTTTGTTTTTATCGTGATAAAATTCAATTATCGCATTCAAAAGAATGCGATAATTGTTAAAATATGTTAGATGCTGTGCTTACTTATCGCAATCATGTTGAGCTTTTGCATGCATTTAATTTTCCAAGAACATGATATCTCATTCTCGTTCATTGCGCGTTACATGCCCTACTTGTGCAACCGATTTTGACATCGGATTTAAACAATATTGTATATGTATGATTAAAAGAAGTAATATTTCTTTATGCAGCGTGTGCCAAGATGCTGAATGGAAGTGTACCCCAAATATGGCACGTTCAAATAAGTGTACCATGAACGGTAACTACCACATTAGAAAATTCAATGGACAACTAATATCCTTTCAATCTGACTGCGGATTTATACTTACTGAGGGCATTGATGACGATAAGTCATTCTCCATCACAGTACAGGTGAGTCTCCAGTAACCACTAATTAGGAATGTTAGCTTTTGTGCCCATGTTTGACGAATAGGCCGATTCAGAATTTTTCAACTTCTCTTTCAAACTTTTTCAATCAGTTTTTCAAATTGAACCACTTCCAACCATTCATTATATTTGGCTTGACTTTGATTTGGTTTTAAATTTAGGCCGACATCATTAATTTCAACTACACGAATGGTATCAATCCTGGAGAGGGTATCGTAATACCAAGAAGCAAAGGTCTGAACTACGATGGGACATCCCTGAAATTTATGGACTTTACATCTCCAAAAATCTACGAAGTGGAAGACCTTGGAGTGAAGATACTTTGGTACCAAGACGGATGGATGCAACTTCATATAGACTCTAACTGGTACGACAAAGTTGATGGAGCATGCGGTACATTGCAGAAAGAGTACGAGAACGAAATTCAACATTTTGATGGAAACGCTTTGAACACTTTGGCAGAGGAGTTCAGCAATGACCCGTCGTGCTTTGAGTTCAAATTATTCATTGTGAGTATACTTTGGTGTCCCTTTGTCCATGTTAGTCCAAATCAGCATATGGGGAAACTGCACTATCTATAATCCTGAAACTTAAATGCATTTCTTCTTAACATATCTACAGAAAGCCAAATCCTTTGATGCCGATGATGCCACCATACCAACTAAATGCGACCTGCTCAAGGACAAAAAGTTTGAAGAATGTGCCACTCGCCTACCTGGCAATGAATACTACGAGGCTTGTCTATTAGGAGCGCAGGATCATGAGGGAAAGGAAACCCCTGAGGATGAGGCCGACAAATTCTATTGTGGTACTCTAGCTTCCTACGCCGAAGAATGCAAAGCTATCGGCGTACCCATAAACTGGAGGAAAGAAGACCTATGCAGTAAGAATTTGACAGAATAAAATATTATATATAACATTTATTTCCTTCATCTATCGCTCCAAGCAGGCAATGAATTTAGACTGTTTTCAATGGCAATCGGGAGCTGCCTCATTAGAACACTCTAAATTCATTATACATAATTAATTTATTGTTTGTTCAGCTCCTAAATGCGAACCCAACAAACAACACAGTCAATGTATATCCACGTGTACTTGTGAGGATGTTGAGAAGACAGGATATGAGGAGTGCAAAACGAAACCTTGCATTGAAGGATGCGTTTCTGAAGTTTGTCCAGCTGATAGTGTTTATATGGATTCATCATTCTCAAAATGTGTGACATTGGCTGTATGTGCTGATATGAAATGCCAGAAAGAACTGGAAAGTAAACCCAGTTATTGTAGATGCGAAGATGGAACAGTGAATTGTCAAACAACGACAAGTGTAAGTAATCCTGGTATCGCGATTTTTGGTACTATTTGTGTTTTTATTTTATAGACGACGACAACAACCACTACGACAACAACAACGCAAAGGGTGAGTAACAACACTGAGGTGTCTTTGAAGTTGTAAAATATTAATCAATTGCGTGCTTTTTGCAGCCAACAACGGCGAGTACGGTGCCGACAACAACATCCACGACTACAGTCAGGGTAAGATTCATTTGTGGACCTTTTACGCCATTAAAAGGATACTAGTAAAATACGAGGGTTGACAAAGTGTTTAAGTACAAAATCCATATAAAAAACGATATTGCTTTGATTTGAAGCATTCTAATGGGTTCATGGTTATTTTAAGTACTTGGACACACACTTATCCTACAAGTATCAATAACCAAAACTGGACAAAAATAACCAAACAACCAGGATGTGTGAAACTTCTCGTTCTCCGTTACTAGAAGAGGCCTTCATCGCCTCTTAATCACAGGAAAATATTTATAAGTAGATAACTTTAATAACTTAGATTAAAAAACTCAATAGATTAAAATGTCTACCTTTGTTCATCATTTCTAAATGTCAATGTTTTATTTTTATTTAGCCTATGTCGACCACAACACCTAGGCCCGTTTCTACTACACCTATCTTACCATCGCCACCTGTAAGTGTAAACTTTAACATTAAGTATAATCATCAACTACATTTGTTCGAATCGATGTTATTATAAAATGTGTTTCTCTGCTTTTTTTAGGTTATACCGCCTGAAGGTTAGTACCTGTATCAGCAAATCTTGAATTATTTTCTTACAGTTGTACAGTTATCCAATCTCAATGAAATAGGTGTATCTCTGTGACGGTTTACATTTCTCATTCAGACTCCTCAACCAAGAGCAACCAATATTCCGTTGTTCGTATCAACAGTTGCTCAAAGATACGTTCCTTAGTTGCTTCTGACGAATCAATTGGTAACAATAATCGGTAATACACCTGAGCAACAACAAAACTCGTGCATGCTAATGTCTGTGTCTTAATTTCTGAATTTATAGTAGTTGTAAAAACGATGTTAGAACTTCACGTCACACTTTTGAGAAATTTTGCATACTCTATACTATAAATACAATGGCAAACATACATTATGAAAAGTAAATAAACATTGTCGATTGATTTCAGTGCATTGAATACGAATCTAGGGGAAAAAACGACAGTTGTTTTTCTCTTCTTCTTGTACCCCTAAAAAATGTACCCCTAGATTTGGGCGTTCGTAGTTTGAGAGCTACTGTATATAGGAAAAAGTACATACCTTTGTTATGCAGAATTTTTAGTAGTTCGCAAACCGCAAACATGCACGTTCGGGATGTTTTTTAGAGTGCCTGGGTCAAGTAAAATTTGCGGGCGCTATAGAATATTAAAATTCAACAGCTGCGTGGGTTTATTTCCCAAAACGTCAGACAACTGTAACTTTTTAAGGGATTTGAATGAATAAGTCCATTTTAAACTTTGTCCATATGAAACTACTGTGTATATGATTGTTGGTGATTTATTCGCGGTGAAAACTATTCCGGAGTTGAAAGATGCAAATCACGTCAACTTTTTGGGATTTTGCTTTTGTTTATTTGCTAGCGTACAGCGTACTTGTAGAATTGCCGCAAATTTTTCAGAGAAACTTTCCATTTTAGCTTTTCAAGGACATCGGTTCAGTTGCAATAAATTATTAAATATGCCTAAATTAAAGCTTCTTATTCATAAAATACTAAGATTACTAGGTAGAGTGGACCAAGAAGAAAGGAATCCTGATCTTTCGATATGTCTTTATGGATTGTTAAGATAAAGTTGAAGGGACTTTTTCCGTAGTTTTCACATTTAAATTTTGTTTAATTTCTGATACTTATTTTAATGTGATTTGTTTAGTTGAGTATTTCTAGTGTACATATTTAATAGTGTTTCAAATGACATTTAGCTGAGGACCCTAAGCAAGCAGATTTGAAGAAAAGCTTCGATGAGGTTAATAATATTCTTAGTTGTTGGAAAGAGCCCAATATATGCCCGGACCATACAATTGCAATTGTTTACGAAGGTAAATATAATTCTGGTCATCACATATAAATTAAGCACTTTATTAATAAAACTTCAAATATATGTAAAACTATATTACGTTGTACTGGAAATGCAAAAGTAAATCTTGCTAATATTTGTTACTCCTACAGTCTTTTTAAGCAACCACAGTCCATGCGGCCTTCTTAAAACCGGTATATATTTTTAGGGTTATCTCCAAAAGACAAGGATATGGTTGATTCATTCATCAAACAAACTGATTACATTATGGGTGAGGTTAACTGCTACACAAATTTGAAAAGTAGACGTTTCTGTACGTGCATTGATGTCAACGAAAAATGTAACTTCGATGGAAAGGTACACTATGTATAACATATTAACACAAAATGCTTTAAGAAATCAGAAGTTTAAGAGATCACCTCATATATTTTGCGTCAAACTTAATCTCGACCAATAATAACTGATTACAGCTAGTGACACACAATTTTACATACAATGGTAATATGTACTTATAAAATCACGAGAGCTTAAAATGAGTCATGCTTAAAATCGTAAGAACAGACCCATTAAAAAACTCCTGTATCTTTGTAACACATGGGAGTGGTCTGTAACTATCAGCAAAATTACAGCTGAAATCGTTGACTCATTTTCAGCTCTCGTGGTATTACTTATAGTACCAAAAATACCTGCGTATGAAAATTGTTGAGAAATGACTTTTGTCTTGAACTTCTGTTTTTAAACAAAAAAGCAATACTTTGGGTTTTATATAATATAGACCTTTTATACCTAGACTAACTATGAGAAGCAGAACGATATTCAGATTAAGAATCACCTTGATGTAACTAAGTTTGCTGAATCACATCTACAATGCCTCCTGCAATTGAAGGATAACCAAGAGCGGTGCAGTTGTTTGCACGGAAAAAAAGGTGTGTCCAATAAGCGACGAGGATGACGCGCCAATAGTTGAAGTGAGTTTTCCGATTGATAAATTAATTATTTGCTAATTTTAATTTTACTTGTCATAGGCTGACGATAGAAGTCGTTTTATAAGTCGTAAGTATAAAGTTTTCCACATTGCAACAGATTACAGTAAAAGTACATAAAATTAATTTGGGAACAATTATTCCCAAAATGAATTCAAAATAATTCAAAAGTGTAAACTACAATGCTCGATTCACTCTAGTACAACGGTCAATTTAAGTGGCTGACGCAAATATGCGAAGATTTGTGTAACCACAAAACAAACAATGTGCATGTAGTACATATGTATAACATTAACCATTGGCCCATTTCGCTGGAATAGACCGCTCTAGGGTTTACAAATCGAAGTGGTCATTAAATCCGTATAACTTTTTTTATAGCGGCTACGGTTGCAGCGGAACAGAAACTGGTTGTTTACAACTTCTATATTTACTACATCGGCAAGCAGAGCCAATGTTTAAAGGCTGTGAAGAACCTACGACCTTTAGTGTGTACCTGCGAGAAAGGACACCCAAAATGCCAAATTGCCATTGATGAACAGGTAACATTTTAATATGATAAAGACAACCATATAATTCATATACCGGGAATTAGTTTGAACGTGGAACATACCAATTCAGCATCCAATATTTTGTGAACACGATTACATTTCCATTGCAAAATTGTCGTATTGGCAACCAACGCTAGTAGCGACAAATGTCAAAATCTCAATTGCAATTAGCCTGTTAACGAGTTACCTCACAAATAAATTCTAATGAAGATTATTTTATCTAAGCGGGAAGATTTTAATTTATTTGAATAACTTTTTCTTTATAATTTGCTGTAAGAAGTCTGGGCCGTAACTAATGCTCCAGGCGTCAGAAGTGAAAAATCACTGGATTGAGAAACTTGCCCGGATCATCCAAATATTTGTGCGATCAGTAAACATGAAGTTCTGTCAATATAATTAGAAAATATGCTTGGCTTGTATTGTTTAAAAACTAATCAAAATCACACTTTTTATTTTGTTTGTCATACATTTTCCCACAAAAACTCTTTTTGTAGCTTCTTTGCCAATGTGTTAGTTTAGGCAGAATCAATTAAACCTCTGCATTTGTTCTAAAAAAAGACTAGTTACATTTCTAAGCTTCGGTTTCATCATATTGCTGATCTCCTTCCTATAATTCCTCAATATAATTATTTATAATGATGTGCATATTGTTACCAGAAGAAGACAAAGATACTTTATGGTTGCAGATTATCGAAAACTCGTAATAATTATTACAAACACCTGAGAATGCAGCTGATACATAATGTTAGGACAGTTGTAGTTGATACAGCAACACTTATAGCCGTTTTACATTATGCTATTAACCGCGCAAGAAGTTAAATGAGAAACGTTTTAATAAATTAAGTTAGTTCATTTTAATTTATTTGTGTGTGACACTACACAATTAGTGGAAAAATTAGATTACCTGCGAGCATGCGTATACGCAATAAAATCGAAACTGTTCTCTAACAGTGGCAAGTAGCAACTACGGTAAACCAAACATAAACATAGGTTTACCGAAGTGACAACAAACATAATGCTATTTGTCTAACATCAGTTTTGGCAAATACGTTTGCCTAGGTATCTTTAATAGCTTTAAAAATATCAATGAAGACTCCATATCTATATGACCAGGCAAATAGCTTTTGCCTAGGCAAAAGCCATTTGCCTAAAACAACCATTTGCCTACGACATTGGCCACGCGCAATGTCCAACAGAATTGTGTAGAAATGGAACAGGGGAAACAATTTTAAACACTAGATGCAATTTCTGTATGACACTGCGCAATCTTCGATTGATTCAAGTTTTGAGGTTCTTACACGGTTGATAGCGCAGTGTAAACGGCTATTAGAGCTGCAAGGTGATACCTCATAAATTAACACATTGACAAAGTGTGAAAGAGGCTTTCCCGAGATAATCGTAAAATATGATAAAAGAACAGGCTTTAATTTTTAACCGCAAAAGTCAATAAAAGAAGTGGATGTTTCGAGCCAATTCCACCAAGAACCCTCTGACGCCTGAACTATAAGCTACTTTGAGTAAAGTATTATTTGTATTGTGTATTCTTGTTCTGTTTTTCAGCAAGCAGCAAATACTGAAAGAGACAATCGTAAGTTAATCCGAATGAAAAGATTTATAGGCACCTAATACTATTTGTGAAAATTGCAGAGGGCAGACTTAAAATGTACGTTCGATACGCAGAATATCTACGAAAGCAATTGCTTTGCAACGTAAACTTAAAGAGCAGCAATAATGCGATATGTTGGTGCGAACATGGTGACCAAATTTGCATGGAAACTCAAAATGTGGTCCAATATGTCACGGTAAGCACATCTGTAAAATAATGATGAGTTGATAAATTTATTTGTGCTTATCTCTTTGCAGAACATTGTTGTGACGAAATACAGTACGTAACTATTATTACGTTTGACATTACATATCTATTACTTTCTTATTTGCTTTTCAGAGAATACTCCTGTAAAAACAAATCAGGTGTTTGCGAACTTTCTAACTGATGTGCATTGCCTTGAAGGTTTAGCAGACAAATCTGATGACCATTGTTCCTGTGACAATGGCAAGAAAGTTTGCAAGCAGCATAGGCCAGTAATAGCGACTGCTGTGAGTGTCTTGCATCAAAGTCATCAACAAGCAATCATTATGTTTTCTTTATCGTTATAGGAAGGTTCTGTCACAGCTCCTAAAACACCAACACAAATAACCGGTAAATTTATATAATAACTTCAGTATTACCACTAATTGAACTAAATTTTGGATTTAGGTCCACGAAGGAAGGAAATTGATTTGCAAACTAATTTTTATGGCGTGAAATATATCTGCGACTGTTGGAAAGACTCAAATAATTGCAGACCAAATGATGTATGTATTTAGCAGATGCTCCAACAATGTGTTCAACTAAAGTAAACTGTTTGTTAATAAAAATAAAACACAAAGTTTCCCAGGTTCTACCTTCAGGGACTGACCTGATTGATCAAATATAGAACAAGAACTATATTGTTGGAATATCCTACATAAATCACTGATTTTGAATAACTATAATCGCTCATTTTTTCTTTAGCTACACACTCAACAGTTATATACAGGTAAGCACTGATTCTATAAACACTAAAAGCACTAAATATGGTACCTCCATAGAACTATCACCAAAGGACAGGTCCTTGGTTGCATTGTACAGCAGTCACATAGAATATTACACAAAGGAAGTGGAATGCCTTATAAATTTACATGATAAGTCTAGATGTAGATGCCAGTACGGCATTGAGAAATGCGAAGAGCACCCCATTGTAATATATAAGCAATTAGAAGTAGTTTCTTTCTTGATTCCATTTTATTTCAGACTAACCAAAATTTGAAGAATGACGAAGATATATCCAAACATTCAAAGCTCATCAGGTTAATCAGCAACCATGTTAATTGTCTGAAAACAATAGGTAGGCAAACGCAATGCCAATGTCTGAATGGTGTTAAAGTATGCGCTGATTATGGCAAAGATGTTAGGATAGATACACAAACCTCTACACATATAAGTTACCGTAAGTATCGGTTATTCTTTGGTTAATACAAACCAACTCATATCAAATCAAAACAAATATTTAAATGTCTTACACGTATTCAGCCATGGTTATTAAAAATGAGCAAGAAGTTATCGACAATTTGTACTATCTTCGGAACATAGAATTGGAATTAAAATGTCTATCAGAAGTTGCTGTGATCACTTCATTAGTATGTACTTGTCAAGAAGGTACGCCGAAGTGTGATACTATGGACTCAGTAGAACCAAAGGTAAACAACAATTTGTTTTCACAATTAACTGCAAACGATATATCTCATTTATTTCAGAAGCCGGATGACATAAAACGACGCAACGGTAAGAAAGTTTGCAATTAGTGTACCGTATTTTTACAAAATATTAAATAATTTTTGGTACTACTGATATAAATACATAAAAGTACAAGAACAACTAATTTTATTTGTAGAACAAAACGTCAAAGCTCTTGTGGATTACGGTGAAGTTATTAAGCAACAACTGATATGTTATGCCAGCCTTGGAGATAATGCAGGTTCTTGTCGATGCAATAGAGGTAAACAAATTTGTGTAGAAGATTTGGAATTGGAACAAGGAAACAATGTAAGTTTTACTTCAATATTTCGTGTCATCTTAAATTAATGAATTTTTATAATTTATATGTATAATTTTCCTTTTTCCTATTTTTTCAGTTCGATGAAATACGAAATTATGGTAAGTTATAATTGAATCGGTGTATTCGGAAACACTACAAGTCAAAAAACCAAAATACAAATTAAGAAATGTCATAAAAAAATTAAAATCGTCACAAAAATAGCAGTTAGTAATTTAAATTATTACGTATACTTAAAACAATGATCTTGGACGTGTACTGTTTTTGAACTCAATTTAACACTTTTTTTTAATAGTCAGCGTACATTTTCAACAACATTTGCTTATTTTAAGCATTATAATAATACTTAAAATGTAATTATCTATGGTTTTTGGCGGCTCTAAATCCAAATCTGATTTTCAAAACAAAATGGCGGCTCCTATATTGCGACAAAACATGTACCAAACTGGCTCTTAGCATAAATCTGATATTCAGTAAATTTAAATCACTATAATGCAAAATTTAAAGTACAACTGTCAAAATGGCAGAACCAATAATGCGACAAAAAAATTTAAATGTCTCAAGCTCCTTGAATCTAAAGCTGAAGCCAGATATTCAAATTTGCAAATGGTAATCCAATATGTCAATCCAAACCGGCAAGCAATATGGCGAGCAAACTTGATTTCATGAATCTTATTTCCAAAGTAATTAATAGCGACGTATATAATATGGTGGTCAAGACTATAAAACATTGCCATTTATTTGTACATGACCGGTAATAATGTTAATTCGATAGTAGCGCAGAAGTGTTGAGGTCTTTTCAAAACAAATTCCAACCTTTATATATCAAGAATGTATCTAAAATAAGAGGAGTCATTTCAGGCATATGAAAAGACTTTATATAATTTATAAACAGTTACTGAAAAGAACTAATGACAAGTAATGCTTATTAACATACAAAAACGTTGCTTTTCGAAATACTGTTTCCTTCTTATAGTTTCAACTCCTGTCGATGCAGGGAAACTGTCTTCTGATGCCAAAAAACAGCTTGAGTGTCTTGAGACGCTTACAAATGGCTCATGTTTCTGTCATAATGGTCAAAAGAATTGTAGACACATTACTATCCCAGCTAAAGCAACAGACACAAAGGTAATACATCTTACACATTAATTATGTGTAAAACCCAACACCATCTAATATATTACCATTTCTTGCAGGCCAGGTATATCGAACAGATCAAGAGTATCATAATACCCGTTGAGAATAAAATTTACAATATCCTTATACCAAAGAAGGGTGGAATGATGCCATCTATCACACCAGAGGATCGTCAATTATTACAAGATTACGTCCGGTTAATCAACCATATTTCGACAGAAACACTCCATCTGGATCGAAATGTAAATTTAGTGGCAGTTAACTCATGTTGTCATATCATGTTGTTGCGACGTCGCCTCGTGTGTAGAAAGCGCGCGACAACAACATACCTGCTAACAGATTCTCAATATATCCTCATACTAATGTGTTTCTAACTTCCAGAGCCAACAGTTTGTGGTTTACTCCAATTTTGCGCATCTTATTAATGCTCAGTTGAGGTGTTTCGAAACCTTATCAAACAACCAGTGTTATTGCTCGGATACAAAATTATGTGGTGGTAACGATAAGACACAGGTAAGCAACTTCAACTGCACTGACACTTTATGATTATTTTTCATTGTTTATCAACAAGAAGTCAACATAAGTTAATATAAAATTACATATCTTGAATAATTATTTTTTTCGCTGTTTGGATACTTAGAAATTGGTACGCCTAATGGATGTAGATGTTCGCCAAATCAATGATCCACGCTATCTATCGGCGTACATGGACGATCAGCTCAGATGCATTGTTAACATGCGTGACAGATCTGGCAAGTGTAGGTGCACAAATGGAAAAGAAGAATGCTCAAAACCAGCTAATGATATTCTACAATCGGAGGAGCATGGTAAAACTCCAGAAAATATAAAAAAATTTGCCTGCAGAATAGCTGTTTTAGTGTTCGTGACCAGCCAGTCAGATCTAGACGAATTCTATGGTGTCCAAAAGGTTTGCGTTGACAAAATCGACACAGGCTGCATATGTATTAATGGAGGATACATTTGTGGAAACTTAGCTACAAAATACATGATAATAGTATGTGTGATTTTATTCTTTTAATCTGACGAAATTGTTAGCACAGTCGATACAAAGGGCGCGTGTTTATTGTGCTGGCATTACTGCCATATGCATGCCGTTATTGATGATACAAACTAAACCAAGCGCATGGGCTGTAAAACAAACCGCCGATTACAGCAACAGATCATTTATTTGGAGAGTTTGTTTTATGGTCCATGCACAAAGCTATGAGGTCTTATTGACACTGGTATAACTAATCATAATATTTTCAGGGTAGGGCGACTGTATCCGAATATCACGGTAAGAATTTGAGAGACTATCTTTCTATTATTGGACGTGGTATACATAAACTATAATTTCAGAAACTGACACTCAACTGGACCAGTATTTCAAAGCACAAATAAGTTGCTTGGCCAAATTGGACACCGAGACAGGACGTATTGCTTGTGTCAATGGCAACATCGTGAATCAACGAGATACTGTAAGTTGTTATATCATAAATTATAGGCGCTATTCGCAGGGCACTATACGTCATCAACACAAAAGATTGGCGGCTCGACTAAAATAAATGCATACAGGGTGTCCGGTAAAGGTGTTCCGAAAGCTAGGGAGCTGATAGAGAACGTCACTGCCATCCAAAAAGTGTATATGCACATTTGGCTTCCGACGCTTCATTAAAAAGTTATAGCTTTTTATGTTTCAGTTTTGTATAACTGATTACAAAGTCGGCGCTGTTTATTTTAACAGAAACAAAAAAGCATTTACAAATAACAAAAATAAATAAAATTAATTTTGCAAATTCTGGTCAAAATGTTGCCCTTCCATGTGAATGCATATTTCAGCACGTCTTCCCAATTCCTGTCGGACTCTTTGAAAAATTTCAGGGGGTTTTCGTATGCGATTGCAGGCACCATTTATTCACTGTAGACATTCATTTCTGGTAGCAATCCTGTGTGCATAAACCAAATCTTTTAGAAGACCCCACAAGTAATAATCCAAACGATTAATAATCCAAAGGAGATATTGCTGACCATGCCACAAGACCGCCTCTGCCAATCCACCTTCCAGGGTATTGTTCATTGAGATACAGTCGTACAGCAAGAGCAAAATGTACAGGAGCTCCGTCAGGTATAAACCACGGATCCACACGCAGATGCAATGGAACACTGTCTAATAAGTCTGGGAAACAGCTTCATAAAAACTCACAATAATGATCTCCATTCAGTCGAGCAGGTAATACAAATGGACCAAGCAATTCGTTACCAATTAACCCACACCAGATGTTCACAGAAAATTGTACCTGGTGTCGTCGTGGTACAATTGCATGCGGGTTTTTATCGGACCAAATGCAAGAATTGTGAAAATTGAAAACCCCATCTCTGGTTAAGGTAGTTTCATCTGTAAATATTACCTTTTCTGTAAATCTACTTATAGCTATAACTTTTTGATGAAGCGTTGAAAGCCAAAAGTGCATATACACTTTTTGAATAGCAGTAACGTCGTCTATCAGCTGCTTAATTAATAGGTTCATTGCATACGTATATGTAAATATAGAATCCCAATCATGAAACACGCCGATGATTATGTTGACAGTAGCTTTGTATAATAATGACAGTTCCTTTGAATAATGACTTCATTATTCAAACGAACTGTCATCATTATATGAAAATACTGTCAAAACCTATGTGGTTGACAGGTCATCTCGCCACCATTGACAAACAAATTTAAAATATATAGGGATGTAAACGCAAAACAGGTATAAGTTTGCGTAGAAATATAGCGACAGTTCTTCTCTGTTCACAAAGGTAAATATAATTGTTACCGACCGGTTTCGAAGGATTGATTGGCAAGTCTGACGTTTATGTGATTATTGAAGCTTAATATTTGTTATATTTTCAATTTGGCTGTTCGAATTGTTGCACAATTGGTACATTGCGCTATTGTATTTAGCGGCTCGTTTCGTGTGAGGTAGCTAGATTTGTTTTTTACACCTTTAGAGTTTTGTTCCCTTCCCGTTGCCCCTGCTTTTCGCTAAAATTTTTTTGAATTTTTACACCCTGACTGTAAGTTTTGTATGCCGCCTGCAAATTTATTTTTGTTGTCTTTTGTTAGTTTTATATTTGAGCGTTACCCTTGGTGATGCCCGTTATGGGCGAAACCGGTCGGTAACACAATTATATTTACCTTTCTGAACAGACAAGTACTATCGTTTTATTTCTCGGAAAAAAATTAAATTAGTTTATCTGAAATGGAATTTATGAGCCATACATAAAATGTCGTATTTGACTCGCACATAACGGATATAAATCGTTCGAATGTTTACACGCTCGCCTACGGCACGGGTATAAACTTTATGCTCTCAGTTTATATCCTTAATTATGTGCCTCTCTCTCGCCAAATAATATACTATTATCTAAGAATTCATTCCCTGTTTCAGCTAAGGCTTCCTCAATGCCTTCTTCTTTCATTTCCAAACCTTCGCCTCATCAATTTCAATTAAAATAAGAGTACTTGTCGTTCTGTTAGCGGCATCTACTAAATTAACTGGAGATCCATATTGCAAATTGTTACTATAATAAAGTAAAACACCTCGTTTTTTGCACCTTATAATTTTTATTCAATTAGACCGGTTTCGCCCTTTCAGTCAAGGGCACGATCAGTGAAAGTAGCACGAAGTGGTACCAATGTCATTAGCCACGCTGTTCAACATAAAGGTCAAACAAAATTTACATCATATAACGGAGACGAATTCATCTATCCAAGATCTTTCCCATGAAAGACGTTGTTATATCTGCATGGTCGGTGGACGAATCTATTAAATACTGCAGGAAATAAGTACAACATGGATAGCTCTAAGAATATTATTAATAAAATGGTTCGAAAAGCCCACAACAATAAAATGCACCGCTAATACAGCTTTCAGCAACGTTGCCCAATGATTTGCAGCGGCAAATGCCCACCGACATTCGAACGACGTTGTACAGCGGCGTCGCATAGAGAATGGGACCCGACAACACAGCCTTACACCCTTACGTCAATCAAAAGCACAAGTTTTCATGTACTTGAGCGCTGCGAACTACTCGAAACGAGTGTACCAGGAACATTATATATAAAACTAGAGCCATAAGTTTTTAAGTTCCTCCGATTTTAACATTTTATACACCGATCGACAGCATAAGGTTACCTGCAGGTATGCTAGTTTTTCCCGATCGAGATTATAAGAATTAATGGTCTAGAAAATGAGCAATTAGCGGTAAGGAAATTAACAAAACTACAAAAATTATAAAACTGTATAAATCGAAAAGGACGTTTGGCACTATTTTTATGGATTTGCTAGTGTAATTTTCAAATTTGTCTGATTTTTCAGCCATTTTCGCGAAACGAACAGTACGCGATATCACTCAACACAATATGTTGAGCAGCGACTGATCAGAAATGTCGCCGGCAAACATATTGTCAACTGATCGTGTCGCTTGGAAGTAGGTAGTTTATCTTTTAACCCTGAAAAAAATAAAATAAATCTGCGAATTGGTAAATACCTTCTATTTACCGCCCTAAACACATACGATAGGTCCTAAAAGTCGTGTGTCTGCGTCATTCTTTTTTTAGTGTATTCTACCCTAAACTACCATCACTTGTCTGAAATCATGTGTTTTGAATGACGCTGAATCTGAATATGGCATTAAATTTCAGAATTAAAATGGTAGCCCTTAATGGAAAATAAAAGAAATCTTCGGCCAAATCCAGTTTAGAATTTCCATTGGTTTTTAAGGACGCTGAATCAAAATATGCCATAAACATGGCAAAAATCAAAATGGCAGATCCAAAATGACTGACCAGAAAATTAGAATTAAGGGAGAATTCCGATTTTATGGCATTGTTTTGATGTCTTTTAATTGACGACATTATGCAATCATAAGATTCCAAATTTTGTCCATATTTATTAACATTTCTGGTATTTTGCAAAAAAAAATCATTGAACACTAGACCCGCAAACCTCCTTCTACCATGACGCTGCGTAGAAATCCGCGGTCTCTGGTTGACATGATTTCTCCACTTAATGTGGTCTGAAAATATTTAATGCCGTTGTATTATATACACAAGTAGTTATCGCTGTTGAATCAGAAAAAATAATTATATTTGAGGAAATGGTGACTTGTCAAAGCAAATTGATCAATTTAGTTTAAAAAAATTCCCAACGTAAGAGTTTCTGGTGCCATTCTTTAAATCATTCTATACAGAAAGAGCGTCTGCCATTTCTAATGCTTGAATTTAAATAAATAAGTAAATAAATATAAGGAGTTTGGACGAGTTATCAGCGATTTCAGACTAGGTAACGTAGTATCCTCAAAGTCCTATGTCTGCGTCATGCTAGTTAGAACTTTTAGTATGTTATCAGGGCACTAAATGGAAGGTATAAACCAATTTGAAGAGTTATAATTTTTTTCAGGGTGTTGGTTGCATTTTGTCTCTAATAACTATAATCTAATGAGCGAATAAAATACCAAGGTGATAAAATAGGTATAGTCTATCATACATATTTTAACACTAGATAGTGACATCAGCAAAGTTGAGCTTTATGACAGACTCTGGAGTTTAATAATAATATATATTACCGTCTTACGATTTGAAAACTAAATAACCCCTGTTTCCAAAATGATACTTCTAATATCTTCTTAATTTTGCTTCTAGTTGGTCTGCGACACGAAGACCTGCCCAGCTAACACAAAACTCATGAAGAAGTGCAAGCAATGTTGTTCAGTCTGTCAACCGCAGTACTGTGAGTTTGAAATTGAGAAAGGGCCAAATAGCCGTTGGATTACTAAACAGGTTAGATGCAAATTGTTCAAATTAGGTAAAATTAGTAAGTAAAAACTCTGTCCAGTTGGTTGTCGACAACCTACTAACTTTTCAATCACACCATTCATCTTGTAATACAAATTTGCATAACTGATTTCAACTTTAACAAACTAACTGGTTACCCTTGAAGACACCTAGATCGTAGTGTGAGCAGTTTGCCAGTTTACTGACATTCTTATTCTAGTCATAATTACATGTTTCAATGTACATGAGTGTACTAAAGTGCATCTGTAATATTCATCTTGCAGCCTGGAGAAACATGGTCTGAAGGTCCGTGCAAACAATGCATATGCCAAAACGACCCGGTTATTGGATATTACACCCAATGTCGTGAACAGAGGTGCACCATTCCCAGAAGTGACTACGTAGAGTACGAAGAAGTTTATGTTGAGGGCTCCTGCTGTCCAGCAGTAAAACCAATAGGATGCAAGCATAATGGAAAAATTTTCCAACTGAATAGCAAAAATAAATTGGACGAGAAATCTTGCGATACCTTTTTCTGTACCACAGACGTAACCGGAAAGGTGTCGAGTAGAATACAGAAGACAATCTGCAATAACACTTGTCCAGAGGTAGGTAAAAGTGCACACCGATTTGACATACCTTACTTTTATTCTCTTGCAAATGGTCAAAAACGGTTTATCCAAGTCTGTTTAGTAAGTTTTCATTACTTTTCTGTGAGTCATTGAACTACTGCTTAGCAACTTCTCGTGAATTATACAGGCAGTGAATATAAAGGCCACACTAATTTCACACAACTGACCACATGTAAGCACGATACATAACCTAACATATATTTCCAGGGATACGAATACAAGGACAAACCAAGGTCGTGCTGTGGAGAATGTGTCCAAACTGGTTGTGTTATTGATGACAAAACTACAAAGGCAAACGGAGACAATTGGTATAACAATGACGGCTGTTTGAGTGGTTGTTTGTACGATGGTAGGAAATTCATCGTCTGGCAGGAGCAGAAAATTTGCGTGCCTGTCAACAACTGTGCTGGAATCATTCAGAAACGCAACTGTTGCGATTTTTGCGTAATCCAGCCACCTCCAGCCAGCTAGATTTTTACTTCTATACATACTTTCTGTTTTTATTATTTGAATTGTAGCAACAAGCGTTCTTTATGTTTATATTCCTATAATAATGCACATGTTCAAACAATAAACGTATAAAACAAGCAATTAGATATTTATTTTGATTTTATGGTGTTTTGCATACTGGTATAACTACATACTAATTCTATCTTTGACTTTTTTTGTTTATTTGGAAGATCTAAGTTAATAAATCGTGCTGAGTTTCCAAAGGTATTTGTTGACGGAATGCTTAAGGATTACATCAAATAAAATGTAACGAGTGTACAACTCTCATTTTTGATATTTTTTTAACAGATAATACTTTAGGAAAGAAAAAGCAACAGATAATTGATATACATAAAACACTGTTCTACACAAACACAACTCTCACTTCCTCTAATCTTATACACATCGATTTATCTGTTAATTTTTGGGCATAATCTTTAAATTAAATTGTTGCTGGTATTAAATCCATTAAAATAACACTCTCAATCAATTAACATTTCGTGGGTTCAAAATGCAAGTGTTTAATTGACATTGTGTATCGTCGTCAAAACTTCAGATACTGTAATGAACCGAAAAAGAAAATGTTGAGAATTTACATGGATTTTTAACTGAGTGCTTCAAGAAAGCTAAACTACGTTAATTATTCTATAGCGTGTCCAAGTGTAGGCAAAAAACATTATTTTGGTTTACCCGACATAATCAGGTGTAAGACATTGGTTTTCAGATTTCCAATAATTTGTGACAACCTTGATGATTTTCTTGATGTTGATTTTGACTATCCCAAAAATATAATGAACACTGTTGATAAATTACAAAAGTTATTATAGATTAAAGATGATAATAACAAGAGATTATAATATAAAGGTTATAAATAATCAAAATTGTCAGTATATAAGTAAATAAATATATTTAAAACAAACGTGTAGCCTGCTGTAGTATGGCCAAAGGCTTGGGGCTTTCTTAGTTTTCCTGTGTTCATCAAAATACGCCAGCATCACATTTTGGTGATGTTTTGCAACTCGGGTAAGTGATCGTCATCATTCTTTTCAACTAAACATCAAATCTCTTTTTCAGGTATAATTCAAGGACTCATTTACTTTAATACGGTATTATGCGAAGATCAAACCTACATCGTAGGTTTTAATTACTGCTGCGAGATTGTATATGCCCAATAAATGGTTTATTGAATATCAGCATACACGTAGAAAGCTATAGTACATTTAAAGTGTTGAGGATTTCTTAGTTTATGTACGTATAAGTTTTCGCTGACATTTTGGACTGACTTCTGCCCGTTTCAATACCGTATTCGTTTTTGTCCGTCGCTTTCGACTTCGTCTTAGTTCTGGTTGTGTGCAACTTATTTGTATTACCTCCATCACATGTAATTTTACTAAGTATAATTTATTCTAATAAACTATTGCACCGAAATTAGAATTTGGTTTCAATTATAAGCAGTGGTACTAGGTAGAAACTGCTATTACATGTTAACCGTTATAACAATACGTTAGTAAGTGCTTATACTTTGAACTAACTAATCAGTTACCGCCAAACACGTCCATTCAGAATATTATACATACTTATGATACCACTCTTTTAAAGTTACTTTTTAGGTTATGTTTTATGTATTATCATTTATCACAGTAGGGGTAAGTGTTGCCCCAAGCTCCATTATGATCATAGTTGCGACCTCGCTGATTATTTATTAAAACTTGTAGGCAAAAGTAGACTAAAATTATTCACAATTAGATTTTGTTATGATTTTATTCCATCCTTACGAAGTTGACAGTTACTACAGTACTGCCACGTGGTACCCGCAAAATACCTTAGATTCTAATTTAACGCAAAATAGTAACCACAATTTCTAAATTTATATAAAATTAATGACACAAAGTAGAAAAAATAGTCAAAAACTTGATATACTATATACTATTGATATACTATTATGAAAGACAATGTGATGCGTCCATTATTTTGACGTTAAGAAAATAAACATTCAGTGGTCAATACATCAATACGTCAATACAATATCAACATACAAAATTATATAATAAAAAATTAACATTTATTTTATATTGATTATACTCCGTTACAACTCAAAAAAGGCCCGCTCCCATTCAACCAACAATTATTATTATTATTATTCGTCTGTTTCATATGCTTTATTAAAATATCAATCAATTTGTATTATAGCTACAAGAATTCTAGGTAATTAATTTGATGGTATAGAATCCTTGCGGCGACCTGCAATACCGACGCGTCCTAAATTGGTGGCCTAAGCTTTGATTTGTCGTGCAACATACTTTGGTGGTTCAGGTCGAATTTATGGTCGCTTTATAGCCTCGATTTGACATGCACAAGAGCTATTCTCAACGTTATCTGCTTCCGGATGACCCAACGTTACCAATTCTGCTCTGTAGTAAATCTTGAAGTGAACGTATCATGGCCTAGAAGCCCCTTTATACCGTGAGTATATTGCTTAACTTAAGGTATTGCAAACTGTTTGCGATTTTAACAGGTTCTACAGTCTCCACAGTCTGCACTGTCCAGTTTAAGATGGCTGTGAATGAATCTCAGTTCTAATCTCAGTTAAAATTATAGTTAATATTAACTTTAAAATTAAGAAATATTTTTCAAATGACGTCCGACTGTGTAAATCCATTTAAATCGATTATTTGCAACGATGCTTAAAAAATCATTATTTTTTCTTATGACAGTAGGTAGTGTCAAAGACTGGTTTTTTGACAGTACCTACTGTCAATATTTTCCATATACGTATTAGGGATTATACGGAGCTTGCCATATAGCGCCAATGTGTAGTCTCGCTTCAGCAATGTAAGACGGAGATATATATTTTGTCTATCGATGTGGTGTCCGGGATCAAACTGCGCATGCGTGGCCAGTAGTTATTATGATCGTCGACAGATGGCACGATTGTAGCTTAAGTGCGCGATCGGTATTACCGAGGCCGTTAGCCGGTAAAATTCGGCATCACTAACGGCAAACCAGTGACAGCCCATAGATAACCTTATACATGTGGCAGCTGGTGGCAGCACTGTGGCAACCTATGGATCCAATCCAGCCAATCGAATCCACGATCTTGACGCATGCGTAGTGTGTCTAGTGGCACTACGTCGGATAAGATAGAGATATATGTCGCAACGCTAGTGTCGGAACAGCCTGCTGTTACCAACATTCTTTATATGATTTTGTATTTATATGATATTATCAAAATATATGTAAAATCTGGCTAACTTGTTTTATTTTAATCGACACGATCGAGCTGGATCAAATAGAATTTCATGCAGTTAAACTATTAATTTTATATATTGTATGATAAAGTCATGTGCCTAGCCACATCAGATTATTTTCCGACACTTCACCGTTCTAATAGATTTACTATTAATTAGGGTGGGCAGTACGGTGCGAGTGGTGCTTCCACTATTTAGTCTGCGATGTTTTTGGTCTTTAGTGGGGCTATTTGCGACAACTGTGACATGATTTGCATAAGGGTCAATTATATAATTACCACCTTCAAAAATCATAAAAACTTCACAAAAGAATAAGAAGTAGGATGGGCAATTGGCCGAGGAATTCATTTCCGCGTTACAGTGGGATGCGCGCTTTGCCACAAAAAAAAACGCAAAAACTCGCTAAAATCTACTTTTGCATTTTCTGGAAAACCTTACACGTTACGAAATCGGTTGAAAAACAATTTATGGAAGACTCTAATAAATATCACCATAAAATCATAGGTTAACAAAATCATTTATTTTTCAACCGATTTTAACGAAAGGTCACATCGTACTGAGTCTAAATTAGTAATTGCAGATGGGCCTAATCATAATTGCTACCTAAAAATTAAAGGGAAACTCATTACTTGCTTATCAAAGCGTATTTTTAAAACTATAATTTTCAATTATTACAACTACCGAGAAAATTGGGACGCGGATTGACATGAAATCTTCGCTATCTCACTAAAATAATTACGCTGATTACGAATTTAAACAGGGAAATTGTCCATCTCTCATATTGAGATACCTTTTTCCATTCCACTGGATATAGTGATATTAAGTAAAAAGCGTAAATATTTCCAATGTTTTCTTTAATGGTACTTGTGGCTACGTTTCGAAGTACAATAACCTCGTCTTCAGGCCGTGTGTCAGGTGTTGTGTCGAACAATAAAAGGGGTTGTCATGTGGTCATTTAGGGTTATGTACAACACTGTAGTAACTTTTCCCATTCACAATGTGCTTTCTAGCACATTAAATCCAATATCCATCTCTAATGCTTACTCAGTGGTGCTCAAATTTCGAATTTTGAAGTCAAATGAGCATGATTAGCTTACAAACTCGTGAATGTGTCTTAGGCAAATGAAACTCTCCATATTTTGGATGTACTCGTTAAAAGCTATTATTTGGTGGTCGGTAGACCTCTCCATTTTTTTTGCCTCAAAGTGCTAAATATAAATCGAAAAAAATTTGTTCTGTTTTAGAGATAGAGCATTCTAATCTTGCTATCCTTATGCATTGGGCTTTGGATCGATATACTAACAAGATCGAACAAAATCTCCTGCTCGGATTAAAAGAAACTATACCGCCCAAAACAATGAACGTATATTTCATAAGAGATTAAAAAACTGTATGAATCTGAGACATATTTTTCATATTCAACACTGTTTCTCGCGAAAACTAGAGCAAATTCACTATTTCTGTGTTCAGATTGGGAGTTCTTGGGAAAAATCAGATTACAATCAGTTTCATATTTTCGACAACCTTTTATTTAGCCAGTGAATATCGCCAGTATAGCCAGTAATCTATACAAATCATATATTTTGCATCGACGATTAGAGTTAATCGTAATTTGGTCAACCGGCCATAAAACAATTTTCCTTTCAAACGTAAAGGATAATAAGTAAGAGGCTTTTCATTTCTTTCCGCATTACAACAGTGAATTTTAAATATGCGAAATGAGAGCAACCGCATTTACAGAAAGAGCCAAAGTTAGCTATATGGGAATTCTCGGTCGGCGTTCTTATTAAAATGTTAGCGACTGCCGGTTTGCAAATTTCCCAAATGAACAGCGCGGTAAAGTTTGCCGCGGCGCAGGAAACTTTTCCACCGCTCTGTCAGGAAGAAATGTTCCAATCTTTGCACCGGAAAGTATGCTAAATGAGCATTCTTTCGTAGGTATTCGAGGGGCGAAATTGACGCGCTCCAACTTTTCAAGAGTTGCATTTCCGTACTTTTGCATTGTGTAAACGATACTCTGAGGGACGCTGGTAATCTCCCGAAGAAAAGTAATTACATTGTGACGGTTTACAGGAACTTCAGTTCCGTTCTAATTATGAAATATTACGGTCATCGTTTCTTGCAGGTAAAAACTTAAGAACTAATTTTTATCTTTCCCCGCCAAGGTACTTCACAGTTCATTGTCTAATTATCTAAATGGAATTAAAATAAATTATTTATATGAAACTAAACGTTAGAGGTACTTAACGTTAAATAAATGCAAGAAAAGGTAGTTACTAGCAAAAAATCTTTATCGATTTTAGAAAATCAGTTTATCTACGACTCACAAATGTATTAATAAGTTATGTACCTACCCAGGGCCGACGGGAGTCGTGTGAGGGGCACACCGTAATAAAAGGCGCTCAAGGCTACATTTTTCAATGCAAGTTAAAAAATAAACTGAGTTGAAATATTAAAATCGGCATTAAAAACCCCCGTCCAAGAGATCTAAAAAATAAGTTACAAATTTATTTATATTAAAAATCAATGATGATAATTAAACAATAATGATTTTCCCAAATTCAGACTCGTATCTACTTTGCCTGTTTTGATAAAAAATCGCTGTAGGGAGAGAGACAAATGGCGCCTTGGCGAAGAGTAAGAGAAACTTTTTCAAATTTATAAATGACGTTAATGGACCAGAAAAAATATAATATTTAGGGCAAGATTTCAGTTAGAAAGGCGATTGCACAGTCAAATAAAAACTAGCGAAGAAATTTAAAAAATTAAAGCTGGTTGTGTTCCTTACAAATAAATATAAAGTATATATCACCATGGATTGAGGTATACAGATGAAACAATGTTTTATTGTGATTTTTAAATTTGTTTCCAAACTCCTAGTTGTGGGGGTTATTACGCAGTAACGTGGCACACCCGTCACGCAAGTTTAACGACTATACATAAGCAATGGGGGCCTTTATTATTATTTTGATGCAACATTATAACAAAAAGACTCCTCCTCTTTTAGAATTGTTGTAGATAGTTCAAACTGATAAGTTTTATGAAAGACCTTTTTAAATTTCTGTGCAAGTCGTTACCAGCACACCGATCTCTTGGTTTTGGTAACCTAAAATTAAAAATTCCTGGAATGATCTTAGTGTACAGATTCTATTCTAATAAAGTTAATAAATAATTCTAGGATTTATGTGAAATTTCGACGAGCTACTATTGCATCATGTGTAGTAGCTAGAATAAGGTTATAAATGAGCCACTAATCTTGGCAAAGACAATAATGACAATAATGGGAGCTAAAATCAAAGCACTACCTGACAATAACACACAAACATTTTTCTAATTATATGTAGATATTGTGACATCACAAAATGCCAAATTGATATTTTTAATTTTATAAAAATATGAAAATCAGTAAAAAAAAGTTCTAAATAACTTTTTTGCCAAAACTTTGATGGTAGTTTTTCTGGCACAGCCTTGCCCTTTTAAACAGCAAAACCCCAAAATTAAGACTACGCCATGGAATAAAAATTGAAAAATCTACTGAAGGTTTTAAGAAGGTTTTACGTTATTTTGTCACTCATGTTGATTAAAAAACGCTATTTTTATGATATTGCCTTGTAGTAGGTATTTAAATTCTACATGCACATTATAAAATTTCAGATTATATTTTAGTGCCGATTGATACCAAGGGCAGGATATTAATCGTGCCACAAAACCGGTGGATTGGTAGCTGAATTCTTCCGAAAGGCGCCAGATTTGTTTTGCAAGTGCAAGAAAAATATCTATGTAGCCATAATCCCCATCGATCCGATCGATGGCAGTTAGGTGGTTTATGGCGGCAGGAATATTTACCTGGGCATCCAACCACTAAAATTCTAGTGAATAAACCCTCAAACCAGCTGTCAAAAATACAAGTATTTAAATACCACTTCTATGTCGTAAGGTTGATGTTCAATATTCAAACTATCATTTCAGCCTTTTTCTAAAACTGTGGTGATACTTTTTGATATATAAATTAGCACAAAATGACTACGCGACAATTTGCAGTATCAACCAAACAAAAGAAGCGTGAACTGATAGAATTCTAAACGTAGGCTGAAATGAAAGCTTTAACTTTAAGTTTCCAAATAGGATGAGAAAAGTCACACAACAACTTTGAGAAGTGGTGTAGCACCACTAGTACCTACCACAAGTTTTCTTAGTAACCTGACAGCTGTTAGTTTTGGTCCCGTGTTTGGCAGTTAGGAAGTATTGGAGGAAGTAATTGGAGGAGTTATCACATGATCCCCCAAATTTTATTATGACACAATTTTTAAGGAAGAAAATACCATAAAACAATAAATTATATTGATATTATCAATAAAAGAAAATAACGAGACCTGTCTAAAATGAAAGGTATGAGCAGGAAAACTAGCGAAAACTATTATTTATCAAAAAGCACAAAACGACATTTTTTGGTATTTTGAGCGTAATTTTCTCCATCTATTTTGGAGACTTTTGATTTGCCAGATTTGTAATCTACCACAAAAATCTGTTGCAATCATGTCTTACTTTAGACTTATTATTAGACTTCAAATTGAATATTCAGTACAGTGACATTTTGCCATTTTGGGATCCGATCCGGAAAGTGTTGAGTTTCGATATACTATGGCGCCCGCAAATTATCTTTCATTTTACCGTAAAAAATAAATATTGAAATTCATAAAACTAACCTAAGCAAACCTATTGTTTAATGTTGAAGTTATCCTAATTTTAAGAACTAACCGACCCGACTCTTACATATGTCAATTTCAAATAGCTGACAGATGTACTAATAACGTTGCAGTCTCCAGCTAATTTTATTTAATGTTTGAAGTTACAGCAATAACATCAATTTTACTCGAATTTTTAGTGATATTTTCGTGTAAAGGCATACCGCGGACGATGTAGTAATGTTTCGCGCACGACTGTTGGTAACTTTCATGTTTACCGCTGGGAAATAGCGTTATGATGCCTGAAACGATTAACAGTCATGTTGGCTGCACCGCTAAACCGACGACGGGTGCCATTATTACAATCTTCCCCATTCAGTTTTACGTTCGCGGGTCCGCGAAATATTTAAAATGTTATTGGTCCGTACGTTTCAGTTATCTGTTTTCTTTTTGTCTACTTACTTTAACTCTTTTGCATATACAGTACCTACTTTAGATCTCGAAGCCTGGAAGTCACGGGATTAACTGAATAGGAATACTTTCTTCGTTCTAATTTATAGATGATAGAAACCATAGCAAATGTACTATCGCGAGCATAAAAAACAGGGACACTCAAAGTTGCACTAATTAAAGTAATTAAGTAAATCAAAGTAGAGGAAATTTTGTATAATTTATGTCTATAACATTTTTTGATAAACTTAATAGTTTAGCTGCAGGAGCAAATTCTATTTGTTCGAAATCGTGTCTGCATTAATAGTAGGTAGCCAGGATATTTTGAAGCTTTTCACAGTATTCAGAACGTCAGCGGTTGCGAAACGTCAATTCAACACAAATGCATGGAGAATGCGATGAGGAGAAGAAAAACGCGCGCACGTACGCTATGTGAAACAATATTGAAACATCTTGATGTTTACAAAGTCAATGTGTATTTCGAGGTGCGGATAGCAATGTTAATATGTTTTTTTTTCAAGGATTTTGCAAATGACCCGCCAATTCTATAATTTCGCCAAAATAATTAAATAATTAATTAAAATAGCGGAAATTTTGTATAATTTATGTCTATGGCATTTTTTGGTAAAATTAATAGTTTACCTGCAGGAGCGAATTCTATTTGATCGAGATCGTGTCTGCATTAATATAAAGTTAGCCAGGATTTGCCAGAAATTTTTATTCTAATGAAAGTAGGTAGTGTCAAAGGCTGATTTTTTGACAATACCTACTGTCAATGTCTGTCAAATCCTGGCTAATTCGTTTTATTTTAATGCAAACACGATCGATCTCGATCAAATAGAATCTCATGCAGGTAAACTATCATGTGCCTGGCAACATCAGATTTTTTTGTAAATAATAAAATTATAATTTATCTCCACGTCTACTTCACTAACAGCGTCAAAGTAATCTGTCCATATAATGCATATTCGCTACATATTTTTTAAATCTTTTATATTTTTGAATTAGAACATTATTTAGGCTTTCAGTCATATTTTAATTTATTGTGCATATATAAATTTTCAGCCAAATAATGTTATATGCATTATGCACATTAGAGCAAAACTATCCACGATACTTTTTAATTGTTTTCTTTATTTTGAAAGTAAGTTTTGTCAACAGCAACTCACTTACTGACGATGTTACGGGATATATTTAGTAGCAGTTGCTCTCAGAAATTTGGAAATTGTTTGGAAAATGCTATGAAGTAGTTAGTAGTTTGAACAAATTTTAAAATCATGTCAATAGGTTTTAAAAGTTACTGTTATTTCAAACAAAATATTTCTCATTTCCCAAACGTCAAAACTTTAAATATTTTTACAGGTTGTCCAGTTTTCTGCATTATGGAAACAAATGTAATTTTGAGTATAAAGTTTCATATTTAGTGCATATGAAACATTACATTGAATATTAATTGCTTAAAAAATTGCTTCTGTTTGAAATATGTAAGTATGGAAGACAGCACAAATAAAATAAAACAAAAACGAATAAAGAACACGATTATTACCCATTACAATAATAAAAAGTAAAAACATTAATTAACAAATTAAAATTTAAAATAATAAAAATGAATTCAATAGACAAATGAAGAACAAAGTCAACAAAATCGTTTAGTTACCACTAACTTCTTACTACATGTTTCATATAATATATTTTTTTGTTCTTTAACTTTTTTATCAAGTCATTTTTATTATTTCGGTACTTATTAATAGTAATAATTATTCCTTGGATTCTTGGATTTTTTTTTGTTTCGGTAATATTTCAAACAGTTTTACTTTCTTAATGAAGTTGATATGAAAATAGACAACAACAATCAACGTAAAAAAGTAAATATAAATTAAAATATAAAAGAAATTGGGTAATTAAAATACTCGGACAATAATTTCTTCAAATGTCCACTCCACCAGCATGTGCCGTCTCTGATTTATATACACATTATCTTCCACTTTGACTAGCGGATTAAGGTCCAAAGTTTGTTTCCCTAGAACTGGTGTAGGTGGCGCTCGAGCATACCTTGAGTTATTACATCACAGACGCATTAATAAATTAGTTTATTGAAACAATTGCGAATTGAAGAAAACCCCCGCCGGGTTTACCGAAGGGAAATTCTATGAACGTACGTGGTGAATAACTTCCTTATTTAATGAAGTTATCAAGAGCGCGGGCGCTTGTGACGTCACGGCTCTCTAGATAATGTAATCCGAGGACAGAGTTTCAGGAGCGTAGATAACGCGACTTGACGGCATTGTTTATGGCTGAAATGTGCCGAGACAGGTTAAAGTTTGCGGTTATGAAGGTTCCTAATTTGTCACTGTACTTTAAAAGTTTCCTATTGAGGAACTATGGGATGCGTTAAGTCATAAGAGGATTGTGTTGGAAATGGTAGTCGTTTTTATTTTGACATTAATGAGAAAAAATAATTATAGTATAATAATTCTAATTTATAGATCCTGGTGAATATGATAAAATGAAAATATTTTGTCGATTCCTTTAGATGACTTTTGTTTTTTTGATTTTAAAAGTAAGAATTTTGTGATGCACTATATTCCTTCCAGGACATTTCAAGTTTTGGATTAAACTTTAAGCCAATTTAAATACTATTTTGGGTGTTAGCACTAGAACAAAACTGAAAAAATCTCAGAACGAATTGAGGATATTTATTAAGACTTCAAATAACAATTATTTATTATTATTAGCCATATACAGGTTGTTTCAGAAAATATTAATTAATGATTAGAGTAAAGTGCCAACAATAGTTATTTGAAAAAGTTAGTTAGAAGTAAAAATTCTATATAAATTTCAAATAACAGCCCCCTATCTTGATTTTTCTTTACTTTTTACTCCTGTAATAATGTGTATTATGACTCATATTGATGCTATTATTAGTATTGAAATCTTATTGATGTATTTTTGAGAACAAGTTTTTTTTGTGACGTTTATACGATTCCTAACAAGTTTTGAGAATTATTTTCGGACGTTACGGATTTTTCGGTCACATTGAGATTTAGATAAAATCCATAATCTTCATTATGTACATGTAATTTTAAACACTTCCCGAACTTCCCGAATTTTTTTTTTAAATCTGACTGACGATTGGCTGTTGAATATGTTTGCTGGAATGTCAGTTGTTAAAAAATTATTGTTGCCCATTCTCTACCTGTTTTCACCAACAATCAAAACAGTTTCTATTTTCTCCTATTTGGTTAAATAATTCATTTTACTTCATAATTAAAGAAGAGCTGAGTATAACAACTCAAAACAAACTGTCAAAATAATGAGATTAGATTACACATTACAAGAATCCATAGTCATCTCACATGCTGCCTACCTGATTCTGTTGAACATGTGAACTGTTAATAAATTAATTGTTAGGGTCTAATTTGTTGTCAGTTGTTTTCGAAGCATATTGCAGATAATTATTTATAACTATTAATAACTAAAAAATTGTGATTTACGTATTATGTACATACTAAAATTATGGATATCTAAACGCGTTTGACACCTGATAGACGGCGAGTTTTATAACACAGACGAATGCATCGCCAGTTTCAATAAATAGCTATGAGTTTCGTTTCATTGCGATGATACTTGTATTTTCATTTGTCGCATATTGATTGTTATCTATCTTCATGTATCGACTGTATCTATGTATCTATCATGACAATTGTCAATGTCTGTACCAAGATCTATGACAAATACAATTATTATTATTATTATTAAACCACAATGTTACTTTCGGTAAAATCACAACATTGCATCAAGAAAGTAATAATTTTGTGATAGTTTGCAAAATTCAATAGAAATCGTACCAAACTCACCAGTTAAATAAAAAAATAACTTAGTTCTCAAAGAATACATCAATAAGAGTCCAATAGAATCAATATAAGGCATAATACAAGAGTGTAAATTTATAAGAATCTTTTTTATTAATTATAATAATATCATTTTTTTTTTCATGACAGGTGGCTGTGATTTCAAATTTGAATATAATTTTTACTACCAACTAACTTTTCCAAATAATATTTGTCGGTAATAATGAAAATAAAGGAATTTCACTCTTATCATTAATTCAAATTTTCTGAACCAGCCTGTATATGCCTAATAAAACTTAAAGTTTGATAACTGCATCTTTGGTTTTACGCCAAGCAGCAACTTTTATGAAGAATAAAATTTTCACTGCACACGCAAGTTCACTGCTTGTACTAATGATTAAAAGCAATGACGGCGTATGATAAAGTAAAAATGGCAACTATTTTTGAGTATCGACCACTGCGACTATTGACTCACCCAGTATATCAATTAAAATTGTTCGTCGTGTATAATACGCATAATACAAAATTTGCAGGTCCCATCCTATATTAAACAACAGCCTATTGTAGATTATGTACGCGTAAGGATTACAGATCCGTTCCTCAGCTTATATATCCGGGACAAGTTGAGCATGAATCCTTCAGTCCTTCCCGTGCAAATCTAGTCGGCTGATGTACACGCCACGCTGATTTCAATAAACGGAAGACGACATTAATTCCGGCGGGTTCCGGAAAACCGGAAGTGCGATCCCGGCGCTCCTAGGCCAGGCTATGCTCGACTTCCCCCTATATCAATCACAATTCCTCAGGCGATCCTGCTTAGTGTCTACTCGACCATCGATGAACCCCTTTCAATTGCGCCTGTTTGTCGAGCGGAGCTTGTTTTAAAAGTACCGATGCGTAGTACCAGTTGCAATATTACCAAAGCGACAGTACGTCATATCAGATACCTATTTTTAATAACAAAACTTTTTTGGCATAGAGCAATATAGGGTAAACTATGCTATTATTGAACAGTATTCTTCCATTTCCCAAGGCAATACTGAAAGGACCAGTTGCTTTTGAAATCATTCTTGTTAAATTTGTGATGAAGGAATATTTTGGAGATGTTACTTCTAAGGTTAAGTTTATTTATGGCAAAGTAATTTGAAATATTTTCATTCGCGTCAATCGATCGTATTCTGCATTTAAACAATTAAGAATTCTCGCTTGATTGCCAGACAATTCCACATCTCTGCTCATTATTCATCCTACTGTAATATCCTTTTTCATTTTCTAACATTGTCGCTTCCATAATTTTTATTCTTAGTATCATATGCGTTAAATATGATACCAATTCCATTTCATCAAAAAAATACAATTTTTCCGAATGTCTTCTGATATGTATTATACAAAATGAATAAGAAGAAACGTAACGTGTCAATATCTAGCCCTCTAAAAAAATTACTAGAGGGAACCCAAGTAGAAGTTGTAGGAAATTACTTAAGCTACAACTTGAAATACTTTTGAATGTACAGAGTGATGCATTTGTAAGAAGTAAATCAAATTTTCATCGTGTATATTTTTCCTGTTTTGATGCTCTTTTAAATTAAAACTTGAACAGTGAAAACCGCATGTCCCGAGGTAAGTGCTTTAAATGTTACAAGGCAATTAAATGTTAAAAGAAAGCGATTAAGAAATGTTAAAGGATTTCTACCTTATCAATTACTGGTCCTCTGACTTTACAACAAAAATCTACTAAATATTGTTTAAAATGACCTATTGTTGCGGGCGCTGGGTAAATGCCCATTTTGCACAGGGTAACGCGCCACTGCTTATAGGACCAATTGGTCGTGTGATGTTTCTAAAGCGTTTGATAACTGCATAACATGTAATTTAAACACTCCAGTTTAAATCTATTCCTCTCCTTATATAGCATTAATATAATAAGAAAAATTGATACTAGTCAATAACAGCCAACAACAGGACAGTTGTCCAGTGACAGTTGTATTGATTTCCGGGTGGAAACCGCGTTGAGGACTTTGAAGTCGACGTTTCAGTCATCTTCTTAGCACTTGGTTTGATAACTTAGTGCTGAAGATGCCTCTTGTAACAGAGCGCGAAACGTCGACTGGTTCAAAGTCCTCAACGCGGTTTCCACCCGGAAATCAATATATCATTGACTCAGACCGTGGAAGTCAGATAGATTATTGGCTTTTGGCAGTTAAACTTTAAACACTTAAGTTAAACAAAATATCAATGATAAAAATCAAATGATTACAGAAATAAGTACGTATTAATTTCCTTAGAGAGCTAGTATTTCTAAAGAAGTTAGAGCCGCTTGAAATACAGTATGGTTAGTAATTCACATGGCTGTTGAAACGGAATTGAAAACTAAAAATAAGCCCATATAAAATCTCTTACTGAGAATGACATTTACGATCTCAAAAAATACGGAAACAACCACCCTTGCAGAAGATATTTTTTACACCGTATTTTAAAAAAATATAATTTTACATCATAATTAATTAAATTTAATTAAGCTTGAGCGATCTATATATTTTCTCTTAACGCTTGTTAATTAAGAAAAAGCTTCCTCATAAATACACAATGTTGAACACTGCACTAATATAAGGCAATTAATAACTCAAATCGATAATTAAATGTAACAAAAAATTCTAAGAAAAAACGCCCAATCATTTTTAGTCCTCAGGCTTTTATTATAACCTCGAACTCTTGTATTTAATTTAATTATTTTTGATTAATTAATGCGGTGGCAGAATTTTGTACTTTACTACAAAGTTTTGTGTTCTCTATTTCGGAAATAATTTCTTTCACAGAAACCCGGAGCTCTGGCGATAGGTCAATCTTATCTGGAATGTAAGATCATATTTACACTCAAATCTCGCTCTTCTGGTCTTCTCCTAAAGCTTGATTCCCACCATGAGCAGCAGACATAAATTGTTTATTATTAAATAAACATTGTTTCACACATTTACGTTGAAACTGGAAAAATATTGAAAGTAAATAATATTGGACTTTGACCAAAAATTCTATGACGTGTTAATGATAATTTAGAGTAAAATTGAAGGCAAATTAGGTCAATAAATAATGTGCCCATGAACCAGTCACTGGTATTTTTTACTATGTTTCCATCAACTATCATTTTAGGGTTGCAGATAATAACTATCACGTACGTTAGCGTTTCATAATCAAGCAAATAGAAATTTAACTTTTAACTTATCAAATGAACATGCACAAACAAAAATACCACTCATCACCGACTCTGATAAATGAAACAGTACAGGGTGCTTGTATTTGCTTTAATAATAATTCAATAATATTCTAAGATTCACCAGATTAGAAAATATCAGTTCAACAAAGCATAAACGTAATTGATAGTATTATAATAACACAATATTATCGGAAAATCTCTATTAATTAAAATTACTAGAATCGAAAAACAATATTACTTTAAGGCCAAGAATAAAGAGATTAAATATGACTATACCCATACGTAATTAAGAAATAATACCATAATAAACGTATCAATTGGCAAATTTTCATGCCATTAATTTTAAGCCTGCATTATGTCTTGACAATTTGAAGCCCTCTCATCCAACGGCAGTGGTTATAAATAAATTTGTTTTATATTTGATAAAAATCAAGGACCTTAATCCAAAAGTTTAATAGAGTTTTTGTAATTGGACTGCTATTGGAATATTCTTGGTGCGGTACATCCAGAAGCCGACGGAAAATATGTGGATAGTTAAGTTCCTTTTTTCTTCACTCGTGTTCTAATTTATAAAGTTTTATTAGTTTATATTGGAACTGGAGTTTTATAAGTATAATAATGATTTAAGTTTCAGGAAGTTACTTATAAAATATTAGATGGAATACAGGGTCTCCCACGACGAGCTGCCATTAGAAGAATATGGAGAACCAAATGAAATGACAGATTGAAAATTTGTGGACTTATATTGTTGGACACGATCGTCTCAACTAAAATATTTTGAGTTTTCGGTTACTTCCGGTTACACCGGAAATGATGTCATCTTTTATATTTCAAATGGAATACCTGTATTTTAACGCATTTTTGAAATCTTCATTAAATTTTAGATCAATTTTATATTACATTCCCTATACCTGACATTTTGTTTATTACATTACATTATTACATTCCCTATACCTACATTTTAGGTATAGGACATTGTACACAAAGTTGATCTAAAATTTTCCATAGAATTGAGAAATGTATTAATATGTTAGGGTTGCCATTTGAAAAAATCGACTTTTAGTACTTTTCTTGAATTCAACTTTGATCTTATAATTTGAACACCTTGTATAACTTTTAGAAGCGTTCTACCGATGTGTCGATAATACGTTACCTTCACAACAATTTCGCCGGACACTTTTTTCCAACGGTCAAAGGAGATAATTTATAAGTAGTTGAAAGTAGCCGTGCAGCTGTCATTTTTTAATGAAAATAATTAATTTCTCAAAAATGACACATGTTAGGTATAGGGAATGTAACATAAAATTGATCTAAAATTTAATGAAGATTTTAAAAATGCGATAAAATACAGGCTGTATTTTATCGGAAGTAACCCGGAAGTAACCCAAAACTCAAAATATTTTAGTTGAGATGATCGTGTCCAACAATTTAAGTCCACAAACTTTCAATCTGTCATTTCATTTGGTTCTCCATATACTTCTAATGGCAGCTCGTCGTGGGAGACCCTGTACAATACACATGGCTACCAGAAATTGCATGCGCAACAAAAGCCGCCTACAAACTTTAAATGCTTACCACAAACACATGTTGAGCAAAAGACTATTCAAAAGTCATTAACACTGGGGCAACAAGGGGTTTTGTTAATTGAAACTGACCTATCGTTTTCAATAGATTTTTTATGTACTGAGTTCAAATCCGAGATGAAACGCCCTCCAAGGCTCATAAACCAAAGCGTAAAGCTTGCAGTTTTATGTGATCTTCAGGCATTTTCTTTTGTATGAGTGCTTAAAGAACTGACAGCGTTTCGACAAAGAATCGCTACTGACCGGACCTTTTTTGTTCAATCGGTATCTTTTCAAGAAGGTATATAATCTGAAAAGGACAACATAGCTGGCAAGTTCAAATTATTTGGACAAATTACAATTCTCATATAAATTAGTTTCTCTTTTTAAAGATTTATTATCATTTTTAATCTACGCAAACAAAGTTTAAGTTAAAAAAATCAAAAATATGCTGAAACATCTTGCGAAGTTATTTTAGTTTTGAGCAGAACCTTAATTATACTAAATGTTATAATAAATGCAATAAAGAGTCAGAATTAAGTAAATTATGTACAATTGTACTTTTACTTTCTCGTAAACGTATATTTTCGTTAATTTGTGCAGAAACGCAACTATCCTAATGCATATTATGTATTCATGTATGTATATTAATGGTTGCTTAAAGTTTTGATCTGTGAACTGTTTATAAATAGATTATAGTCACTTTGTAAAGCGACAGCTGCAAGGGCAAACGCAGTTTGCAAAACTACCTCGTGTTGGTCTACATAATTACCAACATGATTAAGGGAACAAACACTTGACAACCTGCTAACCACCACAGGTAACTAATGTCTATATTTTAACCTGTAAACACCTACTTTTTGAATGCACCGCTGTCACCAAAATTGTATATTTTACCTAGAGTTATTAACTATTATTAGCTACTGTGTGAAGTACAGAGTAAATGTAAATGCACCTGCTTCGCTGTCCAAATATTTATAGATAAACCCTATTATCCAATTTGCTTATTCGGCGGTTTTCTGCGCATGACAATAAGTTTTAATGGTCGGCGTAATTATTAAACTTTGCTATATTATCTAACCAGATAAATTGTTTTTTATTGGGCTCCAAATGAGCAATTAATTAGTAGATTAATAATAATTTTTCTATTATCATAAGCGATAATAATTTCCGACTTGCAAAGTTTGAATTTCATAGCTAATGAAGGTAAATTTGTGTGATTGGGATGTTGTTATTATTTTGTAGGTGTGGTTTAGTAAATTATTACGAATGCTTTATAGTAAAACAACAGCAGGTAATTCTAATTTTAATTTTTCATAATTTAACAAAAACTTTCGTTTTGCTGATTATTGCTTATTTTGTAAATGATTATTTAAATTATTATTATTGACATTAGATTTTAAAAATAAAAAACAAATAAAATAACTGACATTACTTTTCGACATTTATGTAATAAAGCACGTTAATTTTGTTGAAACACTGTTCTGAGCTTTTTATTAAATAATTTCTATGTACGGAGTGGTTGAATTCAGAAGATTTATACAGGGTGATCTATTAGCTTGTCTATGTTACTATACTCTCATCCGTTAAACAATTGAAAGAAAAACAAATACAAAGTGCGCTAATTCCAGTTTAATGATCATTAATCCAGTCTTGTTTATATTTGAAATTAGCATGTTTTCTCGCCTATCATTTCCATAGACCTCAGTAGCTCAATTGGTTAGAGCTTCCGACTGAAAATTTCTTAAGTTCATGGTTCAAATCCAGGCCCAGGCTATTTTCACCAAAAAAGAACTGTTTTGCCTGAAACGCTAACTATGCAGCAATCCCTCAAAATTGACTTTTAGAACTTATCTTTGCGATGCCGCGCCGACTGCGATCTTTTATTTCAAATAGAATTTTAAGAAAGAAAACTGTTCATTAATTTAGAATTTTCGTTATCTGCAGGTAAACTCAATACTATCAGCATGTACTATCTCACTACACTCTTAGTTATCGTCATAATTGCAAATGTAACCTACTCCATGGAAATTGGCGATTACTTTTGGCATAATGAACCCAATTTAACAACAACCTTAACCCAAAAGTTTACGAAATACTTCTACATCGATTCCAATATAACCTATGGCGTTGCATCGGACGAATCAGAAATACAACAAAACCTAACTTCTTTTCCAAAATGCTGTCCACCCGGCAATAATTACAACAGCAAAGCCCGAGCATGTTATGAATCTTCAAAAGCACCAATTTATGACGATTTAGAACTAAGAGTAAACGTTATAAAGTCGGGTGTAAGCAATTGTGAAGTTGTTATTGACCATCTGATTAAAACGAATGAATTTTCGAGTTTGATTGAAATTAATAAATCGTCGAAATCTTTGTTTTTTGATGATGAGGAGTTCCAACTTGGGAATTATTGTTTGGACGATGTTGATGATTTTAACAGAATAGTGCGAGTTTGTTACAATAGTTCGTATTGTGATCATAATTTGGGATTAATCTGTGTCCAGAAATGCTGCGGCGATGGGGAAGTTATAACATACGAGGATAATTCTTCAATTATTGACTGTCAACTACAGCAAACGTTTGGATTCTACAAACAACATGAATCAAATAGCACCTTTATAGCAGGTGAGTTTGTTATTGGAAGAAGGATTTAAGTTAAAAACAAAATTATATGTATTATATCTATGTACTATCATATTTCAAGCAGTTCCGATAAATGAATTTGTACCTGCATTTTAAATATCGAGAAATATTGTTTGGGAAAGTTGACTAGAAGGAAGAATTGTCTTAAAATTTTAAATCAGTCATCAATATGTGACCGACTGCAAAGAAGTAAAGGGTCTTACGACTAAATTATTAATTTGGCATGTTTAACGTGCCATTTGTTCGAGATCAATCTGGCAAAGTTTGAGGAAGTTATAGAGCGTTCAACACAACTACTTTTTGCGGGATCAGTCACTCGAAATACTACATAAACTCTCACAGTGATTTTTTGAGGTGTTATTTATTAAAAATCAAAAGCGATACACCAAAATAAAAATAAATACAGTATGTAATTTTTTGTAATTACGGTACGTCTTTTCGGTGTATTTAAAAATATAATAAAATGTCATTATTTTGTGGTATTTTCACACTGAATTTGGCATATCCTGTTGTGTTATGCAAACCCATTGAATTATATAATAGGTTTATAACTTAATTTTTTAAATTATTTTCTGATATACTAAGAATAAAATAGAAGAATAAAATTTGCAGATATTGTCATTAAATAATTTTTTTTTTGACATTTAGGATATTGTTTAGGTCATTATAAGATACGGTTTTTGGAGAAATCATGTCATCCTGTCATCAAATTCTGTATGGCACACTGTAAAGACATTATTTTTGTTATAATCACATTCATAATGATATTTTGTATTCAGTAATATTTTGTCATTTTCCCCCCGCTATTGAAAAGAATGTGTTTTTATTATTAAACTAATCTAGCTGGCTTAATAATGGCAAAAATAATAATAATTAATGGCAAACAAAGTAAGTGACACAAAAAGACATTTTTCGATTTTTATAATTTTTTTTCTTTGGTATTGGCACTCTTAACACACTGGACAGAAATTGTAAAATTTTATTGAAATTTAAAGTAAAATTTTCTGAGAAATAAATATAAACAAAGGAGTTTTCAATTTCCTTCTGACGCATATTAACAGTACAAAATGAAATAAGAACAAACCACGCATCACTTAAAATCTTCTCCCACCTATTTCTTTTTCGTTTTATTGATTGACAACCAATATATTTGAAACAGGTAAAGAAAAATTTTAATAAAACACAAAATATAGAAATAATTATTTAGTTATATAATTTTTTTTATTGTTTTAGAATAACCATTTGCATAACGTACTTTGTTCTTAAAAGTAATACAGGGTGGGGCAACAGTAGATTATTGTGTGAAAAGAAAAATCTATCTTAATGGATTGAAATAAGTGTTTAATAATGTATGGAATGTGGAATCTGTGCTGTCCATAATTTGTGACAATGTTCAGTACCGTATTCAAGAACTAAGAATGAAACATAAAGCTAAATGATGTTTGAACTCTTCTTCATACCTACTGTATATAAGATAGTTATTAATTATTAAAATAAACATTTAAGTAACCCCTAAATCGAAATTAGTTCTACAATATTTTACCGTTTGATTGTATCATTTATGTATTTATACTAATTGTAATTTCTTCTTTTAGGTGACTTTGCAATACTTCATCATTTACCTGAGTGTTCACCGATAAAACTACCAGCTTTTGATATCGTATTCACAATCGACGAAGAAGGAGTATTGCTGTCCGGCGATAATCTTGTATTTGTGAATTACCTCATGTCGCCCAAAAACTATTGCATTGAAACTATAGACGACGGAAAATTAGGGGTGACGCAACTGTATATATGTTTGGACAGTTCATTGTCTGAAGATAGTGATCTTGTGGAGGCCTTCCAACACTGTTTGATAATGTTCTCAGTGCTTTGTCTAATAATGGTGATGGTGATCTATTACTTCGTATATCGATTGAATAAACCCATCCATAGGATTGTGTTCTCGTATTGCGTTGCTGTTGTGTTTGTACAATTTCTAACGGCATTACAACGGTATATTGTTTTTGAACCAAGCAAGTTCCTCTGTAAGTAATATCCATAGTAAATTAATTATATTTGTCATCCATGATGTACAGTAAACAGGATTGGCAATTTTAATCTTAACATTTGATTATCTAGAAAATCACCCCTTCTGAAAAAAATCTGATGTGGCCAGGCACATGACTTTATCATACAATATATAAAATTAATAGTTTAGCTGCATGAGAATCTCTTCTATTGAGATAAATCGTACGTATTGTCAAAGCATCAGCATTTGACACTACCTACACTACGTCATTAGAATAATAGTTATTTATGTCACAAATGCCGAAAGTACGGAATAGCGCGACGAGCGGTGATGCGGCGCGTCACCGAAGGCGGAGTGTCGCCGTCGCATGTGAGCGAGTCGCGCTATCTAGTTTTTGGCAGGAGCGACATCAACGTTTATTGTGTTCCTTTTTAAGAAATACGTTTTTTGAAAAAATAAATAAATGATTTCTGTATAGTAAATGCTAGGCTGGTACCACTTTGACGAAACGTCAAGTTTAAAGGTGCGTTCCGATTGGTAGGTAGTGGTAGCTAATGGCGGTGGTAGAATACGAAATTATAGTATTTCTTACATATCGTGATAATGACACATATTAGTTTGCATGTACATAAACATGAGTCACTAGCAATTTTCTATTGGAAATACTATAATGGCGTCGGCTACCACTGCCATTATCACTAATGAAACCGCACCTTAAAAAGGTAATTCAAATTCTGACAGATTTATATTTGTTCATGACACATCCCTACCAACATACTAAAATAAAACTACACTCATCGCTATGCTTTATTTATAATTTTCGCAATTTATCGTTTTTAGAATTAGATATAAAGACGGGTTGATATTTCTTATCAACAAACAATCAAATTGGTGATCTTATTTTATTTGAAATTTGTATTTTATAATTTGCCGCACTACAGCGGCAACGTTACATAGTGGTCCTCCAACCTCTGATGAGATCAGCTGTTTTCGAATGTGACAACACAAAAAAATATTTGTCAAAATCCTGGCTACTATGTAATTTCATATCAATGCAGATGCGACCGATCTCGATCAAATAGAATTTGCTCTTGAAGCTAAACTATTTATTAATTTTACCAAAAAATGTCATAGGCATAAATTATACAAAATTTCTTCTACTTTAATTTATTAATTAACTATTTTGTCGAAATTACAGAAATGGCGGCTCATTTGCAAAATCTTCCAAAAAGGCTTAGAATAAACTACCAGTTCCTTTGGACCCCTTTCAACCAAAAGCTTTTCAGCTCTAAGTTTGGTAACAAAACTTCTAAATATGAACTTTCGTTCCGATACCTTTAGTAGTTTCTCCGGAATCGTCGTCACAAAAATCGTTTACACACAGATATCATTTCGATAATATCGATTGTCTTATCTTACATTGTTACATTTTTGAAATTTACGTAGTATTTTCATATATATAAGTACTAACATACTATTGGGCAAAATTCGACAGATTTGTTAGTTGAGATACAATTTATTTCTCATCATTGTGTTTTTTAGACAAATAAGGCAATAACTCAAAAACTCGAAGGAGTAGGGTAGGACCTAGGGTAGTAGCTTAGTACGTTATACAGTAAAATATTGTAGACTGCAACTAGGAAGTAGTTAAACTAGTAATTAAAATACCACCACCGAAAAATAACTAAAAAAATCTGATGTGGCCAGGCACATGACTTTATCATACCATATATAAAATTAATAGTGTAGCTGCATGAGATTCTATTTGATCGAGATCGGCCATGTCTGCATTACAGTAAAACTACTAGAACTAGACTAGAGATATTTTCATTATATTTACAGTAGGTAATGTCAAAACATCAGCATTTGACACTACCTACTGTCATTAGAATCACAATATCTGACAAATCCTTGCTAACTAGTTTATATGCAGTACGAGCGATCTCGATGAAATAGAATTTGCTCATACAGCTAAACTATTAATTTTACCAAAAAATGTCATAGTCATAAATTATTCAGATTTCCTCTACTTTAATTTATTATTTAACTATTGCGACGAAATTCCAGAACTAGCCGCTTATTTGCTATATCTTTCAAAAATGCTAAGACTAAACCTCCATTTCCTTTGGACCCTTGGTTCAACAGAAAGCTTCTAAATATGGAGTGTTGTCATACTACGGATGATAAAGTGAAAAGGTTCTGGTTGTGATGATTAATATATTATATTGGCTTCTAGCATATTATATTTTCGAGTTTTACGCCGTCTTCAGTGCTAACTACAAAAGTTCATAAAGAATTATGCTCAATATTCCAAATACGTTATAAGGTTAACATACCGTCTTACAATCTTTCTTATATTTATTCGCGAAAACATAATATTGCTATCCGCACTCGAAATATTGTTTTTCAATATTGTTTCAATATTGTTTCACCTAGCTCCTCATGGCAATTCTCCATGCATTTGCGTGTAGAATTGACGTTTCGCAAACGCTGACGTTCCGAATACTGTCAAAAGCTTCAAAATATCCTGGCACCTAGTCTTAATGCAGACATGATTTCGATCAAATAGAATTTGCTCCTGCAGCTAAACTATTAATTTTACCAACAAATGTTATAGACATAAATTATACAAAATTTCCTCTACTTTAGTTTATTATTTATCTATTTTGATGAAATTACAGAAATGACTGCTCATTTGGAAAATCGTTGAAAAATGCTAAGAGTAAATAGCCAGTTCCTTTGGACCTCTTTGAACCAAAAGCTTTTCAGCTCTAAGTTTGGTCATAAAACTTCTAAATATGAAATTTCGTCCCGATACCTTTAGTAGTTTCTCCGGAATCATCGCCACAAAAATCGTTTACACACACACGCATACACACACACACACACACACACACACACACACACACACACACACACACACACACACACACACACACACACACACACACACACACACACACACACACACACACACACACACACACACACACACACACACACACACACGCACACAGACATTTTTTTGCACCTTGGTCAAAAATGTTCAGGGGACCCATAAAGACCTATTTCCGCCAAAATCTAAAAAAAAATTTTCGGCACGATTACAATACTTTACATACTGCGTATGATAAAGTAAAAAGTGAGTGAACCGATTTTGCCGATTCACGAACTTGTCCTTACTTTTGAAGACATTATGCTAAATTGCAAACCAATTATTTCAAAAGTACAGCAGTTATCGTGTACACCGAAAGACATACGGACAGAGGGGCAGACGGACAGACGGACAAACGGACAGACATACGGACATCAGCTAAATCGATTCAGTTTTCAATGATGATCAAAAAGTCTATGCGTGCCACGCTTCCTTAAGGGTATTACAAATGTTGTGACAAATTCAATATACACCACCACAGTAAATGAGAGGGGGTATAAAAAATATACTGAAATGTAGACTAATCCATTGAAAAAGTAACATTGACCTCGCTTTTACGACACTAACGCCATCTACAACAAACCGAGTAACTCGTTCATGAGGACATGTTTATGGTGTCATATAAGAAAAGTTTTGTGTACCTTTTTTGTAAAAGGACGTAGGTATATTTCAAAAGACTCAATAATAATGATTAGCCAAAATAATAAAAACAGAATATTATTTACATACTTAAAAAATATACTAAACAAATATAATTAAAATATTTATATAAGTATTAATAAGTATTAATAATGAGTTAAATATATTAGACCAAAGTTTATAAACAGATCTTCAAAATTCAGAATGGCTGATCGAATAATGCGACTAAAATGTAGAAAAGAACGAATGGCATGAAATTTATTTCTTATAATATTTGCATCTGCGGTGGAATTTCTGATTCTAACACAGATGTCAAATGTTCAAAATTAAAAATCAGGTATTGAAAATGTGAATAAAAAACGTAAAAAAACTCGAATTCACATGAAAATAACGCCACAAATAGGGCAACTGTAAAAAGATAGTATGGACATGAAACTTATTCTATGATGTTTAAAGATTTCTGATTAAAATCTAATGTTCAGTTTTCAAAATTCAGATGTCGTACCAAATACTACTAAAAATATCCATTGATATATTGAACGTTTAAGTTATTTTTGGAAATTAGAACGTATTCTTTATTTCACTTGCACTAGTAGATTTCTAGGTATCATTCGTCTGAGATATGTCCAAATATAATGTGTTTTTTTGAAACTCAGATTTTTGTTGAATGTAAAGGGGGAAATATCGTCTTAGTTAAATAATCGTCTCTAAAATAGGCAACCTTGATTCATCCTAAACTTTTTGGCATGTTTTAATAATGAACACTAAGATACTTTACATGTTTTACGTATAAACATTTTACAGTTGTTTTACTTTATTTCTTTTTTATTCTAAAACGATTTTCTTACAAATTTCATTATTCTGCCATACATTTCATGTAAAATCGGATGAAAACGGATAACACTTTCTGATCGGTACAACCACCTCTCAAGGATATTTTCTACAATTATTTCATGTGAATTACATACATTTAACACTAATACGCATTACTATTATTTGAACATTTTTAGATTCCTTTATTATATTTAAAATATACTATGTCATTGTTGTTATGCTGATTATATGGGTAGGCAAGTACAGTTTCAAAAATAATAAAATTGTTTATACTTATTATTGCAGTTCTCGCATTATGGTCCACATTTGCATCATGTGCATGGTCAAATATTATGTGTTATGACACTTGGCATGCATTAAGGTATAATTGATATAAACTACCTCTCGATTTGAAACATCTGAACTTTTATGACCGTAGATCAGTGAAGCAGAATATCGGAGACAGAAAAGCAGAAAATTTCCGAAAGATGACGTACTATAACATATACGGTTGGTTACTACCCGTTGCTCTAGCACTGATATACAAATACGATGCCCAACACAGATACATTCTAAAATTTCTCCATTTAAGTAAGGGAAGTATATAATGAACAATATTGGAATTAATAATGAATTTCTATGTTGCAGAAAGGAAACACTTTATTACAATATTCTACTTTTTACCATTAGCTACCTTCTCACTTATAAATGCGGTGTGTTTCACCTTTACACTATGTTATATAATTCGGGCAAAATCGAACTTGAATCGCCTTCAAGACTCCGATGTTACATCGAAAAATCGAGAAGTTTTCGTTCTGTATACAACAATAACCGTAAAACTTTTTCTTCTGATGGGTGTAACTCAACTGATATCTACAGTATATACCATCATCCATATGAATGATTTCAAGATGCAGTACAATGTTCCGATTTTCTTCCGAATGGTTGACAACGTTGAAGGTATGATCTAAAAGTTATTTTAGGAAAGTGTAATTCAATTGGTTTATTTAGGAGTTATGCTTTTGCTGGTTCTTGTTTTCAAGTGGAACAGCTTAAAATCTGTTGTTAAAAGAGGCAACATATTTTCTAGATTCATGACCTGTGCAACTGCTGAAGTTAAGGACAACAACACATGAAGGATCTATAAAAGACTTTGATTTCTAGCATTTATCTTATGTATATGTATATTGAATACCAAACACAGGTGTACGATGAAAATATATTTTTGAATTAATGTGATGAGTCTTATAGATTTTTTTCGTTAAATTTGAATAGGTATGAACCACATTTCTGTATGTAATAACATCAGATTGTCGATAACAAATGAGCTTAAAATGTGAAAAACGGATTGTTTTGATACTCAATGAACCCACGTAATAAATTTATGAAACAATACATTTTTTAAATACTATGCTTTACTTATTTAAAACAAATGCACTAAAAATTAAAAAAAAAAATAATTTGTAGGTGCACCACTGGACCACCTTATTCTGGACCACTGGACCACTAGCCATGTCATAAAAACTTTAAAGAGCGATATTTCTGGCAAAAACAACAACCCATCGGAAAATTAGTTTTTGTGTGTATTTTTTACTTAGAATTATAACTGAATCGAGCTATAATCGAGACGGGTGTCCTTATTTTTCTACTTCTAAAATTCAAAATACGTACCAGCCGTATTTTTTCCTTTTACTCAGTAGAAAACACCCCCAAAATTTAAGGTCAATTGGATTACGTTTAGTGGGCGCGCAACGAGGTCCAAGCGTAGCGTTTTGCGGCCGTTCCACACATAACTCCGAATAACTCCTTTATTAAAAATTTTATCGAAAAACCCCTTACAATCTTTTTTGTCAAAAATATTGTTGTCTACAATAAGTGTTTATTCCTTTTCTCAGTAGCTTCAACCGTTCAGAGGTTATTGGAGTAAAATAAAGGGTTGAGTGCAATAACCATTTTTTGATAGTCTGGAGTTGTATTGAATAAGTCAAAGGCCATTTTTTATTTATTTATTTTTGAAGTTTCTAACAAATTTGCTGTATTGTGAATATTTCTTTCTTTTTATTTAAGTAATTGAAAACGCTCTCCTTGCTGAAGTGTATATCGCTCTGTTATAACCTTACTACCTGTAGTGAAACACTTCAAACACTGAAAACATAATCATTATTCAATTCTTCAGTATTATTGTTTGAATGCATTGCCTTTAATGATTGTTTTTTGGCGTTTTAATCTTTATTTTCATTTTTACGCGACTATTGAAAATACGTCAAATATTGAAATACAGCGATACGATCCGTCAAGTACTCACTTTTTAAAATACATGTCGGTTTCAGTAAACATGTTTGTATAAATTTTTACCGAAGAACATTAACCACAGTATTCAGTTTTTTTTTATTTCGGAAAGGTTTTTTTGTTCTCTTAATATTTCTATAACATTTTAGGTAAAAAGTAATGCGGTCTGAGAGGTAGGTACTTAGGATCTTTAAATTTAAGTTATTATTTAAATACACATAGAAACCAAGTGAAGGACAGAATCTTGTTTCACATATCAAAATACTATCTATTTATTTTTACCATCGAAAACAAATTTTGGGTTAATTTACCCCAAACGAACAGACAACTGCATCGATGATGTTAATTTCGATATACCGCTGTGCAAGCTGAAATCGATTTTCAGTAAAACGCCTCGTAATTTACAACCAAATCCAGGGAAGTCCCCGGTGTGTAATACCAATCGCATTTAATTTGAATTTAATCATAAGGTCCGCATCATGCCGGGGTAATAACCTTCCAAAATCCGCCGCCAACCTTGACCTTGCGGTATCTGTTCAAACCAAACAATTTGAATTTACCCATTCACAGAAACCAACTATGAAAGTGGCGCCATCAGTGCCTAATAAAGCGTCGTTTTGTTAGTGTGTTGTGTAATTTAGTGTATCTGTGTGTGTGTTGTGATTGCCAGAATTTTGTTCGAAACAACATATTTTATTAGAATAACATAACTATAGGGGAGACCGAGGCAAATTGGGACACGGGGCACATTATGACACTTTAAATTCACAGCCTTATTGACATGCGATTAAATGCGCTTTCACACAGAATACTTGGCAGTGAAAGTAAAGAATATCCAAAAAAATATTATCTGTTCGTAAGGCTCTACACAATTTTATATGTTATATCGTATGATATTATGCATATTTATACAATTATACATATATTCTTCATACATTACCGCTATTCGCGACCACCAAATCACAGCTTTCAATTTTCTAAAAAATTTCAATTCATAAAACTCATGTTGGGGCACACTGGGACATTTCAACTGGGGCAGTTTGGGACAGGGAAATAACGGGAAATATTTCATTAGAAGTTTTATGTTCCACTTTTCTATATATTTTAATGTTTGGAATGAGCATCTACTGGAGTCGATCTTTGAAACCAAAATACTCTCAAACTCACTGCATTCCCGTCTGCCGGAAGTCGATATCAGCTTTGTTATTTTATTTTAATTTCGCGGCTATGTTTGAAATTTTATATCTTTGTTGTTTTAACTGTGTTCGGCGTGGTGAACGCATACGTTTACATGACTAACAATATGATGTTTACCTCATCATTATAATAGAGGATGGTTAAAATTAAGTTAAATCATCAAAAAGTAAGAAAATCGAAATAACTCAGAAATTATGATATGTAGGTACTTATATGGAAACCTGATGTATTTTGATACCTGTAAACCAAACGTTAAATAAAAAACACATCATTTTATTTCAAATAACAAAGTTGATACTTTGTTCCCATTAGATCAGTGGGGCAGTCAACTGGAGAGTATTCTCAGGGCCAATGATCATTTCATTATGAAAATTTCGTAACCTTTCCATTTTGTTGTAGAACAACCTGTATATTTTTAATTATTGTAATTCTAAGAATTGTTTGTAATTTTTGTAATTTTTGTGATATTTATTTTAATTTGCCAGTTTGAACATTTAATTTAATTCTATTTAATTGGTTTGTTATATTTTTCTTGATTTTTGTCATTTTTATCAGTTTGGTTAAGTTTAAGTTTATCAGTTATAATTAATAGCTTATAACTCAAAAATATTGCATTTTATAAACAGCCTGTGTTAAAAATATTGTTAAACGATAGCTTGTTACAGACCAACAAACTTTGGTTGAATTTTTTTTTAAATTTCTAACGTTTGGAAATTTGTTTAAGTGATTAACGGTAATTTTGATTAACCCAGTCTATTGAAATAGTGGAAAGGTTATATGTTCATTGATGTTTTTGTTCATAAAATAAGACGTTCTATCACCCCTCCAATATTCGGGACGTGGAACAACACAGTCTGTATAATAATATAAAAACTATTTTAATTTTAAGTATATTTATCAGGTATAGTCTCGAATGAGCACCTATACAGGGTGATTCACAACGTACGGAGGAGATTGAGGAGGGAGCTAGAGACGGGAAATATAAAGTATTTTCATAATAACCTTTTTAACCAAAGATCAATAACAAGAAAGTTACATCTGTTTAAAATTCATAGAAATTAACGTCCACGTGTTGAGAACCTCTGGGTTTTTCGTAAATAATGCTCTTTGTTTCCATGGAAACCCCTCTTAGCAAACCCTTGTGTCACATTCAAACTGTCATAAATTTTCCAAATTGTTTTATGAAAAAGTCAGCGGTCCTCAACAAGTTAACTCCTATTATTTCATCATTTTAAAGATAAACAAATAGCTGTAACTTTTATGTTTATAAATTTTTCTTCATTTTAAATCGAACATGTGTATTAAATAATAATCAGGTATCTTCTTTTAATTTTAAAACGTCTCTTACTAGCATAGTTTGTAAATAATGTTCATTAATAAATTCAACTTTAACTTGCTATAACTTCCTAGTTTATGTGTTTAGGTCAAATGTTTACTAAGAAAAGATGCGTCCTTCAATTTCCTCCGTACGTTGTGAATCACCCTGTATTTAAAAGCGGAGATAGAAGAAAAATAGAAAACTACTATCCGGTTGAATTTGATGCCCTCTCATCTACCGGCAGTGGTTACAAATAAATTGGTTTTATATTTGATAAAAACCAAGGACCTTAATCCAAAAGTTTAATAGAGCTTTCCTAATTGGACTGCTGTCGGAATATTCTTAATGCGTTACGTCAAGAAGCCGACGGAAAATATGTGGTTGGTTAAGTTGCTTTTATCTTCACTCGTGTTCTAATTTATAAAGTTTTATTAGTTTATATTGAAAGTGGAGTTTTATAAGTATAATAAGGATTCAAGTTTCACGAAGTTACTTATAAAATATTAGATTGAATACAATAAACATGGCTACCAGAAATTGCATTCGCACGAAAAGCCGCCTACAAACTTTAAATTCTTACCACAAACACATGTTGAGCAAAAGACTATTCAAAAGTCAGTAACACTGGGGTAACAAGGGGTTTTGTTAATTGAAACTGACGTATCGTTTTCAATAGATATTTTATGTACTGAGTTCAAATACGAGATGAAACGCCCTCCAAGGCTCATAAACCAAAGCCTAAAGCTTACGTCATCTTCAGGCATTTTTTTGGAATGAGTCCTTAAAGAACTGATAGCGTTTCGACAAGGAATCACTACGGATCGTACCTTTTTTTGTTCAATCGGTATCTTTTCAAGAGGGTATATAATCTGAAAAAGACAACAACATGTTGACAACAACATAGCTGGCAAGTTCAAATTATTTGGATAAATTAGAATTCTCATATAAATTGGTTTCTCTTTTTAAAGATTTATTGTCAGTTTCAATCCACACAATTAATGTTTAAATTAAAAATATCAAAAATGTGCTGAAACATCTGGCGAAATTATTTTAGTTTTGAGCAGAACCTTAATTATACTAAATGTTCTAATAAATGCAATAAAGAGTCGGAATTAAGTAAATTATGTACAACTGAACTTTTATAGTCTCGTAAACGTATATTTTCGTTAATTTGTGCAGAAACGCAACTATCCTAATGCATATTATGTATTCATGTATGTATATTAATGGTTGCTTAAAGTTCTGATCTGTGAACTGTTCATAAATAGATCATAGTCACTTTGTAAAGCGACAGCTGCAAGGGCAAACGCAGTTTGCAAAACTACCTCGTGTTGGTTTACATAATTACCAACATGATTAAGTGAACAAACACTTGACAACCTGCTAACCACCACAGGTAACTATTGTCTATATTTTAACCTGTAAATACCTACTTTTTGAATGCACCGCTGTCACCAAAATTTTATATTTTACCTTGAGTTATCAACTATTATTAGCTACTGTGTGAAGTACAGAGTAAATGTAATGCACCTGCTTCGCTGTCCAAATATTTATAGATAAACTCTAATATCCAATGCATTTTCAGCTGTTTTCTGCGCATGACAAATTTTAATGCGTAATGATTAAATTTTGCTATATTATCTAACCAGATAAATAGTTTTTTATTGGGTTCCAAATGAGCAATTAATTAGTAGATTAATAATCATTTTTCTATTAAGCGATAATAATTTCCGACTTGCAAAGTTTGAATTTCATAGTTAATGAAGGTAAATTAGTGTGATTGGGATGTTAGTTGTTATTATTTTGTAGATGTGGGTTAGTAAATTACTACGAATGCTCTATTGTCAAGCAACAACAGGTATTTCTAATATTAATTTTAATATTACAACTTAACTATATTTAACAACAACTTATCATTTTGATGATTATTGTTTATTTTGTAAACGATTACTTAAATTATTATTATTTACATTCGATATTAAAAATGGTTTTCAGGCAAAAATTAAATAACTGTCATTACTTCTCGACATTTATGTAATAAAACACGTTAATTTAGTTGATACACTGTTCTGAGCTTTTTATTAAATAATTTCTATGTACGGAGTGGTTGAATTCAGAAGATTTATACAGGGTGATCTATTAGCTTGTCTATGTTACTATACTCTCAACCGCTAAACAATTGGAAGAAAAGCAAATACAAAGTGCGCTAATTCCAGTTTAATGATCATTAATCTGGGCTTGTTTATATTTGAAATTAGTATTTTTTCTCGCCTATCATTTCCATAGACCTCAGTAGCTCAATTGGTTAGAGCTTCCGACTGGAAATTTCTTAAGTTCATTGTTCAAATCCAGGCCCAGGCTATTTTCACCAAAAAAGAACTGCTTTGCCTGGAACGCTAACTATGCAGCAATCATTCAAAATTGAATTTTAGAACTTATCTTTGCGATGCCGCGCCGATTGCGATCTTTTATTTCAAATAGAATATTCAGAAAGAAAACTGTTCATTAATTTAGAATTTTCTATATCCGCAGGTAAACTCAATACTATCAGCATGTACTACCTCACTACACTCTTAGTTATCGTCTTAATTGCAAATTTAACCTACCCTATGGATATTGGCGATTACTTTTGGCATAATGAACCCAATTTAACAACGACCTTAACCCAAAAGTTTACGAAATACTTCTACAAGGATTCCAACATAACATATTGCGTTGTATCGGACAAATCAGAAACACAACAGAACCTAACGTATTTTCCAAAATGCTGTCCACCCGGCATGAATTACAACAGCAAAGAGCGAGCATGTTATGAATCTTCAAAAGCACCAATTTATGACGATTTAGAACTAAGAGTAAACGTTATCAAGTCGGGTTTAAGCGAATGTGAAGTTGTTATTGACCATCTGATTGAAACGAACAAATTTTCGAATTTGATTGCAATTAATAAATCGTCGAAATCTTTGCTTTTTGATGATGATGAGTTCCAACTTGGGAGCTATTGTTTGGACGATGTTGATGATTTTAACAGAATAGTGCGAGTTTGTTACAATAGTTCGTATTGTGATCACAATTTTGGATTAATCTGTGTCCAGAAATGCTGCGGCGATGGGGAAGTTATGACGTACGAGGATAATTCTTCAATTATTGGTTGCCAACTACAGCAAACGTTTCATTTCTACAAACAACATGATTCAAATAGCAGCTTTATAGCAGGTGAGTTGGTTATTGGAAGAAATATTTAAGTTAAAATCAAAATTATATGACACGTATTAGATATATGTATACTATCATATTTCCAGCAGTTCAGATAAATGAATTTGTACCTGCGTTTTAAATATCAAGAAATTTTGTTTGGGAAAGTTGATTAGAAGGAAGAATTATCATAAAATTTTAAATCAGTCATCAATATGTGTAAACTAGTTTTCGCGGGATCAGTCAGCCTAAGCAATTTACTCGTAATACCACATAAACTGTCACAGTGATTTGGTGAGGTATTTATTTATTAAAAATCATAAGCGATACACCAAAATAAAAATATACAGGGTGTCTCACGGAACTGGTACATTAGAAGTTTCTCATGTTCTACTATTGCTGGAAACTTGAAATTTTGGAATTACAATTTACTCAATCTGAACTCTTCAGCTAAAATATTCTCAAGTTAACTGTCACGTCCGGTCACCGGAAGTCGGTATCAACTTCGTTATTTTAAATGGAATGATATAATTTTTATTGTATTTGTGGTTTCTACGTATCAAAATACATCATTTTTGATAAGGTTTCCCTATACCTAACTATCACTATTTTTGAGTTTTTTTTATTTTACTAATTTTCTGGTGATTTTCGCGGTTACGTTTAAAATTGAATATCTCGGTTATTATTGAAACTAGAATTTTCATGATTGGTGGTCCGAAACTAGAAACACAACCAAATAAGACGATGTTTAGTTCATCTTGATACCTTATACAGAGTGTTCAAAATTTACAACACAATAATTGAATTTTCAAACGTAAAAAACTCATTTTTTTCAAATGGAACACCCTGTATACCGATACGCCATTTGATAGGAAATCTTATTCCCTATCAATCAATATAAAGGTTCCCTATATCTAACGTTAATAGTTTTTGAGATATTGTCAAAATAAAAGAATCCAAACTAAATACAAAACGATTTATTCTTCAATTATAGGAATGTATAGGAACTTTGGAACAGAAAAATATTAAAATTTAATATTTTAAAATATTTTTAAAACTAAACAACTATATTTGGGATATCTTACTTAAAAAACGTAATTATTCTGTTCGAAATGCTGCCCGTTGTTGTCGCGGAATTCCATTGGCGGCTACTACTCTGTTTCTCAATTCCTAGTCTAGAGTATTAACTGGTGTGGAATAGACCTGACTTTTCACATGACCCCAGAAATAAAAATCTAATGGTCTTAAATCTGGTGACCTTGGTGGCCATCGCCAAGGTCCCCTACTTCCGAACCATCTATCTTCAAACATCTGATTAAGTTGAATCGATACCGCATGCGAAGAATGTGCCGGTGCACCATCCATTTGATAAAAGCAGTCGCGTAAAACATGCAGGGGATGATTTTCGCAAAAATTGTTCACACATCCACGCAAAAGTTCTAAATATCTATCACTATTTAAATTTTCATTGTAAAGTTCGTATCTAATTTCGTCCCCCATATTATTAAAGCAAAAACATTAAAACTAAAATTCTGTTGAAAATTTGCCTGTCTTATGGCATGGGGATTTTCGGTTGCCCAATAGTGTAAATTCTGTCTGTTGATTATACCCTCCCTCGAAAATTTTGATTCGTCAGTCCAAATTATCTTTGATAAAAGCAACGGGTCCTCCTGAATTTTTACCAGCAAGAATTCACAAAATTCAACTCTCCGTGCATAATCATTAGGAAAGAGTGATTGTAAAATATTGTAAGCATATGGATGCATTTTGTGTATTAAAAGAATTCTATGGATGGATGCACGTGATAGACCTAAAAATCATGTAAACAATTTATGTAGAAAGTTGTACTGCAAGGCTTTTAATTATAAGCCATACCTAAATCCATACAAGCAGCTCGCGTGGAACTATTCCGGAAAGCAATGAAATAAGCGAAAACATTTATTTCATTTTCTTCATTACCCGTAACAAGACTTGCAACATTTTTCTGCTTTCCTACTTTTCCAAAGCGCAAAAAGTTTTACTCAATTTTCCTGAATTTACGTCTTGTCATTGGCGGTAGGTCTGGGTATCTGTGATTGAAAATTCGACATGTCCTTTCCAATATTTTGTTACATTCTCCGTGAATGAAGAATAAATTCAAAATGTGATTATTTGAATAAGCGTCAGCGTTTTCCATTTCGGAACTATTAACTAATAGCCACGTACAACTGTATCCACAATTATTAGCGAGAGATGATCAACAATACAAACATCTGTCAAATGTAAAGATCTATCAAAATTAAGGTAGCAGTGTATTAGCGGCGACCACCATCGGGCGTACACGATAAATCCCGAGCACTGCAAATGTGCCAAAATAAGACATGAAAAGTATGAATATATCTGTATTCAAATACAATTTATTATTTAAATACTGCAATTTATTAAATGTCAAATTATAAAAAAATGTTGCGAAAGGTTATTGATAATGAAATACTTTATCTGCCAAAATATGAGGGCCTCCTTATACAACCCAAGAGTATTCAAAATGGATTTAAAGAAAAAGTGCCAATATATCAAAAACTATTAAAGTTAGATATAGGAAACCCTTATATTGATTGATAGGGAATAAGATTTCCTATCGAATGGTGTATCGGTATACAGGGTGTTCCATTTGAAAAAAATGAGTTTTTTACGTTTGAAAATTCAATTATTGTGTTGTAAATTTTGAACACCCTGTATACGGTATCAAGATGAACTAAACATCGTCTTATTTGGTTATGTTTCTAGTTTCGGACCACCAATCATGAAAATTCTAGTTTCAATAATAACCGAGATATTCAATTTTAAACGTAACCGCGAAAATCACCAAAAAATTAGTAAAATCAAAAAAACTTCAAAATGGTGATATTTAGGTATAGGGAAACCTTATCAAAAATGATGTATTTCGATACGTAGAATCCACAAATACAATAAAAATTATATCATTCCATTTAAAATAACGAAGTTGATACCGACTTCCGGTGACCGGACGTGACAGTTAACTCGAGAATATTTTAGCTGAAGAGTTCAGATTGAGTAAATTGTAATTCCAAAATTTCAAGTTTCCAGCAATAGTAGAACATGAGAAACTTCTAATGTACCAGTTCCGTGAGACACCCTGTATACTGTATGCATTTTTTTGTAATTGCGGTATATCTTTTCGGTGGATTTAAAATATTAATAATAATTTGACATTTTTATTATTGATAAAAGCAGGGGTAAAAATAAAATTAATTGAAATAATATACGAATTTCTCTATACGTTTACGTAATTAAAAATGTCAATATTTTATGGTATTTTCACACTGAATTTGGCATATTCTGTTCTATTATGCAAACCCATTGAATTTTATAATAGGTTTACAACTTAGTTTTTAAATTATTTTCTGTTTTATTAAGAATAACATAGAAGCATAATATTTGCAGATATTGTCCTTAAATATAAACGCTTTTGACGTTTGTTTGGGTTATTGATGAGGTCATTATGACATACGATTTTTGGAGAAATCATGTCATCCTGTCATCAAAATCTGTATGACACCCTGTATAGACATTATTTTTGCGATAATTACACATTCATAATGATATTTTGTACTCAGTAATATTTTAATGGTCATTTTCCCCCTGCTATTGAAAAGAATGTGTTTTTATTATTAAACTAATGTAGTTGGCTAATAATGGCAAAAATGATAATAATTAATGGCAAAAAAAGTAACTGACACATGAGAAGAAATTTAAGTAACCCCTAAATCGAAATTAGTCCTGAACTACAATATTTTACCGTTTGATTGTGTCATTTATATATTTATAGTAGTTGTAATTTCTTCTTTTAGGTGACTTTGCAATACATCACCATTTACCTGACTGTTCACCACAGCCCGCTTTTGATAGTGTATTCACAATCGACGAAGAAGGACTATTGCTGTTGGGCGATAATCTTGTATTTGTGAATTACCTCATGTCGCCCAAAAACTATTGCATTGAAACTATAGACGACGGAAAATTAGGGGTAACTCAACTGTATATGTGTTTGGACAGTTCATTGTCTGATGAAGATAGTGATGTTGTGGAGGCCCTCCAACACTGTTTGATAATATTCTCATTGCTTTGTCTAATAATGGTGATGGTGATATATTATTTCGTGTATCGATTGAATAAACCCATCCATAGGATTGTATTCTCGTATTGCGTTGCTGTTGTGTTTGAGCAATTATTAATGGCATTAGAACTGTATGATTTTATTGAAGCAAGCACCTTCGTCTGTAAGTAATATCAATGGTAAATTAATTATATTTGTCATCCATGATATACAGTAAACAGTATTGGCAATTTTAATCTTAATATTTGATTATCTAGAAAATCGCGGCTTCTGAAAAAATATATTATACAAAACTTTTCTTAACAAACGATTTTCTTTTCACTAAACTCGTTCACTAATTCGTTCTTGAGGACATGTTTATGGCGTACGTCTGTGAAATTGCCCCCTCTCCCCCCTTGGTAAGGTATCGAAATTCTGTTTCTACAGATCGTTTGCGAGTTTTGATTTTTCGTTTGCGAGTGAACCGTTACCGAGATATAAGTAAAACACATTTGGGGGGGCCAGATTTACGCTAGCCCCCCCTTGACAGAAAATCGAAATTCTGTTTCTACAGATCGTTTGCGAGTTTGCTAGTTTAGAATTTTTGTTTGCGAGTGATTCCTTTTTAAGATAAAATTCGAAAACTTCCGGTTGGTGTGAAATTGGCATCCCTTGACAGAATTTAAAATTTTTTCTTGCTATTTAGATTGCAAATTGTTTGGGAATGTTTTCGACTTCCATTTTTCGTTTGTGAGTTAACCGTTTTTTAGTTATAATAAAAAAGCTCGTGCGGCTTATGTACGTGCTCCGCATTAGCGCAACGAGAATTTATTTGTTGGTTGCAAAGATCCCACAAAATAGATTGACCAAGGTCACGTACAGTTGACCGACTCATTGGTCTCTATCCGCAACGCTTTGCAAGCAATCATTTCATGCGCGGTCTGCTGTAGACTGTTAAAACAAATATTTCAAAAGTAATTTGTAAAAACAAAAATTAATTTTCTGCCTAACTTATTTCTTCAGATTTGAATACTTTAAATAGTTTTTTTATGAACTGCCATACTGGCACCTTCACAGACGTTTATGGCGTCATATAAGAGAAGTTTTGTCTACCTTTTTTCGAAGAAGGCGTATTTTTCAAAAGACTCAATAATAATAATTAGCCAAAATAATAAAAACATCAGAATATTATTTAAATACTAAAAAAATATACTAAACAAATATATTTATTAAATTATTATTAAGTAATAATAATGAGTTAAATATAGTAGATCAAAGTTTATAAACAGATCTTCAAAATTCAGAATGGCTGATCGATAATGCGACTAAACGAATGACATGAAACTAATTTCTTATAATATTTGCATCTGTCGTGGAATTTCTGATTCTAACACAGATGTCAAATGTTCAAAATTAAAAATTAGGTATTCAAAATGTGAATAAAAAACGTCAAGAAACTCGAATTCACATGAAAATAACGCCTCACATAGGACAACTGTAAAAAGATAGTATGGACATGAAATTTTTTAGATTACTTTATTCTATTTAAAATATACTATGTCGTTGTTGTTATGCTGATTATATGGGTAGACAAGTACAGTTTCAGGAATAATGAAAATGTTTTGACTTATTATTGCAGTTTTCGCATTATTGTCAACATTTGCATCATGCACATGGTCAAATATTATGTGTTATGACATTTGGCATGCATTAAGGTATAATTGATATAAACTAACTCTCGATTTGAATGATCTGAACTTTTGTGACCGTAGATCAGTGAAGCAGAATATCGGCGACAGAAAAGCAGAAAATTTCCGAAAGATGACGTACTATAACATATACGGTTGGTTACTACCCGTTGCTCTAGCATTGATATACAAATACGATGCCCAATACAGATATATTCTAAAATTTCTCCATTTAAGTAAGGGCAGTTTATAATGAACGGCAATATTTGAGTTAATAATTAATTTCTATGTTGCAGAAAGGAAACAGTTTAATACAATATTCTACTTTTTACCATTAGCTACCTTCTCACTCATAGATGCGGTGTGTTTCACTCTTACGCTATGTTACATAATTCGGGCAAAATCGAATTTGAATCGCCTTCAAAACTCCGATGTTACATCGAGAAATCGAGAAGTTTTCGTTCTGTATACAACAATGACCGTAAAACTTTTTCTTCTGATGGGTGTAACACAATTGATATATACAGTATATAGTATCATCCATATGAAGGATTTCAAGATGCAGTACAATTATCCGATTTTCTTCCAAATAGTTGATAACGTTGAAGGTATGATCTAAAAGTTGTTTTAGGAAAGATTAATTCAATAGTTTTATTTAGGGGTCATCATTTTTCTGGTTCTTGTTTTCAAGTGGAACTGCTTAAAATCCGTTGTTAAAAGAGGGAACATATTTTCTAGATTCATGACCAGTTCCACTACTGAAGTCCAGGACAACAACACCTGAAGTATCTATAAAAGACTTTGTGTTCTAGCATTTATCTGGTATTTGTATATTGAATACCAAACAGAGGTGTACGATGAAAATATATATTTAATGAATGTGATGTGTCTTATAGATTTTTTTTGCTAAATTTGAATAGGTGTGAACCACATTTCTGTATGTAATGACATCAGATTTTCGATAACAAATGAGGTTAAAATGTGAAAAAGGGATTTTTTTGGTAGTGAATGAACCCACATAATAAATTTATGAATAAATACATTTTTTAAATAGTAGGCTTTACTTATTTAAAACAAGTGTACTAAAAATTAAAAAACCAACCCTAATATTCATAGCTATAAGTCATAAAAACTGAGCGATATTTCGGGCAAAAACAACAATCGATCGGAAAATTAGTTTTTTTGTGTTTTTTACTTAGAATTATACCTGAATCAAGTTATAATCGAGACCCGTGTGATACGGGTATCCTTATTTTACAACTTCTGAAATTCAAAATACGTACCAGCCATACTTTTTCCTTTTAATCAGTAGAAAACACCCCCAAAATTTAAGCTCAATTGGATCACGTTTAGTGGACGCGCAACGAGGTCAAAGTTTAGCGTTCTACGGCCGTTCCACACATAACTCCGAATAACTCCTTTATTACAAACTTTATCGAAAAACCTTTTACAATCTTTTTTGTCAACAATATTGTTGTCTACAATAACTGTTTATTCCTTATCTCAGTAGCTTTAACCGTTCAGAGGTTATTGGAGAAAAATAAAGGCATGAGTACAATAACCAGGTTTTGAGAGTCAGGATTTGTGTTGAATAAGTCTAAAAGCTTTTTTTTATTTTTTTTTTAAGTTTCTAACAAATTTGCTAAACATGGAGCTGTCGAGGTTAAATTACAGTCAGAATTATTTTGAAGGTGTATTTATTTTTATTTATGTAATTGAAAACGCTTGTTTTAAGTCCGCTCTCCTTGCTGTATATCGCTCTGTTGTTGGGCGGGTGCGTGATGCAAGCGCCTCTCCCAGTGTAGGCGAGTACTATGTCCACGAGGCGTAAACGGTAAGTGGAGCAGTTCGCAACTATATGTTACAGTTATCTGTAGTGTTTTAGTGGTCCAATCAAACTTGTATTATTATATTGTTTTTGGAAAATAACTGTTAATAGTGAACTTCATTAACTTAATTTCATTGAACTTAATTTAATTTACAATATATTATAAAATATAATTATAAACAACTATTAGGTAAGGTTATGTTTCATGTACAATTAGTTCAGGTTAAGTTATTGTTTTTTGAGGAATAAACTAGCAAGGCTGTGCTGTAGGGTCCGAGATCTAGCTCATATTCGCACAGTCACTTTCAATTAGCCTGCAAAACACGTGTCAACACAAAATGAGGTTTGTTTACGTTTTGAGACTTATAGGTTATATTGTAATTATGTAGAACACGTGCACAACACAAAATGAGTGTACTTTATGTTTTGGGACTTTTAGATTATATTGTAAGTTTCTTATAGAACAAGCAATCGAACTAGACAAACCCTTTTATTCAAACTTAATAATAATAATAATTGCTGAATTCTGAATGTAATTTGAAAATAAATTTCTTTCTCCTATTATTCGTACATTTGTCAATACAACACTTATAGTGTCCCCCCATTACGAAGTTATCGATGAACGATCTGTTGCTGTGAACCACAGAATGGTATACTTATGGGTTATGACCGCTAGGCATCAACATAATGCGCCGCAAACTACTGAACCTTGAAACTACTGCACATCTGTAGGCCGATATTTGTCCGTTTCTCCGCCACGGGCGCCTAAACCGATTTTCGTCTCCCTTCCACGGGGCATACACGGTGCCATTAAAACATAATAATTGTTCAATTCTTCAGTATTACTGTTTGAATGCATTGGCTTCAAGGAAGTCTTTTTCTAAGACTAATGTTTTTTTGGCGCTTTTATTTTTATTTTTATTAACTGTCGAATATTGAAAATACACCGACATGTTCCGTCAAGTACTCACTTTTTAAAATACATCTCGTTTTCAGTAAACATGTTTGTATAACTTTTACCGAAGAACATTAACCATAGTATTCAGTTTTTTTTATTTCGGACGGTTTTCTCTTAATATTTCTATAACATTTTAGGTAAAAAGTAATGCGGTCTGAGAGGTAGGTACTCAGAATCTTTAAATTTAAGTTACTATTTAGATACAGATAGAAGCCAAGTGAAGAAGAGAATCTTGTTTCATATATCAAAATAATATCAATTTATTTTTACCTTCGAAAACAAATTTTGGGTTAATTTACCCCAAACGAACAGACAACTGCGTCGATGATGTTAATTTCGATATACCGCTGTTCAAGCTGAAATCGATTTTCAGTAAAACGCCTCGTTATTTATAACCAAATCCCGGGAAGTCCCCGGTGGGTAATACCAATCGGATTTAATTTGAATTTAATCGGAAGGTCGGCATCATGCCGGGGTAATAACCTTCCAAAATCCGCCGCCAACCTTGACCTTGCGGTGTCTGTTCAAATCAAGCAATTTGAAATTGCCCATTCACAGAGATCAACTATGAAAGTGACGCTCATCAGTGCCTAATAAAGCGTCCTTTTTTGACTGTGTTGTGTAATTTAGTGTATCTGTGTGTGTGTGTGTGTTATGATTGCCAGGATTTTGTTCGAAACAACATATTTTATTAGAATAACATAACTATAGGGGAGACCGAGGCAAATTGGGGCACGGGTAGGAATACCATATGGTATCCAAATGGAGGACAAGTCCTCCTTTTTTAGTTAAAATATATTGTCCTCCATTCCCTAAAAATGTCATCCTTTTTAAAAAGAATCCCAGGCGCCAAGAAAAGTTTACTAAGCATCTGGGATTTTACAGCAGAACCTGCAATTATTCCACTGCTGCCCTCTAGGGTCGTGAATTATACATAATCATACTACTTACTATCTACAAAGCATCTTTGCAGTACTTAGAAAAATGGATACGTCCGTTAGAAGAACTGAAATGTTTTCCATGGACGAATCTTAAAGATTACGAAAAGTACACATAGGAAGATTTATTTCCATGCATTGAATACTTAAAGAAAAGAGGCATAATTATTGATGATGTAAAAGTATACGACCAATTTCAGAACCTTATTTCTATCCTCAAATCCGATAAGAAGGCGGTAAATTTTTCCAAAAGCATAGACAGAATGAGTAATGGAGGATCTTTTTTACATCGTGTTCCAGTATTGATTGCTCTTCGGAACTGCTTAAAATCTGAGAATTTTATTTTTGTATTTCTGCTCACAACGCAAATGTTGAAAGGGTTTTTTCACTAATAAATGCACAGTGGACGAAAGAGTGCAATAAACTTACTATGGAGTCAGTGAAAGCGTTGATACTAGTACAGTACAACTTTAAAGCAATGCATTGCAAGGATTTTTATAGTTATCTTCTAAAAAAGGAAGATCTATTGTTAAAAATTAGCAAATCTGAAAAATATCAACAAATTTACTCACATATTCTGGTAAAGTGGACGTTATTGTCGTTTTTTTTATAAAAGTTTATATTAGATTTATTTTTTTATTTTGAAGAGCTTTTATTTAAAAATCAAAACAAAAGTTGCTTTTTTTGTTGTAGGATATGACCTTGTTTTGTTTATTGCACCGAAATTATAGCGTACATTAAAGTTTTTTTTTTGTCCTCCTTTTTATTTTAATTGTCCTCCCTTTTTAGCTTAATTGTCCTCCTTCTTCACTTTTTCATCTGGTAACCCTAGACACGGGGCACATTGGGACACTTTAAGTTCACCGCCTTAGTGACTTGTGATTAAATGCGCCTTCACACAGTATACTCGACAGTGCATGTAAAGAATATCAAAAAAAAGTATTACGTCTGTTCGTAAGGCTCTACACAATTTTTATGTTATATCGTATAACATTATGCATAGTTATACAATTATACATAGATTCTTCATACATTACCGCTATTGGCGACTACCAAATCATAAATAAGGGGAAATATTTCATTAGAAGTTTTATGTTCCACTGCATTCCCGCCTGCCGGAAGTCGATATCAGCTTTGTTATTTTATTTTAATTTCGCGGTTATGTTTGAAATTTTATATCTTTGTTGTTTTAACTGTGTCCGGTTTGGTAAACGCATACGTTAACATGACTAACAATATGATGTTTACCTCATCATTATAATAGCGGATGTTTAAAATTAAGTTAAATCATCAAAAAGTAAGAAAATCTAAATAACTCAGAAATTATGATATGTAGGTACCTATGTGGAAACCTGATGTAGTTTGATACCTGGAAACCAATCGTTGAATAAAAACACATCATTTTATTTCAAATAACAAAGTTGATATATGTTCCCATTAGATTAGTACGGCAGTCAACTGGAGAGTATTCCGAGAGCCAATGTTAATTTAATTATGAGAATTTCGTAACCTTTCCATTTTGTTATAGAACAACCTGTATATTTTTAATTATTGTAATTCTAAGATTTATTCTAAGAATTGTTTGTAGGAATAATTTTGGTGACAAAATCGTTTTTGAGTTATAAGCAATTAATCAAAAGTTTTCTCTTTAATTGGTTTGTTATATTTTTCTTAATTTTTGTTTATTTTTTGTCAGTTGGTTGAGTTTAAGTTTATCAGTTTTGATTAATAGCTTACAACTCAAAAATGTTGCATTTTATAAACAGCCTGTATATTAAAGATATAGTTCAACGATATCTTGTGAAAGACCAACAAACATTAGTTTTTTTTAATTTTTTTAAATTTCTATCGATTGGAAATGTATTTAAGTGTTCCGGTAATTTTGATTAACCCAGTCTATTAAAATAGTGGAAAATCAAAAACTTCTATTACTTGTTTGATTAACCGGTATACTTAGGCAGTTTTGCATAAGTTTATACATTTGCGCCTCGGTGAATCATATTTGTAGTTAAAATCGTCTCTTTTCCTTGTCTGTCAAATATTTGAATAATAATTTTTAAATATTGTTGTGCTGGTTTTGAAGAAATTCCTCAACAACCATTGTAGGTAGATCATAAAACTTTTTGACCTTCAGAAGGTCACACCACACAATCAAGTCACCGTTAGGCTATATGTTCATTTATGTTTTTGTTCATAAAATAAGATCTATCACCCCTCCAATATTAGGGACGTGGAACAACACAGTCTGTATAATAATATAAAAACTATTTAAATTTTAAGTATGTTTATCAGGTATAGTCTGGAAAGACAGAGGGCAAGATTTGTTTTTCGATAGATATACACGGTGTTCAATTCAAAAATAAAATTTTTTTAAGTTTCAAAATTTGATACTTGTGTTACAAATTTTACCTTGTAGAAGATATAATAATGAACTTAACGGATTTAGTTTGTCCATGTTGATGGTTTGTACTCACCAAACATCAAATTGGTATCTTTAATAATAACCTATATACTCACACTGTCCCAATGTGCCCCGGGCCGGTTCAAACAGCAAATTGGAAAGTAGTTATAATAATTCCAAAAATACAAGGCAACTATTTGCGGATGTCAAAATCCGTCCCAATGTGCCCCGGTCACCCCTACACCCGTAAAATGCACACTCACGAATCATTGTTTCTCTTTTAATCTTCACCTCGGGAATCGGGGTATCGGGGGAATCCTTTTTCGTGCTAACGGTGACGATAATAGTTCTACTCAGTGAAGCTGGTTAGCTTAGGACACTAAGTCTTGTGTTACAATCGTGTTGTAAAATTATATAGTCCATTTTTTGTAACTGTATTACATCGGTACGCAATTTTTGCTTTTACAAAAGACTTCACTCAAGTTATTGAGCAAAATTGTCATAGGAATTAGCAAATTATCTCAATGCAATAGTTCACTTGAAAATGGCGGATGCGCCGGAATTTTAATTAATTTGCATTCGGATTGAACTGATGTCAAATTATCGCCATACATATTTCACTTATTGGTGTCCTATATCTTGAATATAATCGACATTGTTTTAATGCACAATTGGCATCGGCAGTTATTTCGCCTAATTACTAGTATTCACATCTCTGAATTCTTTAGAATTTTGTTTTCGCATTTGCCTTTGAAAATTTGATGGTGTTTAATGCCCTCCTCCTAAGGAAATACTAAACAGGTGTATCCCATAACATACGATAAGATGTGTTTTCGGTAATATCATACTTATTATCGTGATATTATGGCGACATGTTATTCTGGACAATATGTTTACATTTTGATATGATTTATTATGTTTATCTCTAAAAGAGTGTCAAATACAGGTTTTAAACTATTTAGTATTATTCTTTTACATTGGTCTCATAACGGTCCTCTTGCGATACTATTCTGGGTAAATGGTTTTTGTCTGGGAAAACAGTTTTTATTTGCCAAAACCATAATCATTGTGCCGTGTGCGTTACGCTGGTACCTACTTAAGTTCAATTTCATACAATTTCATACGAATTAAGTATGTCTGTAAAGGAACATATTGAGAGTGTTATCAGAAGCAAATTTAAAATTTTTAAAGTAAGGACCACACTGTGTTTGACTACCCATGTTTGATTTCAAACCAATAATTTTTGTTTGGAAAATAGCAAGATACACATACGTCACATACAGTTGCAACCCTCTCAATTGTTGTGAATTAAAAAATAGATTTTGTTTATTTAATCGTAATCTTTAAAATATAATTCTGTAAGGTGCAGTACAACAATAATACTATAATAAGCCATATCATATTAACGGCAATGAAGAGGTGGGTAGATTTTGACAATTACAGGTACTTCCACATAATTTCACACAACTTCAAAACTCAACTTTATGCCCACTCGTCATGATCCACATACATTATCGTGATTGAAACCAAAATTCTATTTGCCGAACAACGGCTCTGGTTTGTATTTGTCTAGGCAAATATCGCTTAAAATACAAATAAAGACCTGTTTGCAAAGGCAAAAGCGCTTTACCTAAAAAAGCACTAGCCTAGGACATATAGTTTTACATATATACGTTCAGGTTCCATTCCGTTCAACAAATCTGATCGGGGCAACTAAATGTAACCGGCCCAAAATCAATATCTTGGTACTGTATTATTTTCAGCAAACTTTTCGGAATAACTCAAATAGAATCTGTAGCCTTTTGGCTCCCATTGTTTTAAATTTGATGTAGAGCTTGCTCGTACCACAGCCAGTCCCTTGCCATTCTGTACCATGATAATTTCGTAGTTTGCCCGGTGGTATTGTGTTTTCTTCTGCTCCACGTTCTACATTCTTGTATGCTTCCTTCTTGGTCTCTGTCCACCACATTACCGTTTGTTAGTTGCTATGACGTCCGTCCAATCCACAGACAATCGTCCCTATAAAATATTGTTTTACTCCACGTTTCATTATTTTCCTTTACCTGTCCGCCCTTTTATCTGTCAACTATTTAGCTTTATATTGTTATTCACCTTTGCCGCTCCCCACATCTCAGCATGTGTGCTCCACGTTCCACGACTTTTTCTCTTTCCAGACCGGTAACATGTCTTCTATCATTTCCATTTCCCTGTCACCACGTTTATTTATTTCATCGTTTGTACTTCTTTGAGTTTATATGTTTTTTTTGTATTTTCAAATTTGTACTCCCTTAGCTCTTTCTACCTCTTTCTTCATTTTTGCAACCACTAAAAAGTGATCAGTGTATTTTATATTTTATCACTTCGTAAGCCAATGCCTATCAAACACACTGTATGTAATACCATATTCTAATATATATGTATTTCGGTATACATATATAATATGATGGACTCCAGCTGAGATTGCAATGCAATTCATCCATGTTAGTCATTTTATCAATAATTAATACAGTCTAACGTATACTTAGTGATAGTATCACTAAATTATAGGTTTAATTCCTGAGCGATATCTAATCGATCTAAAGTTCCACAATGCATTTCATCGTCCATAACAATGCATCCATCCAGAGTTGTTGCATTCTCGTGCATTATTGGATACGGCCTTTTGGCGGTAAACTATGAAAGATATCATAATATTTTTAATACAGTTTTCAAATTTTCTAGTTTCAGTTGTTCAAAGGATATGATTTTATCATTGATAGAATTGTGATCGAGTATGTTAATAATGATCGTGTGTACAACTTCAAAGTCAGGGCAATTATGTTAAACAGGACGAAGAGAGCATTCAATGTATGCTTTGGTACGGTACATGGTATTCCCAAGAATAGCTTAAAGGTAAGGGCAATTAGAAATAATCTGGAAAACCACTAAAAGTGGTCCTTATTATTCAAATTTATATTTTTCCTGCAGGACCCTCTCAATTTGTTCTTGTATATCCATACTTAATTCATGTGATATGTGAGATCGATGAATACATATCAACATGTACCCCATGGAGCTCAAAATCCGCAATAACTGTAATTTAGTTAAATTTAAGAACCACAATTATTTACTTGCTTATTATCAGTAAAAACTGCAAAAATGCATTTATTTTCACTGAAGCTAAACACAATTTGAATTATCTACGTTTAGATTCAGATTGTATGGAAAAACATACCAGAAACAGTTTTCCTATCTAACACAAAAACTCTACAAACGTGGGATACTACGAACCAGAACAAGGCAATTCTTTGCTTAAAAAATGCAAAAAAGCGCCGTTAACCCCCAATAATATTACTAAAGTACCTGGTATCATTGTCATAGTTTTCATGTACAGTTTACGCTTACTTTTACAACACCATTATTTTTCAAAATTCTAGTTGTAAAGTATTGCGTGGTAATTGAAAACAGTTTTGACGATTATTGTTAAAAACCGTAAATAATTTCTAGACCTAAAATGTATATTGTTGAGATTCTCTAGGAGAGCCATTTCGAATGATCCTCCACAAAATTCAAAAAAACATTAATCTTTTAGGGTGTCGAACTTTTACCTCTCCGAATAGAGTGGCAAGCATTTAGCACATTTTAGGATCTAGCTATTGAAGTATATGCCGGTTAGTAAGTTTTAAAATAAGGAAATTTCAGCTTAATATCTTTATTACGGTGGGTCATTTTAACACTTTTTTCTCTGATCGGAAACGCCTACCCGAGAAAAGTGGCCCACCCATACCAGAAACACACCTTCATTTTTTTTTTTGAATCGTTTAATATCTTCTGTTTGCTCCTTGACGGTCAATTTTTGAAATTTTTTGTAAGAACACTAAAACTTGCTTTCTTCTGGCTGTATTACTAATGCGTTCTAAGTGTCGATTGACGATGAAAAGTCATTATAAAGGACGGAAAACAGGTTTATCGACGGTAAGGTATTCAAGAAGCAACCGTAGACACGTGTTTCGGAGTATTAGTCCTCATCAGTACGGTATAGCCAAGAAGTAAGATGTACACTCAATGGAAAAAAACACTCAAATGGAGACCATAAGGGGGGTGGCCAATGTCGCCAATTTGGTGGTTCAGTCACAACATGTTCAGGATTCGAAGACAAGATGTGACGTCGCGCCGGAGGTGACGGACACCCCAGGCCCACCATAGCCCATGGAGGTATAGATGGAAAAAAGGTTTATCGACGGTAAGGTATTCAAGGAGGAAGGTAATTTGTCGGGAAATTCCGTCGTACGAAGAAGCAACCGTAGACACGTGTTTCGGAGTATTAGTCCTCATCAGTACGGTATAGCCAAGTAGTAAGATGTACACTCAATGGAAAAAACACTCAAATGGAGACCATAATGGGGGTGCCCAATGTCGCCTATTTGGTGCTTCAGTCACAACATCTTCAGGATTCGAAAACAAGATGTGACGTCGCGCCGCAGGTGACGGACAGCCCAGGCCCACCATAGCCCATGGAGGTATAGATGGAGAACAGGTTTATCGACGGTAAGGTATTCAAGGAGGAAGGTAATTTGTCGGGAAATTCCGTCGTACGAAGAAGCAACCGTAGACACGTGTTTCGGAGTATTAGTCCTCATCAGTACGGTATAGCCAAGTAGTAAGATGTACACTCAATGGAAAAAACACTCAAATGGAGACCATAATGGGGGTGCCCAATGTCGCCTATTTGGTGCTTCAGTCACAACATCTTCAGGATTCGAAAACAAGATGTGACGTCGCGCCGGAGGTGACGGACAGCCCAGGCCCACCATAGCCCATGGAGGTATAGATGGAAAACAGGTTTATCGACGGTAAGGTATTCAAGGAGGAAGGTAATTTGTCGGGAAATTCCGTCGTACGAAGAAGCAACCGTAGACACGTGTTTCGGACTATTAGTCCTCATCAGTACGGTATAGCCAAGTAGTAAGATGTACACTCAATGGAAAAAACACTCAAATGGAGACCATAATGGGGGTGCCCAATGTCGCCAATTTGGTGCTTCAGTCACAACATCTTCAGGATTCGAAGACAAGATGTGACGTCGCGCCGGAGGTGACGGACAACCCAGGCCCACCATAGCCCATGGAGGTATATATGGAAAACAGGATTATTGACAGTAAGGTATTCAAGGAGAAAGGTAATTTGTCGGGCAATTCCGTCATACGAAGAAGCAACCGTAGACACGTGTTTCGGAGTATTAGTCCTCATCAGTACGGTATAGCCACTGGGCACCCCATGGTCTCCATTTGAGTGTTTTTTGCATTGAGTGTACATCTTACTCCTTGGCTATACCGTACTGGTGAGGACTAATAGTCCGCAACACGTGTCGACGGTTGATTCTTCGTATGAAGGAATTTCCCGACAAATTACGTTTCTCCATTATAAAGGACCACCAACTCAAAATCGAAAACCAAATCTGGTCCTAGTTCAAACGCCAGGGGAAGAGAGTAGGGCTAAAAATGCGTGTTTTCGTGCAAATCGAAGCACTGTTTGTGCAGCTTTTTGCTCACTTGCTGGCACCAAATAATGTGACCCCAGATCTTAAAAGCACCCCCTTTGCCCTTGCGACACTCACCCCCACTTCGGTGGCACTTCGGAAACTTAACACAGGTTTACCCACAGTGTGATTTTGATCAGTAAAGTTGACAAGAAGTGTTCAGGTGCTGTTTATTAAAGTTTACTTTCATCATTTCGTTAGCACAAGTGGATTGGGGCCGCTTATGCGTTTTTGGAGGGGGGGGGGGTGCATCAAAATATTATGCAGCCTCTATTGACGTTTGTGCGACGTTAACCCAAGTTTCTCATCAGTCAATAATGTTACTCGTTAGTCAATAATGTTGGTCCCTCGTTGGTAGGTAAGACAAACCTCTCAATGGGGTCATCATCAACACTCCAATAGATTAGTTATTATTTGTTGTAAATTTATGCTTATGAATATCGAAATATTTAACAATATTCAAGGATCTAAGGTCGACTATGTCCTCTTGCAATTTACGGTGCAACGTCCCAGTTCTCGGTACCACCATCAATTTCGGATAAGCCTCTGCGAAGCAAAGCACCGTTTGTTTTATATTCTTTGTAATTATGTTGGTTTATAATCTGAATTTTGATTAATTGATATAGTTTTGCCAGCCTACTGACCAGAATAAAATTCTTAGACGGGGCAAAGAATCGGAGCTGGCCATAATAGCTGGATATGCTGGGGCACTGAGATGTATTGTATCAAGTGCAACAAATTCTTCGGATTAGTTTCTGTTTCTAATCTTCTTCGTAAAAATAGCTGCGTAGAGCCACCATAATTAGACTCGCAATTGAAAATGTTTGAAGTATAACAATTTAACATAATAATTGAATTTTATATACCGGGTGCGGCAAAAGTCAGTTTACGCTGTCGGGTATTCGTGCATGCGCGTTTTTTTTTTTTTTTTTATTTTTTATGTTATATCTTTTCGGAAATAAATTTTTCCGTGGATCGTTTATTTATGAGTCAGTTTAGTGAATAGGAAATCGTTTATTAAAGTACTCCATTAATGCACGATTTCTGTTAATGCATGATTTGTTATAGCCAATCACAAGTCGCAATGACGTCGTTTGATTGGCCAATCGAACATATGTGAAATGAAATCTTCCAATCAAAACATACCGCTCTCTAGAACTGTCAGTGTCAAGTTATATAAATTGTCATATAACCTAAAAAGACATCGGCGAAGAAAAATCTATGTACGCGACGCTAGAAGAATACGATCGACGGAAAAATTTTGTAACCAACTCGAATATTAAACAGCGATTAATGATCTCGACAATTAACGCGCTCGCTTTGCTCGCGCGTTAAACAGTCTCGATCATTAATCGCTCTTTTTAATATACTTGTTGGTTAAATAACTATTTTTGCCATTATTTTTTTGCGTTTTTCTCTCATATGCAAATCGGTAAACTGACTTTTGCCGCACCCTGTATATTAGTTTACATTGATGATCTTCTGCTGTGGGCAATTTGCATGAGGCACGTTGTTCTAATGTTAAAATTGCAGCGCAATATTTAACAGCACGTTCAATAATGACAGTTTACCTCAATAAATATGGACCAAAGTCAATGGTTAGCAACATGTTAAATAAACTATAGTGCAAAAATAAATGTTTTGCCCTATAATTTGACTATAGACTACTAAAAAAGATCTCTCGTGGTTAAAGCAACATTTATTTCCATCAATCAACTTGCCCTGACTAGTGCCATGCATGATATTTTATAAAGTGGTTCACTCCGTATAAAGACTGGGATTTTTCAGTAAAAATTCTGATTTTTAGATTCCTGAAACTAAGGATTGGTTGTGCTTTTTTTGTAATAATTTTATTAATTATGCTTGCATGATTTTACCTTACAATCTTCAACTATGCAATAAAAATACTTTAATCCACCGAAAATTAGGGTACGCTCCTTTAGTATTTGGCTTTCGGAAGGATAGAAATAGTATAAAGGTATGTCTTATGATGAGACAACTTTCTAAATAATCGGTAAGTGCACTTACTACAAAAGTATCAACATTACTGGTAAAAAATCGTAACCCGAACGCCGAATAACACAGTTTGGTCCTAGATGTACATATATGTATATACAATCTGGGATCAAACTATGAATTACTTTGTTAGGGTGCAGTTAGGACTAAGGGTGCGGTTTTAAGCTTTGGTGTCACTTGCTATCATGCTAGCAAGTGAACAATGTGTTGCACAAATACAACTTCGTTGTGCCCGAAAACACGCGTTTTTACCCCCTCCCACCCCCCTGGCGTTTGAGCTAGAACCACTTTTGGGAATCGATTTTGACTCTTTGATAATTTTTCATCGCCAAACGACCCCTTAAAACGCATTACTAACGCAACCTTTTTACTTTATCATACGCAGTATGTAAAGTATTGTAATCGTGCCGAAAAAAATCTGATGTGGCCAGGCACATGACTTTATCATACAATATATAAAATTAATAGTTTAGCTGCATGAGAATCTATTTGACTGAGATAAATCGTGTCTGCATTAAAATTAAACTAGGATTAGCCAGGATTTGACAGATATTTTGATAGTCAATAGTATCAATCGAAGGTATTGTCAAAGCATCAGCATTTGACACTACCTACTGTCATCAGAATAATAGTTGTTTATCTCACAAGTGCCGAAAGTACGGAATAGCACAACGATCGGTGATGCGGCGCGTCACCGATGGCGCAGCGTCGTCGTCGCATGTGAGCGAGTCGCGCTATGTAGTTTTCGGCAGGAGTGACATCAACGTTTTTGTGTTGCTTTTTGAGAAATAAGTATTTTAAAAAAAAAATCAAAAATGGCTATATTTCGGTATAGAAAATGTTAGGTTGATACCCCTTTTAAAAAACCCGTTTAAAAAGCTAATTCAAATTCTGACAGATTTATATTTGTTCATGACACTGTAGATGACGTTCCATGCGGTTCTCCGAGTGTGACAGCGTGGTGACAGCCATAGACATTTCTGTGGTGACAGCACAAAAAAAATATTTGTCAAAATCCTGGCTACTATGCAGTTTCATATCAATGCAGATGCGACCGATCTCGATCAAATAGAATTTGCTCTTGCAGCTAAACTATTAATTTTACCAAAAAATGTCATAGGCATAAATTATTGAAAATTTCCTCTGCTTTAATTTATTATTTAACTATTTTGAAGAAATTACAGAAATGGCGGCTCATCTGCAAAATCCTTGAAAAAGGCTTAGAATAAACTACCAGTTCCTTTGGACCCTTTTGAACCAAAAGCTTTTCAGCTCTAAGTTTAGTCATAAAACTTCGAAATATGAACTTTCGTCCCGATACCTTTAGTAGTTTCTCCGGAATCGTCGTAACAAAAATCGAGTACACAGATACGCGCACGCACACACACACACACACACACACACACACACACACACACACACACACACACACACACACACACACACACACACACACACACACACACACACACACACACACACACACACACACACACACACACACACACACACACACACACACACACACACACACACACACACACACACACACACACACACACACACACACACACACACACACACACACACACACACACACACACACACACACACACACACACACACACACACACACACACACACACACACACACACACACACACACACACACACACACACACACACACACACACACACACACACACACACACACACACACACACACACACACACACACACACACACACACACACACACACACACACACACACACACACACACACACACACACACACACACACACACACACACACACACACACACACACACACACACACACACACACACACACACACACACACACACACACACACACACACACACACACACACAGACACACACACAGACATTTTTTTGTACCTTGGTCAAAAATGTTCAGGGGACCCAAAAAAACCTATTTCCGCTAAAATCTCAATTTTTACTTTATCATACGCAGTATGGTAAAGTATTGTAATCGTGCCGAAAAAAAACATTGGGATTTTAGCGGAAATAGGTCTTTTTGGGTCCCCTGAACATTTTTGACCAAGGTCCAAAAAAATGTCTGTGTGTGTGTGTGTGTGTGTGTGTATGTGTGTATGTGTGTACCAGATTATTGTGACGATGATTCCGGAGAAACTACTAAAGGTATCGGGACGAAAGTTCAGATTTAGAAGTTTCATGACCAAACTGAGAGCTGAAAAGCTTTTGGTTCAAAACGGTCCAAAGGAACTAGCTATTTACTCTTAGCATTTTTCAACGATTTTGCTAATGAACCGTCATTTCTGTAATTTCGTCAAAATAGATAAATAATAAATTAAAGTAGAGGAAATTTGGTATACTTTATGTCTATAACATTTTTTGGTAAAATTAATAGTTTAGCTGCAGGAGCAAATTCTATTTGATCGAGATCGGTCGCATCTGCATTGATATGAAAGTACATAGTAGCCTGGATTTGACAAATATTTTTTGTGCTTCACCACAGAAATGTCTATGGCTGTTACACTCGAAAACAGCTGATTTCATCAGAGGTTGGAGAACCGCTATGGAACGTTGTCGCTCTCGTGCGGCAAAGTACAGTTCTATTCAATAAAAAATCTGATCTGGCCAGGCACATGACTTTATCATACAAAATATAAAATTAATAGTTTAGCTGCATGAGAATCTATTTGATTGAGATAAATCGTGTCTGCATGAAAATTAAACTAGTTAGCCAGGATTTGACAGATATTCTGATAGTCAATAGTGTCAATAGTAGATATTGTCAAAGCATCAGCACTTGACACCACCTATTGTCATCAGAATAATAGTTATTTATCTCACAAGTGCCGAGAGTACGGAATAGCGCGACGAGCGGTGATGCGGCGCGTCACCGATGGCGGAGCGTCGCCGTCGCATGTGAGCGACTCGGGCTTTGTAGTTTTCGACAAGAGTGACATCAACGTTTTTTGTGTTGCTTTTTGGGAAATACGTATTTAAAAAGAAATTCAAAAATGGTTACATTTTGACACCACTTTTACGAAACGTCAAGTTAAAAAAGCTAATTCAAATTCTGACAGATTTATATTCGTTCGACACTGTAGATGTCATATCCGTACCAACATACTAAAATATAACTACACTAATCGCTATACTTTAATTACAATTTTTTCAATTTATCGATTTTACAGTTAGATATAATTTTTTCAATTTATCGTTTTACAATTAGATATAGCAACGGGGTGATATTTCTTATCAACAAACAATCAAATTTGTGATCTTATTTTATTTGAATTTTGTATTTTGTACTTTGCCGCACCAGAGCGGCAACGTCCCATAGCGGTTCTCCAGCCTCTGATGAAATCAGCTGTTTTCGAGTGTGACAGCCATAGACATTTCTGTGGTGACAGCACAAAAAAATATTTGTCAAATCCAAGCTACTATGTAGTTTCATATGAATGCAGATGCGACCGATTTCGATCAAATAGAATTTGCTCTAAAAGCTAAACTATTAATTTTACCAAAAAATATCATAGGCATAAATTATTCAAAATTTCCTCTTCTTTAATTTATTATTTAACTATTTTGACGAAATTACAGAAATGGCAGCTCATTTGCAAAATCCTTGAAAAATGCTAAGAGGAAACAGCCAGTTCCTGTGGACCCTTTTGAACCAAAACCTTTTCAGCTCTAAGTTTGGTCATAAAACTTCTAAATACGCACTTTCGTCCCGATACCTTTAGTAGTTTCTCCGGAATCGTCGTCACAAAAATCTGGTACACACATACACACATACACACATACACACACACACACACACACACACACACACACACACAGACATTTTTTTGTACCTTGGTCAAAAATGTTCAGGAGACCCAAAAAGACCTATTTCCGCTAAAATCCCAATTTTTTTTTTCGGCGCGAATACTTTACATACTGCGTATGATAAAGTAAAAAAAATTGGGATTTTAGCGGAAATAGGTCTTTTTGGGTCCCCTGAACATTTTTGACCAAGGTACATAAAAATGTCTGTGTGTGTGTGTGTGTGTATGTGTGTGTGTACCCGATTTTTGTGACGACGATTCCGGAGAAACTACTAAAGGTATCGGAACGAAAGTTCATATTTAGAAGTTTTGTTACCAAACCTAGAGCTGAAAAGCTTTTGGTTGAAAAGGGTCCAAAGGAACTGGTAGTTTATTCTAAGCCTTTTTGAAGGATTTTGCAAATGAGCCGCCATTTCTGTAATTTCGACAAAATAGTTAATTAATAAATTAAAGTAGAGGAAATTTTGAATATTTTATGCCTATGAAATTTTTTGGTAAAATTAATAGTTTAGCTTCAAGAGCAAATTCTATTTGATCGAGATCGGTCGCATCTGCATTGATATGAAATTACATAGTAGCCAGGATTTTGACAAATATTTTTGTGTGTTGTCACATTCGAAAACAGCTGATCTCATCAGAGTGATCAGAGGTTGGAGAACCACTATGGAACGTTGCCGCTGTAGTGCGGCAAATTATAAAATACAAATTTCAAATAAAATAAGATCACCAATTTGATTGTTTGTTGATAAGAAATATCAACCCGGCTTTATATCTAATTCTAAAAACGATAAATTGAGGAAATTATAAATAAAGTATAGCGATGAGTGTAGTTTTATTTTAGTATGTTGGTAGGGATGTGTCTTGAACAAATACGTATTTCTTAAAAACCAACACAATAAACGTTGATGTCGCTCCTGCCAAAAACTAGATAGCGCGACTCGCACACATGCGACGCCGACACTCCGCTTTCGGTGACGCGCCGCGTCACCGCTCGTCGCGCTATTCCGTACTTTCGGCATTTGTGACATAAATAACTATTATTCTAATGACGTAGTGTAGGTAGTGTCAAATGCTGATGCTTTGACAATACCTCGGATTTATCCTCAATAGAATAGATTCTCATGTAGCTAAACTATTAATTTTATATATTGCATGATAAAGTCATGTGCCTGGCCACATCAGATTTTTTATTTATTTTTTTAATACACATTTCTCAAAAAGCAGCACAATAAACGTTGATGTCACTCCTGCCAAAAACTAGATAGCGCGACTCGCTCACATGCGACGGCGACACTCAGCCTTCGGTGACGCGCCGCATGACCGCTCGTCGCGCTATTCCGTACTTTCGGCACTTGTGACATAAATTATTATTCTAATGACGTAGTATAGGTAGTGTTAAATGCTGATGCTTTGACAATACCTACGATTTATCTCAATAAAATGGATTCTCACGCAGCTAAACTATTAATGTTATATATTGTATGATAAAGTCATGTGCCTGGCCACATCAGATTTTTTTGTGCTGTCACCACTGAAATGTCTATGGCTGTCACACTCGAAAACAGCTGATTTCATAAGAGTTTGGAGAACCGTTACGGAACGTTGCCGTTCTAGTGCGACAAAGTACAAAATACGAAATTCAAATAAAATAAGATCACCAATTTGATCGTTTGTTGATACGAAATATCAACCCGTTGTTACATATATCTAATTGTAAAAACGATAAATTGAGAAAATTGTAAATAAAGTATAGCGATGAGTGTAGTTATATTTTAGTATGTTGGTACGGATGTGACATCTACAGTGTCATGAACGAATATAAATCTGTCAGAATTTGAATTAGCTTTTTAAACTTGACGTTTCGTAGAAGTAGTATCAACCTAACATTTCCTATACAGAAATATAACCATTTTTGATTTTTTTTTTAAATACGTATTTCTCAAGAAGCAACACAAAAAACGTTGATGTCACTCCTGCCGGAAACTACATAGCGCGACTCGCTCACATGTGACGGCGACGCTCCGCCATCGGTGACCCGCCGCACCACCGCTCGTCGCGCTATTCCGAACTTTCGGCACTTGTGAGATAAATAACTATTATTCTGATGACAGTAGATAGTGTCAAATGCTGATGCTTTGACAATACTTACTATTGATACTATTGACTATCAAAATATCTGTCAAATCCAGGCTAACTAGTGTAATTTTAATTCAGACACAATTTATCTCAATCAAATAGATTCTCATGCAGCTAAACTATTAATTTTATATTTTGTATGATAAAGTTATGTGTCTGGCCACATCAGATTTTTTAGTAAAGCAACCAATCTTAGTAAGAGCCTAACTTGTAGTGTTTTTACCTAATATTTCAAAATTGACCCTCAAAGAACGAACAGAAGATATTTAACGATTCGAAAAAAATTTAGCAGATGTGTTTCTTGTATGGGTGGGCCGGATAGGTGTTTCCGATCAGAGAAAAATGTGTTAACTGTGAGTTTAGATATCAGAGAATTTTAAGGATTTCCAAGTACCTCAGTTGCCAAGAAGTTGCAAATGACTCTCGTGGTCTGGTATGCTTTTGTCCATAGAATCTGAACCTCAAGGCAGAAATTGTAATTGAGAAATGTATTTCAGAAAAATCAGGAACAATTATTGCTTTTCTGATCATAAGTATAAAATTTTGAAGCACTGGCCCACGAAAAAAAGAAGTTTTGACAAAAAGGCACATGATAATTTGAAAAACATCGTCACATTATTTTTGAAACCCACAAGAAAAATACAATATTCATTGTCGTTGATTTTCACCAAGTTCCTGTGTGTTGGATCGAATAGTTTATTTACTTATTTGTTATTGTTACCTAATTTCAGATTTATATCAAAGCATATTACATAAAAGAGAATATGGAGAAATTTTCTGGTTTGGACTTTAATATGGATGTATGTCCTTTGTTGTCTAATACTTTTATGACCAACGTGATGTTCAAGGATTCAAATGTTACCAGCTGTCCAATGGCAAAGGTATATAAAAGTATTAACGTTGATCGTTCGTCAATATAAGAATGCCAAATAGCAAATTTTGTTTACTTAGCCTAGCCGTTACAGAAGTAATGTTTGCCTATAACGTGAAAATACTATTATTAGAATGCTATGAAGTAGGTTGTAGAATATAAAAAAAAAAACTTTCTACCCTATAGAATGAAAGGGAGTTTTGCCACATGGAATTTTGACATTGATATTCTCTATAAGTAAAAACTAAATTTGCGACGCTCTGCCATTTCTAAAGATGGCGCCCAAAATATGGTTTCTGGAAATATTTCATTTGTAGTTCCTCATTAAAGAAAACTTTTGAGTATAAATTATAAATATTTAAATTGTCTACACATTTTTCTGATTTACTTTTTGTGGGGTAATATGTTTATTTAGTTATTGTATATTTTATTGCTATTTTACAGTGATCCATTACATATTAATTACAATGTGGCTAAAATATAAAAGTGCTGATACAATTCAATTTTTTACAATTGCAGCTCAAAAATCATTCTTTAGTTGCCAAAATGTTTATTCGATATCCACAAATTGTTGTTAAACGGACAACGACAGGCCATTCAAACGATGAATTTGAAACATTCACGGGGTTTTAATAATTTTATTCATGTTGGTATTTAACGACAAATGCAATAGCATGTTATGAGCGCAATAGCATTTTTTTGTTTTTGTCCAAATGCTCATTTTCTGGATCACTATAATGAAATACTAGTTATTTATGTACCAAGGGTATTACACGGATGTTTATGCCCCGAGAGCAACCGTATAAGTCGCCCGAAGGTATAAACCTCAAGTAGTGGCCGTGGTACATACAAAATTGTATATCCTACAATGGTTTTGTCCCTCCGTTTGAATAATATTAATAAATATTTTGACGTTATCAAGTGACATGCATATCTACGGAGTTGAATAACAATGCAAACAATTCGGAGTTGAGTGACAATACAGACAATTATTTGTCAAACTTATAACATTAATCGCCAATAATTGACACTTCCGTGTGACAGAACAGACAATTAATTGCCAAACTTATAACAATCGCCAATAATTGACATTGATGACTTAAAATTTACTATTTGAATGACAAATACTTATAGCAAACAAACAACATTGTCACATCTTCTGAACAATGTGTAATAATCAAAGCTTTGCCTTAAATAAATGGGTAGCCTATCGAGGTCGCAAATACATAGTGTTAGTTAGTCAGGATGTCAAACAATCAGAAAATACGTTAAAATCAGTTTGAAAACTCCATGGGTGTCTGGACTAATATGACACAATATTTCAATGAATCAAACACTAATTCTTTTTTTCAGGGTTATTATTGCGTAAATAATTTTTTTCCCCCGGCGGAGTTACTTCCGGCAGGCACGCCACCATCGAAGTACATGGTATTTGGCAAGCTTTTCAATCAGGACGCGGTGGATCTTCTTACGTTTAAACTGTACTGTGAAGTAAAGTACAAAGTACGTTAAGAGTGTAATAATTTAGTATTCATCCTTGTTTGTATTTGAAACAAGTTACACAGTAGTTAGACAAAACATAAAGAAATAATAAATATATAAAAGTCCATAATAGACCCACCTATCCTTCCATCTTAAAAGAAGTACAGAAATTTGTAATGCGGTAAAGGTATAAGTATGATACTTATACTTACACTTAGGTCGCTCGTTTTCTAACTTGTTTCTCTAATCAAAAACGGCCGACTGTGCAAAAGTTATCTTCTCATACCACCAGCTTTTTACTTTATCATACGCAGTATGGTAAAGTATTGTAATAGTGTTACGTAGCTCGTGAAGGGATTGGCCAGGGTGGATGTAAATAAAACTCACACTGGTTTTACATACTGTATAATTGTCGACACAACAGGCTAAGAAAACAGCTGAGAAGACAGGTCGCTGCCTTCTCGTACAGGTGTCGGATGTCTCGCTCGCGAATTCAGATTAATAACAATTCCTCTTGATACGCCGCTTTACTGTATTTATATCAATTGTCGAAATACGTCATTGCCGTTAATTAGGTTACCAAACGTCGAGGTTGTTTACTTGCCTTTTGTGCAAACTCGGCGTTTGGCATCCATACTAGACACCGCAATCATTGAGGAATTCGGGTTGTTAACTTTATATTTGTATGCAATTTTTAATCGAACACAAAAATAACTTTAATTTATTACTCTTACGTAACAATAGTGCCGAAAAAAAAATTTGAGATTTTAGCGGAAATAGGTCTTTATGGGTCCCCTGAACATTTTTGACCAAGGTACAAAAAAATTTCTGTGTGTGTGTGTGTGTGTGTGTGTGTGTGTGTGTGTGTGTGTGTGTGTGTGTGGGTGGGTGTGGGTGTACGTGTGCGTGTGCGTGTGCGTGTGCGTGTGCGTGTGCGTGTGCGTGTGCGTGTGCGCGAGTGCGTGTGCGTGTGCGTGTGCGTGTGCGTGTGCGTGTGCGTGCGCGTGCGCGTGCGCGTGCGCGTGCGCGTGCGCGTGCGCGTGTGAGCGTGTGCGCGTGCGCGTGTGAGCGTGTGCGCGTGTGCGTGTGCGCGTGTGCGCGTGTGCGCGGGCGGGCGAGCGTGCGGGCGTGCGAGCGTGCGTGCGTGCGTGCGTGCGTGTGTGCGTGTGTGTGTGTGTGTGTGTGTGTGTGTGTGTGTGTGTGTGTGTGTGTGTGTGTGGGCGGGTGTGTGCGCGCGCGCGAGGATTCCGTAGAAACTACTAAAGGTATCAGGACGAAAGTTCATATTTAGAAGTTTTATGACCAAACTTAGAGCTGAAAAGCTTTTGGTTCAAAAGGGTCCAAAGGAACTGGTAGTTTATTCTTCGCCCTTTTCAAGGATTTTGCAAATGAGCCGTCATTTCTGTAATTTCGTCAAAATAGTTAAATAATAAATTAAAGTAGAGGACATTTTGAATAATATATGCCTCTGATATTTTTTGGTAAAATTCATAGTTTAGCTTCAAGAGCAAATTCTATTTGATCGAGATCGGTCGCATCTGCATTGATATGAAAGTACATAGTAGCCTGGATTTGACAAATATTTTTTGTGCTGTCACCACAGAAATGTCTATGGCTGTCACACTCGAATACAGCTGATTTCATCAGAGGTTGGAGAACCGCTATGGAACTTTGCCGCTCTAGTGCGGCAAATTACAAAAGACTAATTTCAAATAAAATAAGATCACCAATTTGATTGTTTGTTGATAAGAATTATCAACCCGTCTTTATATCTAATTCTAAAAACGATAAATTGAGAAAATTGTAAATAAAGTATAGCGATGAGTGTAGTTTTATTTTAGTATGTTGGTACGGATGTGACATCAGTGTCATGAACAAATATAAATCTGTCAGAATTTGAATTAACTTTATAAACTTGACGTTTCGTCAAAGTGGTACCAACCTAACATTTCCTATACAGGAATATAACCATGTTCTAATTATTTTTTTTTCAAATACATATTTCTCAAAAAGGAACACAATAAACGTTGATGTCACTCCTGCTGAAAACTAGATGGCGCTACTCGCTTACATGCGACGGCGACGCTCCGCCTACGGTGACGCGCCGCATCACCGCTCGTCGCGCTATTCTGTACTTTCGACACTTGTGTCGGTAGTGTCAAATGCTGATGCTTTAACAATACCTACGATTTATCTCAATAAAATAGATCCTCATGCTGCTAAACTATTAATTTTATATATTGTATGATAAAGTCATGTGCCTGGCCACATCAGATTTTTTTTGTGCGATCACAGAAAAGCAAATCTAGTGTGAAGCAAAGAAACCAATTATAAGAAAAGAGCTTAATGGAACTAAATGATTTTTCTTTAATTTTAATAATGCGATATTGTCTATCAATCCTACGGCAGTGTTCTCCACTATGCAGGATGTATAAATAGATACTAGGAAGTAATTTTAAAGTTAAAGTGACCATCTACTAAACGATGTAGTTAATATATGCATGTTTAGGTTTGTACATAAAAAATATACGTTAGACTGAATTTTGTTTGTATCTTCGTAATAATAGAAAAAAATACCTGACTCAATTCTGTCAAGTGTAGGTGACGAATTCTGGGAATATCGGTATTTTTTTAGTTTGTAGCAAAAAGACTACGACATAGGCACCAATAAGCTTAAAATCCGGCACCTAAACTCGACATAATTGAGCCGGATATTTTGTATGTTATCAGCAAAGGTACCAAGTTCAGTTTACCGTATAATTTGAATGGAAATACCTAATCATTTCGGTGTAATAATGATTACAAAATTATGAAGTATATTTGGTTGCCTACTCATTTCGAAGCCTAGCTTAAAGTCGCGCTAGCATAATGCCGGGACAACACTTCGAGTTCGACATACCTATTGCTTTTACTATGCAATATACAGGGTTAGCCAAAATTACCGGAACACCCAAATAATTCTTCAACGGTAAAAAATTTCAAAAAAAAATTCAAACAAAAGTTTTTTGACTTTAAACAATTCATCGTTCAAATATATTTTTAATATACAGGGTGTTCATTTTATTATAGAAATTTCGTAAATTTTTTTTTTTCAAATGGAACACCCTATATATTTTTACGTTTTCTAATGTTAGGACTAATTCTAAATATTTTTTATTAAAATAGTTTTTTTCTAAAATGCATCATTATTTAGATTTAACAAATTAATTAAAATTAGCCAAAATTACCGGAACACCCAAATAACTCTCCAACGGTAAAAAATTTCAAAAAAAAATTCAAACAAAAGTTTTTTGACTTTAAACAATCCATCGTTCAAATATATTTTTAATATACAGGGTGTTCATTTTATTATAGAAATTTCGTAAATTTTTTTTTTCAAATGGAACACCCTGTATATTTTTACGTTTTCTAATGTTAGGACTAATTCTAAATATTTTTTATTAAAATAGTTTTTTTCTAAATGCATCATTTTTTAGATTTAACCAATTAATTAAAATTAGCCAAAATTACCGGAACACCCAAATAACACTCCAACGGTAAAAAATTTCAAAAAAAAGTTCAAACAAAAGTTTTTTGACTTTAAACAATCCATCGTTCAAATATATTTTTAATATACAGGGTGTTCATTTTATTATAGACATTTTGTAAACTTTTTTTTCAAATGGAACACTGTATATTTTTACGTTTTGTAATGTTAGGACTAATTCTAAATATTTTTTATTAAAATAGTTTTTTTCTAAAATGCATCATTTTTTTAGATTTAACCAATTAATTAAAATTAGCCAAAATTACCAGCACACCTACATAACTTTCCAACCGTACAACATTAAAAAAAATTAAAACAAAACTTTTTTGACTTTAAACAAGCTATCGTGCAAATATATTTTTAATATACAGGGTGTTTATTTTATTATGGAAGTATGGAAAACTTTTCCGTTTTCTCATCAAAATTACTGTACATTTTTATTTTTTAATTTTAAGAATTTTCTAAGTAGTTTTTTTATAAATTGATTCATTTTTCAGTTATCAGCAATTAATCAAAACTCCAAAACATTTATTTTGGCCGAAGGGATAAATAATAACAATGTCAAGAAAAAATAACAAAACAATTAAATTAAATTTTCAAACTGCCATCCCTGAGCGGCTTGACAATGCCCCAACCTATCACCAAATTCCCGTAAGCAGTTGTCTAAATGATCGACAGTAATACTCTGAACTTCGTCCACTATCCTCCGCTTCAACGCATCAATATTTTGCGGCCTGTTGGTGTAAACCTTGGATTTTAGGTGTCCCCAAATAGAAAAATCTAATATTTGTAAATCCGGCGACCTAGGTGGCCATTCAATTGACCCTCTCCTTCCAATCCACCTCTGCGGGAAAACTGTATTTAAATAATTCCGAACTTGGACACCGTAATGCGGCGGTGCACCATCCTGTTGAAACCAAATATCATTCAGATCTTCGTTAAATATAACTAGGAGATGAGGTATTACTTCATTTTGAAGTAGATCTAAATATCGTTCAGAGGTCAACGTGCCTTCTATAAAAAATGGTCCTATTGATCTGTTTCCAATTACCCCTAACCAAACGTTTACTTTTTCAGGGTATTGGGTATGAATTTCCTCAGCCCAATACGGATTTTCTGTTGACCAATACCTGCAATTGTGTCTGTTTACTGACCCATTTAAACAGAATGTAGCCTCATCAGAAAATAAAATTTTTCTTAAAATGTTAGGGGTATTGTTAATTAAATTTTGAAGATTGTCGCAAAACTCCATTCTCTTGTCTGGGTCATCTTCTGTCAATTCGTGAATTAACTGAACCTTATAAGGATGCGCTTTTTCTTTTTTAAGAATTCTACGAATTGATGTTTGACTCACTTCGTGGTCTAATGCAAGCTGGTTTGTACTAATTTTGGGAATCTCAACTATTCGCTCCATTATTTCCTGGGATTTTTCTATCGTGGTTACACTTTTTGGCCGCCCCGCTCCTCTCGCATTCTTTATGGAATGTAGATTTTCGTACCGGTCTAGGGTCCTTTTTACAGTACTGACACTTATTGGATTTCGATTATTAAACATTTCGTTAAACACATTTCTTGCGTCTCTTAACGATCTCCTTCTATCGCCAATTCCAATGATCATTAACAAAGTTATCCGCTCATATTCGGTTAGTTGATTCATTGTTACATAAAACTAAAAGAGCTGATTAATATTTATTTAATTTTTGGATTCCTATTTACCCTTTCTTAGAACGAGATCTTTTGGTAGAAGGTTACAAGTATTGACGTGAAACTGTCATTTAAATAATAATTGTCAATTGTTTTCTGTAGTTACGGAGATGTTGGGACATTGTCAGGGCGCTCTGGGATGGCAGTTTAAACATTTATTTTAATTCTATTTGTGCTTCGTTATTTGTTTTGAATTTGTAGTTTATCTACTTTCGTTTCCAAAACAGTGTTTTGATAAAATTAATTTATTGCAAGCAGTTTTTGGTAACTTTCAGTTTTGCACGATTGGCGATAGCGCTTGCAAAATAAGTAAATGTCAAGTAAAAGTACATAACCACAATGTGGGTACCAGTAGACACTTCAGTAGGATACCAACTGTCGCAGGCAAAAATTGTCTAATTAATGTACCAAAGTAGACAAAATAGTTTATCCGTTTGATTAAAATAAATTCATATGTACATAGGTATGTGGGAAAATATTCATGTTCGACGTTGCTTACATAGTATTTTGACGACACTCAACTATTGGCGCTCCGATGCTACCCGAGCCTGCCCGAACCCCGGCAACAATTTTGCCCTCGGCTTGCACGCTGCAAGCAAAGAGTCGCCGTCGATCGCCTGTATATTACGCATGACCAGATACAACTGTATTCAATTTTATGCTCAATATTCCAATAAAACCGGAAGAAATCACTCAAGAGACAATAGTTTTAATGTGGTAAGCTATTCCACATTGCATCCTTCAAACCAATTCCTAATTTGAAGTACAGGAGTTTTGACAAATCGTTTATAACTAAAAAATTCTGAAATTTATAAATAAATTATTGTAATAAAAAATGTTTAGAATTAGTCTTAGAATTATAAAATGTAAAAATATACAGGGTATTCCATTAGAAAAAAAAGTTAACCAAATTTTCATAATAAAATGAACAGCCTGTATATTAAAAATATATTTTAATGATAACTTGTTTAATGTCAAAAACGTTTGATGGAATGTTTTTTATTTTATTTTTTTTACGGTTGGAGAGTTATGTAAGTCGTCTGGTAATGTTGACTAATTTTAATTAACTGCTTAAAACTCAAAAATGACGTATTTTATAAAAAAATTATTTTAATAAAAAATGTTTAGAATTAGTCCTAAAATTGCAAAATTTAAAAATATACAGGGTGTTCCATTTGAAAAAAAAAGTTTACAAAATTTCTATAATAAAATGAACACCCTGTATATTAAAAATATATTTGAACGATGGATTGTTTAAAGTCAAAAAACTTTTGTTTGAATTTTTTTTTGAAATTTTTTACCGTTGGAGAGTTATTTGGGTGTTCCGGTAATTTTGGCTAATTTTAATTAATTGGTTAAATCTAAATAATGATGCATTTTAGAAAAAAACTATTTTAATAAAAAATATTTAGAATTAGTCCTAACATTAGAAAACGTAAAAATATATAGGGTGTTCCATTTGAAAAAAAAAAATTTACGAAATTTCTATAATAAAATGAACACCCTGTATATTAAAAATATATTTGAACGATGAATTGTTTAAAGTCAAAAAACTTTTGTTTGAATTTTTTTTTGAAATTTTTTACCGTTGAAGAATTATTTGGGTGTTCCGGTAATTTTGGCTAACCCTGTATAATAGTGCATAATATATAATATAATCAGGACAGTGTGATCTAGTACATTACAACGAACGATTGGTTTATTTTGTATATAGAGTGTTTACATTGTTCTTGTATGATGACTAAGAGTATTTATAAAATACTCTTTTTATTGTTAGTATCTTGAAGATAGTAACTTAAAGTCTCGTATTTCTATACAGATTGTTTATTTAAACATTGTGCTTATTGTTGAAAAATTTTACCAGAAAATTGCTATCAGAGTATTTTTCAGGGGGTTGGATTATTTTCGATTCGTGTTTATAAATATTGATCTTATGTGATATCTAAGAGTGTTATTTAAATAATGTTCGTCTTTCTAGATAGTAGACTTACGCCGTCTGAGTCAATGATATATTGATTTCCGGGTGGAAACCGCGTTGAGGACTTTCAAGCAGTCGACGGTTCGCGATCTCTTGCAAGAGGCATCTTCTTGGTTTGATACTTAGTCCTGAAGATGTTTCTTGCAACCGGAAATCAATATATCAATGTTCGTTTTGTTAGTATCTCGTAAAATGTAATATAAGTATAGCTTATTTTCTATTCATAGAGTTTATAAACATTGTTCTTCTTCTGGGGTGTCTGACAGTCTTTATTTAAATCTTGTATTTAAAGTTGGTAAATTGTAAGCTTGTTTATTTTCTATTCCGAATGTTTATAAACACTGCTTTTATGTGATATGTAAAAGTGTTTATTTAAACATCGTTCTTAAACATTAAGAGAAGATTAAAACATGTGAGTTTTGTAAATAAAGCTTTAAGATCAATACAGCCCCTCTATAAAAAAGAAAAACATTCTCTTCCAATTCTTCTTTATTGTCCACAAAAACATCTGTTGGTCGGACTCAGGTATCAGATTATTAAATCATACCTGTGCAAATAGACAACAGCGAGTGACCACCATGAACCAGGAAAGTGGAGAAGAAGTTCCATCTGAGTGAAAGATGGTGAGAAAAACTGCACCGCAGGGATTCATTCTTGGGCCAGTCTTTTACTTCTTGTACACCAATGGCTTGCCAACGGTTCTATAACCTGATACAGGTATGTATGCCTATAACATATGTGCCCGTTGCGATGGAAACAGATGATCTACTTACCCAGGAAATGGATCACAGCTAGGACGTAATGTAAAACTTAAATCGTTCGAGGCGACTGTGTTCTTTGACATCCAGTTGGATAAACAAGTTACCTGGAGAAGACATATTGATGCAGTGGCGATAAAGCTATCACCATATTATGCTGTATGAGTGACATCGTCCCTTGTAATGTTGAAGCAGTAATGTTGTTGAGCTATTATTATTTACTCAACAGTAAATGATGAAGTTTTGGGGTAATTCTACAGATTGTATGGGAATGATAATTTTTTATGTGTGTACAATGTACATTTTTTCATTATTATTCAATGACTAACAATGATGACAGTTCTTTGATATGTTCGGTACTTTAGAGTCGTCTGAATGAATACCTTTTTTTTCGTCACAATCTTAATTAATGTTGTCACGAGGGAGTACTAGTAGAGAATAATATGACATGATATGATACAAGCATGCAAAAAAGTCCAGTAGCATTCTAACCAACCAAAGTAGTACACTATCTAATTGCCATCTATGTATAGTAGTTAGTTATACGCCATTACTTCCAAATCCTTGCTCTAGCATTCACCTAAATTTCCATTGTCGGAAAAGCCTGGATTGTTTGGAAGTCAGTTACTAATTCATGTACCTAATTTTGAACTCTTAATGAAAGTTCTCCGGTTGTTTTCCAACAATCGCCGGGATACTCTTTTAATTAAACCACTTTGTGCAAACACCGGATTTGCCACCAAGCGATGGCTCTGCTTGACCGAAGTCTCTGCATGAGGCCATGCACTCAATCTGTGGCGGGGTCAGTCGAACTGAAGTTTGTCGAACTGTTTGCGGTTGTACAAACGCAGCACAGTGCAACGAATATCCGGACTTTACGTTATTGCGAACCGCGCTGCAGAAATTTCAAAATAAACAGATACGCTAGTGCTGCAAGTGTTATCTCTAGCACTCTGCGCAATGGGAATATGTGCAGCATTCAGGGAGTGAAGATTATGATCGAAATGAAATATACATACAATAGCACTGCCCCAATTAAATTTCAATTGTAAACGTATCCACTCAATACAGGTCTATTGAGAGTATAAATACCTGTGTAGTATATGGGTAGAACATGCTAATGCATAAGTTAAATTTGCTGTATTTCGTTGTAGCGGTACAGTGGCACGTCATCCTGCAATGGGCGATTTATGTTTTTCAGTCGGCACGTTTTATGGAATTCTCTTCTGCAAAGACTGAACGGAACAAACAAAAATCTGGTATTTTATATATTTTAATGATGGTGTGTGTCACTGCTTGCGCTATCAAAATGTTGTTGGTTCAGTCGTCATAGTATAAAATAGGTGGACCACTTTTTCCACACAATGTGTAGAGCAACAGTTTGCAATTTACCTTCAACTGATAATTTCGGCAAAATAACACAAAAGCACAGTGTCATTTTTAATATTCCACTATCCTGTCGACAAGAAATCAAGGCTGATGTCAGTTTAATCAGTGTACTAATTAGTGTATTAAAGACACTGGTTTAAAATAAACACACTCTATTTCTTATTTTATATTTGAAATATATTTATATTTTTACATAAAAAACTGGATATTTAATGAAAATTTTCTTACTGCTTTATTCTTGCCCTTTCATTTTTCCAAATGTAGGATCTTTCAATGTCCAAATTTGAGCTTCTTATCTCAAAAACCATAACAAAAAATTAAAGTTTATTCATTCGTTTCCTTAATTTAAATTTATTTCTGACTTTCCGATGTAACAAGTTTTTTAGTTGCTAAGATTTGTTTCTCTTTATTTGTATTTCATTGCGCTGAATGCGAGTTCATAGTCAAGTTATTACGCATAATTGTTTTTAAATTAGTGAGGTCAAAATGTAAAAAACGTGCTTCTGCATTTTTAATTTTACTGACTGAACCCATAGTCCTAATACAAAGGTCAACACATTGTATTGTTATCTGTGGCTATTTACTTTCCATTTACATAACAACATAATTTTAAAGTTTTCGTACGTAAAGAATTTTTATATATTTTCATCATTTTTATTTCCCATTAATAGAATTAAAACTATCATTATTATTATTTTTTAAAATAGTAATGGCGTTATATCAAAATCAATTGATGGCAAGATTTGTTAATGCTGACGTTTTGCGAACCATATTGTTCGCTTCTTCAAAGCTAATTGAATACTGTGTATTCAATTAGCTTTGAAGAAGCGAGCAACATGGTTCGCGAAACGTCAGCATTAACAAATCTTGACACACGGCATAACCCGGAAGCAGTTTATTTTCTATATGATTCTGGCCTACAAATTCAAGTATTCCTTTAAAAAATCAAAAAAACATTGAGTACTATAAAGATTTATATTTTTGAACTTTTTATATCGCTAAGTGTTTATAGCCGTTGACATCAACCACAAAATGTAGTATAAACGTACGAACAACTGAAAAAACGTGCCGAAGCAACGAAAGCGAGTGAAATATGCGCAACAAATATGACGGATATCAGATAGACAGACGCCTATCATCGACGATATACCGGCGATCTGACTGGTTGCGATAATACCGACCACGTCAGAACAGCGCTATCCAACTGCACGACCGAACTTGGCACACCACGTGACCAATGCAAATACAGAAAGTACATGTGGAAGGAAGTAAAAGCCCCCAAGTGGCAAGTGTTTTGCACCAACTATTCGCTCATTACATAAAAAAAAAAATTTAAAAAGATTGAGAAATCCGTCACGCATATTCAAACTTAATTGGAATTCGTCATTAACCACTCCGTGCCACTTGATTCAGTTTGCAGATGTGGAAACTGTCGCAACCCTTATTTTTTGCTGACTGTGCACTTATAAAACTGAAAAGGTAATTTTACCGTGTAAATAGGTGGTCATTTTTAACCTCCGATTATCGAAAGGAAAATACCATGTGGTTTGTAATTTTTCATTGAGCTGATAAATTTACGTCTCGTAAAATCAGGTTTCCGATGTGTAGGTTTTTGCATATACTTTTGTAAGTAAAATTACTGACGTTAAGTAAATTTACCGTAAACACGAAATTGCAATTAATTGATGTACAGTAAATTTTCTACAAATCTTTAGTATTAGATTTATTCGAGGAGTCACAAAACACGTTAACAATTAGTACTTTGGTGATGGACCAGATATGTTGCTATGATGACTCCATTATAAATACCAATGAAACATTGGGCCCAACCCCGTATCCCGAAAGTTACGCTAGTGGGCAGGTACCTTGTTTGTGGCCATGTATTGACCAAAAGCGTGAGCTAAAGGTAGCTATAAACGATCCGTTTAACTACCTTTGATAATATATTCTATTTTATTTATATTTTGATATGGAATACGGTACATTTTCTGGTTTACCACAAAAGCACTGTGTGTAAACTAAGCTCGCCGGTGACTTATCATACGGGGCCTTCGGAAGTTGTGCCATTATGAGGACTTAACGATCTGATATCTAGTATATCCGAATAGGGATTAAGGCAAGTGCGGCTAGACGCTATAGCCCGCATGACATCTATACCCTTCTCTACCATATCCCACGTATGTGGGTAATGAGAAGCCGCTGAGAGAGATGACATGTGGTAGAGTTGTCAGCGTAAGCGTGCTCGACGGTGCATCCATCCTCCAAAGAAATGGTAACCTTACTAACCCAGATGGGTACGGATAACGCGTTAGCGTTCTGGGCGGCTTCCGACACGAGTAATTGGAGTAATTCAAGGCTGTGGGATGCAGTAGCTCTTCGGTGTACGCCCCTAGAACAACCGGGGGCTACACTATACCATGGTTCCTAGCTGTGGGTCAACGGCCGCCCTTCTACAGTGTGTACAGATGTTGAGTAGAGGTTCGCGGCCTCGCCGGCGACTCGTCCAACGGTGTCGGGGAAGCCCGACTAACACGAGTACCGAGGGGAAGGAGAGCCCCCATGCTTACGAGGTCTTATTTGTATCATGGAAGCCTGCGTGTGATCGTACCACTGGTGCACAACAACAAGATACTTTAGGGATTTGCAAAAGCTAGCCATGGCCCCTCTCGACTGAAGACGGACTCTCGGGGGCAGACACGTTTCCTGGGTGGTGTACCATGGATGCTGTATGGTGAAAACTGGGTCAGTGAGCCTACCCCTATGGGGTGGCAATCCTTATTCATGTGTGGTACCTTGGTTTTGCGACTGCTCAAACAAGCCTTTGTCATAACGTGGTAAATAACGTGTTGTAATTGTACACATATTTTTTTAACAAAAATTTTATATTTTAAGCATTAAATACATAGAATACATAGAAATTCAACCTTACAAACATTTACTTATTTAATTACATGGTAAGTTTGAACACCTTTGCAGCGGATTTGGTTTTATCCTTTTTTCGTTTTTGAACCTTGACTTGGAATAATGTTTAAAAAGCTGAACCATCTCCAGTGTGAGAGAAACCTCTGGGAACCACACACACAGGAATATAGTCCAGAATGTGTCACCTGAAATCAAAATAAAAAGTATGTATACGTAGTTGCTTTCCTTTGAGGTACAGAGGTACTTTCGTTTGTGTAAAGTTATAAATGATGTTATAATGTTTGTAGGAAAGTATATTTATGTTGGTGGTTGAAATGATATGTGATATACATGTTAGTAATAAATTTGATTATAAGAACGAACGTATAGAAAAGAACAATAAACGAAGTGTTACCTATGGACACCACACAAGCTGCTTGAATTTGTAGAACGTCATATAGTTTACTACTATAGAACTATATGCAGCAAATATTCCACAACACACTGATAAAGGATAAGTCACAGACGCACTAAAAGTGTTAAATTATTTTTATTTAAAAATGGCTCTAAAAAGCTCTAATTTATCTGCTGTAAAGATAAACAAACGAATGGCGAACGCAACTCGACCCCAAGAGCGATAAAAATTCCTTGGTAGCACTTTACCATCAGAGACGAAAATTGCAGGAGCAAAAGACAAATTTACATATCAGCTCGTAGTTTTAATGTATAGATATTAAATTGTATTCCTTTGACGTAATTCTTGTTATGAAATTTACAATCTTGTTAGCAAATTTACATGTAGTTTGTACAATAATAAATATAGGTAACTGAATTTTTATTGATAGGTATTTTTGTTTAAAATGGTGGTAAAATAGCTGACAAATAGATTAGGTTTATGGCATGGGAGGGCTCCTGCTGGAAGTAAGTCGCACTTGATGTGTCTTTGATTTACCATCGAAATAAAATCATAATTACTCTGTAAGTACACTTTTGAATGTCTTATAATATCCGATGTGATCCGCTGTTATATTTTTAGTGGTACAGTAGCATGGGCGCCGCTACAAAATGTTCCAGGGAGGGCAAGATTGTTTTGAGTATAATTGTTTTAGTCACGTAGTGTGAATGACTATATTTAATTATTTTGTAGCGTTTTCGTTGTTTTATTTATTAGTTAGGATTCTAAAATTAAGACACACCAAACATGAAAATATAGGGGTCGTATGCTCGGCAACTTATCTATAGCATATTGATATTAAGTGAATTGCAAGAAACTTTGCTGCCTTTCTATCGTTTATTAATGTGTAGTTAATCATTTTTATTAAGAATATTATTTGTATTTATATATTTGTTTCAGAATCATTGAACTTTTATCCTAGAATTTTAGATTTGGTCTGATTGCCAGCCATTGAAGAATTTTAATTACTTAGTAATATTGTGGAGTTAACATTGTTAATTTTATATAAGAGTTTCCAGCTAGTGTTCATCGAGCAAGGCGTAATGTATAATGAGCAACTGGCACCTTTCAAAACCAAAAATACAGGCACTATATGAACACAATTGATAATTCAATTCTATAATCGTGTCAATCGAGCATCCGAGAAAATGTTTAATAAAAAGTTGGTAAGCAATAAAAGGTGAAAATATTATTTTAAAATTTGACCACATAAACGGAAAACAATGACTAAACATAACCAAAAGGTGACAAATTTAAAAATTCTGTGATAACGATCCTCGACAACAAAATTCAAAATTGCTATCATTACTATTATACGTAAACACTTAAAAGGCGACAATACTTATGATATGTTGCATGTATTTTCTTTGTTGTAACTCTTGTAAAGCTTACAGTAATAAATATTCTATTCTATTCTATACTAAGTCAACTAGTTAATAATAATTGTTATTATATATAACCTGTATGAATGGTCTGTATGACCATGGTAGACAAATTTTTGAATGAACTCATGTCCGGAAATGTATTATTTGAACGTTGGAGAGAGTCAGAAGATGCAACCAATTTTACAAACAGCATAGTGCTATGTATCATAGGACGGCACTTTTAAGGCCAAATAACATTTGTGTGACTTTTTTATTATTTATCGTCTTTGAAAAGAGTTAATGTGAACTGTTTTGTAGTTTTGATACCAGTTTTGGCCAATTTGGGTTATCTTGAATTCTTTTTAGAGATGTTAAACAAATAAAGTTTTACATACAAATTATTTATATATTCTATAATATATTAAGGCTCTATGCAGTACCTAAACGTGTCAGGTGTGTGGACATGAGTTCGATATCAAAAGTCCAGTATACTTTATCTATATTTTACACTAATTTTTAACACCCACTATAGATATAGAGATAGAGACTATAGAGATAAACAGTTGAGCTGTGCAAAACCGTGCGAAGTACGGTATAGCGTCGATAGTGCGAACTAATTGAGACCAAAGGTCATTCGGATTATCAAATTGTTCGTATTATCAAATATTGCAACTAAATAGCAGAAAATAAGATTGGACAAAGGTTCAAACTTAATAAAACAAACAGCATTCGATTCCGCTCTTCATAAACTATAAGAATGTCAAAATCATGTTTTGTTTGAACAGTTTGAACGGTCGAATTTTTGGAGACTTGTCGTCATAATAAAGTGCCTAGATCACTTTAATTTAAAAAAACTTAGCTCATAGCTTCAACTGTTCACATAATTTCAGCAGACGTGTAGCAGAGGATTGCCGTCTTCCGATTTCTAATCTACTGAGATAATATATAGCATTCTATTGAAAACAATCAATGTCGAAGAGTGATATTTCCGCAAAGTTGTCTATTTTTATTCGGCTATCACATCTTTTTTTATTGTTACAACGTTACATTATACTACACGGTAAGCTCGCCCATAAACAAAACAAATCTATCATGAACGCTTCGCGAAACCCCGACTATAGTAGTAGATCATCGTTCCTTTTTTTTGTTTTTTTTTTTTCGTGTAGCGATAAAGCGTCCCGAAAGCAGAGAACTGGAAGTGACAGTGGAGCGCATGCTTTGCGTCGGGACGTCGGAATCCGCGTGCCGTCGGTGATACTGGAACGAGCGTCAGTTGTTTCCACGTTATCGCGCCGACACGACCGACGTCCGACGCTCATTCCGACGCAGACATCGCGACGACCGTTCTTCACGTCACCAATAATTTCTAACACCTGCGACACGATCCCTAGACAAAAATAAACCCAAGACACCTGAGGCGCGATTTTAAAATAGTTGCTGTGTAGTTCCGCGTTTTTTTTTTTGTTTTTAGTTTTTCTTCGATTTTTTTTAGTGTTTTTTTAAATTTCTTTTCTTGTTTGTTTTTATTGTTCTGCGAAACTCTTTGGACCATCGTGATGTTTAAAAGACTTAACAAGGCGATATCAGTCTACTTTCTACTTCGATTTTAAGGTCAATCCAGGTTTCTGATTGGAACAGGTAAGAGAGGTTTAATTGTTTGTGGATAGTTTGAGTGCTTTCCTCGCAAATGGCAAATTGATGTTTTGAATGTATAGATAGCAGGTCCTGTCAGCGACCGAGTTAACCACTTTTAAGCCAATAATAAACTTTGGATAAACTTTGCGATATTGAATATATATCTACATTATTCAACACGTGTAGCAGAAAAATTAGGTAAAATTAAGTAATGGTAATTTTAAAAATTACATATATGAAATTCTAGTTGTGGAAAACATATAATATATTCTGAAAACAAGTTCGTACGTCTGTAGAATAATTTAAATAAGAATTGAATATAATAAGAGTTGATATTCAACAAGTAAAATTGTTCATTTTCTGTTTTCACAATCTTGTTATATTTATTTATTGTTGTTTTTCCTATATAACTTGTTTGTAGAGAATTCTTTTCTTGTGTAATTTAGGAGATTTTGCGAAACCTATGTAATTTTTATAGTGTTTTTGCATTTGAATTCTTATAGGGTACCTAAATGGTGTTAGTACTAATTAACAAACCATATTAACTCTTAACTTAAAAAATAACAAATATTAATAAAACAAAACAATTTATTCGTTACACTGAAGAAGTAAAAAATATTGGTGTGATTGGTGTAAAAGATGTATTCTGATAGCTGTGATTCCTTTAAATTTCCAGCTTTTTTTGTAGTGGTCCTATGAATGAAACGTGAGACAATATTTAGAAGGCGTTCAATTTTACGCAACCAGATGTTAAGACAGTTACAGCTACATAACGCTTTCAATAAAGTTGTTATCAAAAAGCTTTCGTACTTTTTCTATAAAGGGTTAACCTGCACAAGACATACCTACATGGAGACAACATTGTCCTATAGGTGTCTACGAACCTGAGATTTTCGACATCATCGTCATCAACTTCCATAAATTTGTTTCAAGTGTAATGAAATTAAACATTCTTGTAGAAAAGAGTTTTTTGGGGTCATCCAAAGTCTCAAAAAATTTTAACTCTGTTTTCTGACAATTTGAAATTTGTAACTGACGTAAAATCACAACAAAAAAGCTCGGAGTTCAACGAGTCGTTTTCACAAAGCTCAAGCACTTTTTATGTCAGACGGCGACAAAAAGTATTGACAATACTCTAAATCCGATGAATTCTTTGAGTTTCCTATTGGAAACACAAAAATTCAACAGCAACAGTGGGATGCAACGACATCTCATTCAGACACCACCTCCACATGCTAGGGGAACTCGTTTTGAAAGTACCCCGATATGTGAGTACGTGATACTTCACTCATCACGCACGGCCCTAGTTAGACGACGATATATCGTGGTCTAGAAGAAACGTTATTTGACTGCCAAAACATAAATAAATAATATTATACTTCAGGTACTAAGCAAATAAGACGACCAAATTATTAGTATTTGAACTGATTCATTACAATTAATTCATCTAGTACTTTATGAATTGTGAATTACCTAATGTTTAATATTAATAGTCTTACTGCATTGATGGGTCCTCGAAAATTAATAATTCTGTTGGAATGAAAAATGGATGAAATATAATAGATAGTTCCAAGCTTTAAAGAAACAATTTTAATTCCGTATTGGCTGGAATATTCAAGTGTAGTGTGTAATAGTGTAAAGTATAATATTCAAGTGTATTTGCACTGTTTCTTCTCTTATGCAAATACTCACTTATATTAAAAGTTGTATCTTTCCCTAAAATCTGAAACAAAAGTGAGTGCGTTTTTATAAGACTTTGCACCTTTGCAAATAGGATAAATTGTTGCATACTTTAGCATTTAAACGAATGTTTTAGGTTTACGCAGTATTTACTTACAATCTTTTTCTATTTATTTATCAGCTTGTTGTCCAAAATTAGTGTTCGCGATCGGTCATGGTAGTCTCCGCTTTCAAGAGACCATTTTATACAAATATGACAGAATTCGGTTCCAGAAAACTTGTCTGGGTATGGGAACTGTCAATTTATCGGAACGGTCCGCAAGGACAGCTTTTAGTGTACTTTTCTCTACAATAGTTTCATTAAAATTTGTTACATGGTTTTACAATCATCAATAATTGATGCGATAGTGGCAAAGTTGGCCATAAAGACAAAACAGGAAACAAGAGACATCTTTCAAAAATTAAAGTAAATTAGGTATACGGGAAATTATCGAAATTTTTAAACATTTTAAAGCCTATGTATTACCATTCACAAAATTTACCCGTTCCTGAGTTATCAGATAGTATAGTCCAGGGGTTCTCAACCTTCTAGGTTCCGTGTACCACATAAAAATATTCAAATTTCTCCGTACCACCAACCTGTATACAAAAATGCATTTTAATACGCACATAAATTAAAAAAAAAGGTTATATCAGATTTTAAATATACATACCTACATATTATTTTGTACAACATTTTAACGACAGTTTACTTGGGAAAACAACAAAACTTCATTTGGTATACAAAAGCAAAGTAAAAACACCACTTACATTGAACTAATATAAAATAATTTAAATATTTATGCGACTGGGATTGTTTGTTCTTTTAAATTTTATGCTCAGCGAAAGTTTCAAGCTCAAATTTGCATCAATAATTAATTTTGTCCTTATTTGTCCTTATTAATATTGATGACAACTATATTTCACATAAATTGGTGGTGCAAAAGGCATTAAAAATATGCAATATCTTAATCTGCAATTTCTTTAAAATAATTCTTCCTCTGGATCTAAACATTGGTGTGCATTAATCTTAAAATTTTCTATCAGTCTGAGGAAGTATCTATCAATTGTAGTTTCTCTTTGGCAGTGAACATATCTGGTATACTCATAGTTTTTGGAGTTCTGATCCAATTTTTATCGTCATTGTTTTCTGGAAAATAACTGCATTTTTAATAACTTTTTTTGTTGCGTTAATTTTACAATAATAAAATTATAATATAAACAATAACAATAAACGACCATTTCTCCCTGCAAAACTTAATTTATATTATTTAACTTTCCAAAAATATCAGCTAAATATGATAACCGCACTATCCACAATTCATTAAAGAAAGAGTACTTGAAGTTGAGATCAGGTCCAGCATGAAAAACATGAACTTCTGATTTAAGGACGAACAGACAATGTTATTTTTTTATTGCTTGATCCAAAACTGTTTTTAGTCTTTCTGGTATAGATTTTGCTACTAAAAAACCCCGATGGATTATGTAGTGAGTAAATAGAGCTTCTGGAGCTACTGTTTTAATTTTTTATGAGGGACGCGATTCTTTTCTGTTAAAGCCCGAGCTCCATCAGTAGAGACACCAATAAATTTCTTCCATGGAATGGAATTGTACAACATAAAATTATTAAAATTTTCTTTCGGCCAGAGGTTCCTAAAATATAAAATAATCCTAAAATAATCAGTTAAAGACTAATAAATAATTGATCAAAATAACTTATGTCGGTACTTTCATCTAGCTGTAGCGTAAAATATTTACTTTGTTTTGCCTTTTTAACTACATTTTCTTTTACACAATCGGACATTATACAAATACGTCTGTGTACGGCACCATTTAATAATCGAATATTATTTAATTTTGCCGTTATAATTGTGGGTCAAACAGTATCATCGAAATAAATATGATTTTACCCATAAACTTTGGTCCCTTTCGTGTACCACCTGGAAGTCATTCGCGTACCACAAGTGGTACGCGTACCACCGGTTGAGAACCCCTGGTATAGTCTAAAAGGAGAACTTGTTTAATATAAATTAAATATTGATTATTTACGTAAAGCACCAACTTTAACTCTTATTTTAGCAGGATTTTGGAAATTCTTTGTTAGATGCAAATTAAGAAATTCGAGTTATGTTATGTCAGTGAATTTATTAGAGCCGTTGAGTCGTTAGAGTCAATATTAATTGGTTATTGTTTTATGTCAAATAAGCGCCTAGGCGGCACATTATGTTATTGTACTAGTTCCAGATTTCCCTTTGTTTTTCTTTTATGGAAATAAATCATTAACCATACCGAAACATCTAAAATTGACCACCAATGAAAAGCAAGCAGAGGATTATTTTAACATTATTGAACAAGCTGATTCAATCACTCAACAATATTGTTTACACACCCTGGTACATGTTTATTCATACGGATAATAATATTCGCCGTACGCAATATCAAAACAAACATTTGCAAACCATGGCCAGAATCAAAATTGATTCTGTTTCAGGAAATACCGCTAATGCTATTATAATTTTCATGGGTAAAGTGGAATTATGAATATGCGTATGAGTGCGTTGTTGTGTTTAAACCGATAATTAATACGTACTACGAATATGCCTTTGTTGCTGCTAATTTTTACGCCAATGATTTTGTAACAACTTAATAATTGCAATTAATCGAATTAATTAAAACTTCCATTAAGTAATTAAAACAACAATGTACAAAATTGGAAGCAAATAGAGTTTAAAATCATGTTGGATATACGTAATACTCAATGTGATTATTTGATTAAATATCATTTAAAAAATGAAATAATGAAAATTAGGAAAAATTAATGCGACCTTATTTTTTGTGTCTTTATTTTTCGATTTTCTAAAACACATTATCTTTTAATCTACAAATTTATATCTACAAAATTAAAAGAATATAAATAGATTATTCTTCGTTAGTCTCTTCTGTGAAACAAAAAAATGACGGGTAGTACGTTCGAATAGAAAAAAAAAACAAGACCATAAAAATACAACGATTTTAGTTCACTGTACTCTACATACTACGACTTTATGACCTGTTCCGATTAGATACGGTTGTTACATTTAATTAAGTGACTGTGTATACAACGTAGATTTATTTGCAGCGTTGTAAATGTGCTGTTGATATCACCTGATCATTACAATGTCGAAAGACTTTAAATTAACTAAATCTGTATAGGTTTTACCTTATTAAAAGAAACTTTGATCTGTTATTTCAGATCTTTCTTAAATCAATTATTAGTGTGTTGATGATAAAAATAATTTATAATTGGAATTTAATAACAATATCGGCACATCCACCATTCTAACAACATATCTATATGCTTAAAGTTGTAAACGAGAAGTTTGTATAGAGATTTAGTCAGTTCGAAATATAAAATTAATGACATTTTCGGGGTCATCTAGCTGTGACCTTGAACCATTTGCGAGTGATGGCGTTACAGTTGATCGTAGCCATGTTCCCACGTTGCCATGACGAGACAGCGGCTCTGACAGTTATAATAATAGAAACATGCGGATACTAAACAAACATACATTGCAACAAAAATAGGCGTGGAATGGTACACACAGTAAAATGGTCTCTTGAACGAAGAAGAAATCGATTGAATGAAATAGTTGGTACACCGGGTGATTCGATTTCGAGGGTCACCATGGGGATCTCGCTTATTAGTGGAGATAGAGCCTATGTTTAAATTTGGCAAAGTTTTGTATTTTTGTGTTGATCGATTATCTGAAAAGAAATTTAACCTACCATTTTTGATTTTGAAAATATCCGCAAAAAACTGAAATGTTAGGATATAGTTTTTAATTTTTTATTCAAAACCAAGAGTAGCTAGACATTTGAAACAAATCATTCTACAGCTACTTTTTAATAAGTAATGCAGCGTTATTTTTCAATTTAAAATAACATTAAAGATGGCGGCGTAACCATGGCCAACTTTTGTTTTTCTTATAGGCGCCATGTTGAATTTTGGCATTTTCCGACAGTCGCGCAATGTATAACATGTTGGCATTAGCTTTTAAAACAATAGTGGAATAATAAACCTTCAGGTACCCAACTGGAGCTTAACTACAGACCGCCGAACTCGTTGTCAAGCAATGTCAACGAAATGCACTTGGATCAAGCGGCGCGCGCAGCCTTTGGTTTGCCATTTAACCAAATTAGCCTTAATTGTGGTTGATTTTGGATGGAAAATGCCGTTTACCAATAACGAAAACCGTTTTGTGATAAGGGGTTATTATTGTTCTCATAGAACAATATTCCTAACATTGGCCAGAAATTGAGGGTAGCATGGATTGTTTAGTAAACCCCGGAATTCTTCTAATCCTCAACCCTTTAACTGGGCCATTCATGTTTCAGGAAAACTTGAATGGAGAACGATTTTTAAATCTTTTGCGCACCGAAGTGGCAGATTATTTTGGCGATGTTGAGTTGGACCAAAGGAGGATCATGTGGATATGGTGAATAATGGTGGCAGCAAGTTGAAGAACCACCTCACAATAAAAATAACCTTTTTTGTTGTTGTATAAACTTGTTTCTTTTATAATCTCAATGTTGTTAACCCAAAGCACCTTTGGTCAGTCCGCTTTTTTTACTTTATCATACGCAGTAAGATAAAGTATTGTAATCATGCCGAAAAAAAAAATTGAGATTTTAGCGGAAATAGGTCTTTTTGGGTCCCCTGAACATTTTTGACCAAGGTACAAAAAAATGTCTGTGTGTGTGTGTGTGTGTGTGTGTGTGTGTGTGTGTGTGTGTGTGTGCGTGTGTAAACGATTTTTGTGACGACGATTCCGGAAAAACTACTAAAGGTATCGGGACGAAAGTTTATATTTAGAAGTTTTATGACCAAACTTAGAGCTGAAAAGCTTTTGGTTCAAAAGGGTCCAAAGGAACTGGTAGTTTATTCTAAGCCTTTTTCAAGGATTTTGCAGATGAGCCGCCATTTCTGTAATTTCGTCAAAATAGTTAAATAATAAATTAAAGCAGAGGAAATTTTGAATAATTTATGCCTATGACATTTTTTGGTAAAATTAATAGTTTAGCTGCAAGAGCAAATTCTATTTGATCGAGATCGGTCGCATCTGCATGGATATTAAACTACATAGTAGCCAGGATTTTGACAAATATTTTTTTGTGCTGTCACCACAGAAATGTCTATGGCTGTCACCACGCTGTCACACTCGGAGACCCGCTATGGAACGTCATCTACAGTGTCATGAACGAATATAAATCTGTCAGAATTTGAATTAGCTTTTTAAACTTGACATTTCGTAGAAGTGGTATCAACCTAACATTTTCTATACCGAAATATAACCATTTTTAAATTTTTTTAAAAATACCTATTTCTCAAAAAGCAACACAAATAACGTTGATGTCACTGCTGTCGAAAACTACCTAGCGCGACTCGCTCACATGCGACGACTACGCTTCGTCATCGGTGACGCGCCGCATCACCTCCATATCACCTCTCGTTGTGCTATTCCGTACTTTCGGCACTTGTGAGTTAAGCAACTATTATTCTGATGGCAGTAGGTAGCGTGCTTTGACAATACCTTCGATTGATACTATTGACTATCAAAATGCAGACACAATTTATCTCAGTCAAATAGATTCTCATACAGCTAAACTATTAATTTTATATATTGTATGATAAAGTCATGTGCCTGGCCACATCAGATTTTTTATTATTACACCATTGTTTTAAAAACTAATGCCAACATGTTATACATTGCGGAAATGAGAACAAATACGACTATTGTCTTTTGCTATCCGTAAACATTAAATTCTGAAAATATAATTATAAAATATGGTCGGCATCCTTTGTTTAAGAAAATCAAATCCTGTTTTCTTTTTTCGTTTTTTTTCTATAACCAGCTCTACGCACTTTTCTTTATTTATAGATTTTGTTTCACATATATGTTTTTTCAAAAAATATATTTATATTGTTTTGTAAATCACCGCGCAACCGTACGGACTGCACGCAGAACGCCATCCCTTTGTTTGTTCTTAAATAAAAAGTTACTAGCTACTACTAGTTAGTTCAAACCTTGCGCTCATCGATTTGGTGGCCTTCTTCCTATAATTCCTCCATATATTGTTACGAGAAGAAGAACGAGAAGAAGTTTTTTGCGGGGAAAAAAACAATAAAAAATGGTGGATGGTCCGAGCCAATTCCACCAAGAACCCTCTGACGTCATCTGACGTCTCATAGTTCATGATATCTCGATCAGCTGATACATTTACTTAGGGCAACTGTGCACTCAAAAGTACTAGGTAATCGACTTAGTTAAAGCAAATAGAGCAACATCATTTAATTCACAATTCTTAAGATTTCTTTGGTTAATTAAGTACCAACGCGTACTAGGTTTTTGGTATTTTGAAGATCTTTGTTGTAGAAATATGACATGTTTGGAGAGATAAATTGATATACTTACTTCAAAGGTTATTATGAAGAAATACCTTATCTTTTATTATTTACTACTGCGGCAACATCCAGCCACATATATTATTATTAACAATTGACATAACACATTTACCAGTGTTGCAAGCCTTTTAAATGTCAGGTATTGATTCTACGTTGACTGGGAAAATCAAAACTTTTTTAAGTGTTGGAACCACTTTTTTAATGTATTTGATAATAATCTAAAAAGTTATTAATTCATTTGTATCGTTATATGACTTGTTGCCTTGTAGTTTCGTCTGAAGTTTCCCTAAATAGAAAACGACTGCTTCTTGAATATCAGTGAATATCAGGATATCAGGATGTTGTATAAAACAATGTAGTAAATGTGCAATTATCTCAGCTCGAGTGTTCGCTTTTAAGCATGACCACTAGTAATTTTTACGGAGAGTAAATCTATACAACAACGAGAATATACATGATTGCGCAGTATTATGTTACAGTAAACAATGATATGATAGTAACATAGAAGACAATATTTTAAACATAAATTCTAAGGTTTTTCTGTTTTTTTTTTTTTTTATTCATTGAGAGCATTACAATCTAGTCATAATTGACTAATGAGTAACTTAATTCTAACTTATTTTACTAGTGTAACTTAACCTAACAGGCACCCATCGATGTCTCTCAGTTAGTCCTGGTATACTGGGCACGTTTTTCTTGCGCACTACGTAGCACTGACTCTGCTTTTGGAACTAACACCTACAACCAGCACTTACTCTGCTTTTATCACTATCTCACATTCACACTAACTCAAAAGGCTTCTTTCTCTTGAGTCTTCTGTTCTGACTAATGCGGTGTTGTCGAGGAGCTGGATGGCCTCAACGTTCAAGGTTTTTCTGTGAAGAATTTATTAACTGGGCTCTCGAACTGAGCAATAAAAAGCTTATAATAATAACGTATTATCATTATTAACTAGCAAAACTGTTTGGCATGTTATGCAGTGAATCAGTGTCAATCAATATGGTGTGGAAACAAATACACGAGGTTAGATGAAGAGAAAAAGAATTGGGCAAAGCAAAGCGTAGATATTTCATTTAAAAAATGTTATTATATCGCCCCAATAAATATTCTGGACGCGGAACGACGCTGAAACCTACTAAACGTGATTTATTTTACAATACTTTTCCTCGTTCGAACCAAGGAACTTTTGCATCACCAATTTTCGGACCAATCTCAATAAAATGTTCTCTTGCTCATTATTCTCGTCGTCAGGTAGAAACATTCCATTGTACATATTAAACCAAATTCAGGAGATCGCATAACACCACTCAACGCTTCAAAGATCTAGCTGTAAATACGAAATATAAAACCATTTCCACAAAAGATGAAAGTTCAACAAAAGATATGTATCCTAATACCGTTGTATCGAAACTGAATGGCATTCCTAGACCGATTTTACAAAGAATCGGCGAACTGAAACGCAACAGTAAAAGTTTGTATCGAAATGTGCGGAATTGTATTTTGCATTCGTGACTGCACAACATTAGGGCAATACACGGGTCGTAGACGTCACGTGATAGCATCCGTCCCATAGGGGAAAGGGGTAGCTGCGAGCATTGCCATCGGTAATAGAATACCGAGTAAAGTCTAGGCTACATTTCTTGCTTTTTGTTAGAAGCGCACTGAACTTCCATACAATGTGTGTGCTTTCCTACATCGAAAGGGTTGAAATTGAAAAGCAGATAATTGTTGGCATTGTTATATTTCTTGTTATATGGGGGCTATTTTCGTTTTTAGTTTTTCGCGCAGTGTTTCACAAACGATTTTAGCACCGTTTGCATATCTATTAATTATTGCTTTTGTTGAAAATAATACCATTGGGAATGCTTATCTGCTAATAAGGTAACTTTTGTGAACACTGCAGCTTATAGCTTCCTTACGAAAAAGTTACCCATGCAATGTTTATAACAAGTGGCCCCCTCACCCAGTAACAAGTGGCCTATTAAAAAATAATTAGGGAAAAAACTATTTATGTTATAGGAGGTATGATTTTCATTTCATTCTCATATCATATTCTCATATTCTCATATCGAGGTTTTTGTTTTCGTTTAATAAAATTACGGTTAAAAAATAAGTTTCAACCTTGCCAGCAAAGGCACCAAAAGACACTTTTTGTTGCCAAATATAATTTCCAGGTAGGTAACAGTTAATGCCCTGTGAAGGTGTGGCAATAATCAATAATCGTAATTTTGCTCAGAATCCCTTCATTTTAGTTCATGTTGATTTGTCTTTGTTTTCAACCTCTCTATGCGGCATTATTATATTTCACCACAACTTATCCACTCCCAGAGTCCATTGACTTCCGATTTTTGGTAAGTTTTTGTTTCTGTTTATTATATACCACCAGTCAAATACAACATTTCAGTCAAGACAAGAATCATCGATCCGCGCATTACGGACATATACGCGAACAAACAAAACAACATATTCCTCCGTGTACAGAATGTCCCATAAATCAACGTCATTCTTTGGAGGGCTAAGAATTTTGTTTTTGTTTTTGTAGATGTTGGCAATGAATTTCGTGAAAATACAGAGATAGGTCAGTTTGTAGTGCCACAGCAACAAAATTCCAGACTGTCTTTTTGGTCTCGCAATACTGAACAGTAAAAAAATTCAAATTGATAAAAAGTTGTCCATATGGACCCGCACACATTACAAACAAATTGGCCCAATTGAAAAATATTTAGGTCTCCCGCCGAAGGGCCTAAAGTTTATAATTTTCTTTAAGAATTAGACTATTTTTTTATGAAAGATTATGCGATTTCTCTCGTTCAAGTATAAAAAGTTTAACAAATGAATTATAAAATTACTGTATACAAAAATATATGACTCTAATTCAACATTTGGATCGCCTGCAGTTTATATAGATTCGATACCATTTTTAGAAAAATGACCATTTTCCAATCATTTAAAAAATGTGCTTAAATGCTGATTAAAGTTTATTTGTCATTACATTTTTTATTGTGTGCGTACAGGTGGGCTTTGAAAAAGAAAACCCACTCAATATTTCGTTAAGAAATATAAAAAAATTCGAACTTTTAAAGAAAATTATAAACTTTAGGCCTCCGGCGGGAGGCCCATTTTTCAATTGGGCCAATTTTTTTGTGGTGTAAGAGGGTCCACAGGCTTGCTGTTGTCCAAAATAAAACAAATAGTTTTTTTTTTAACCATTTTTCTCAACTCATACTGTGGAAAAGTAACCGTCAATATTGTTTTACGTTCTAGTCATGATCAACCCTCCATAATCTTGATGTAATTATTAGCTTACAAAAAAATATAACAAAATACAACTAATACTACAACTCTAGGTTAATAATATGGTGACATACAGGCGGTAAATTTTAAATAAATCAAAAATTACAGCCACAACCTGGATTTGAACCAGGGACCTTCGCGTAATTTTTAATTTATTTAAAATTTACATCCCGCTTGTATGTCACCATAGTATTAACCTATAATATTGCTCTGACAAAGTATGTCGTTAAACATTTTCATTTATACAACTCTACTTCTACTGCATACACGGTACTGCATTTTGAGACGGAACCCTTTGAAAATGTTCAATTTGAATTACTATTTCACCATTTCTTATGTAATTAACACGTGATTAGAGGTGGCTATCGGGTATCAAAGAGAAGAAAAATAAATTAACTTGCATTTAAAAAAATTTTTTTTTTTAGCTAGGGTCGAATACATTTGCAGTCAACGAAATTTAACGTAATTCAGAAGGTAATCAATAAACTATTGTATCTACATGTAACAAGTAAAAGCTAAGTCTGGTATGCTTTCTTTAGTTAAATCTGAATCGGAACGATTTGGGTTTAGTTTTTGAGAGGAAAAATGAGCCTTTTTTGTTTTTTCTTTCGCATTTTTTACTTTGTCTTTCTCAAAACAATTCACAATGTTCCTGCAGATTATGAATCACTTCAGTGTCAGTTGTCACATTGTAGGCTTATTGATTATTTTTGACTGTTTCTTACAAACTAATATTTCACATATAATACAGACATAATCCGCCGTCCCGCGGCCTATTTTGCCAAAAGATTGTTAAAATGCCGATTTTGTCTAGACGTATTGTCCCAAAACGAAACGTGACTCGAAACCCTAGCTACAGATAATGAAATACAATTTTGTACACAGGTGGTACACTTGGTACCTGGTACACTTTACATGAACTTGACGAAAGCGGTCATCGTCAAAAGGGACAACTATTTTGCGGGAAATGTATACAAAAACAATAAACAGTAGTGATTATTAAATAGTAATTTTTACTTTATCATACGAAGTATGTAAAGTATTGTAATCATGCCGAAAAAAAAATTGAGATTTTAGCGGAAATAGGTCTTTATGGGTCCCCTGAACATGTTTGACCAAGGTACAAAAAAATGTCTGTGTGTGTGTATGTGTGTACCCGATTTTTGTGACGACGGTTCCGGAGAAACTACTAAAGGTATCGGGACGAAAGTGCGTATTTAGTAGTTTTATGACCAAACTTAGAGCTGAAAAGCTTTTGGTTCAAAATGGTCCAAAGGAACTGGCTATTTACTCTAAGCATTTTTCAACGATTTTCGTCATTTCTGTAATTTCGTCAAAATAGATACATAATAAATTAAAGTAGACGAAATTTGGAATAATTTATGCCTATGACATTTTTTGGTAAAATTAATAGTTTAGCTGCAAGAGCAAATTCTATTTGATCGAGATCGGTCGCATCTGCATTGATATGAAGCTACATAGTAGCCAGGATTTTGACAAATATTTTTTTGTGCTGTCACCACAGAAATGTCTATGGCTGTCACACTCGAAAACAGCTGAGTACAAAAGTACAAAATACAAAATTCAAATAAAATAAGATCACCAATTTGATTGTTTGTTGATAAGAAATATCAACACGTTGTTATATCTAATTGTAAAAACGATAAATTGAGAAAATTCTAAAAATTAAAAAAAAATTAATATCAATGTAAAAATTGATGTCACTCCTGCTGAAAGCGCCGGATCACCGCTCGTCGCGCTATTCCGTAATTTCGGCACTTGTGAGATAAATAACTATTATTCTGATGACAGTAGTAGTGACGGTAGTGTCAAATGCTGATGCTTTGACAATACCTACTATTGATACTATTGACTATCAAAATATCTGTCAAACCCCGGCTAACTAGTTTATATTTAATGCAGACACGATTTATCTCAATCAAATAGATTCTCATGCAGCTAAACTATTAATTTTATATTTTGTATGATAAAGTCATGTGCCTGGCCACATCAGATTTTTTTTCTCTTTTGGTAACTTTAATGACTAAAATTGACTACTCATTTATACATTTATATGTATTGAGAAAGTGACGTGTCTTTATCAAATCTAAATAAAAATAATGTCATGGTCGTGGACCGTAATTTGAAATTACGTTTATTGTAGGGTTTACTTCCGGCTATTTGGTACTACGGACAGCTGACTAAACCCACCATAATTCTGGAACACGTTACCTCGATTTCACCTTCAACCAATTTGACTAAACATTCCATTTAATAATCACTTCACAACTTCTGCCGTAATAATCATTCACTTCTGAGCACATTTTAAGTAAAATTTATACCCTGAGAATGCCATGACCTGTGAACGGCATACCCCTGGGGGGAATTTCAAAATGGTCTGCCAATAACAATAAGTTAGGCGGGTCAAATGTTGGCCGTCTCAATCGCCATTATCCTCATAACTCCTAACCATAATTCCCACCCCAGCATTGCGGTTTTATCAAGTTTCTACAACGGGGGGAATTCCATATAGGAGCCGGCGATCGGCACGCCGCGCGACCGCCGCCGCCGTCGGTCGCGTACTTTGAACTGTGTCCGGCCATCGTAAAATAGTAATGTACGATATTGGGGTGGTCCTTTTCGAACGCGTTATCGTTCGAATAGTGACGATTTATTGTTAAACAGCGGAGCCTTAAGGCATTTTAGAAGTCTATTTTATGGTGTGCTATCGGTGGATGATATTGCCGTAAATATATAAATATTTTTTTATTGCTGGCTGTCCCGTTAACAATTTATCAAAGCAAGTTCACTGAACTGTGGAAATAATAGGCCGGGGTTGTCTCTTCTGCCTGTGCATGAAACTGCTTCAAACCAAACACATTATGAAACGTAAACAACGAATCGTTTCTTATTTTCCATTCGATATTTAGTCAATTAACCCACCATTTGTGTTAAGTTTGGTATAAAAATCCCAAGTTGTGCTTGGATTATACTAATTTCACCCTGTCGCATCCTATCTCATCGTATTGGATAAGGGCGATTTGTTATTGCCTACATAGTCGTTTTTTAATCGTGACACAGTTCTCGAACAATTTTTTTCTGTTTTTTTTTTCAGGTTGCATTTAGCGTCTCTTTTATAGATTGGCGTTTTTGTTTTCTTCAGTTTTATGTAATAAAGGTTGCAAACGAGATTTTGATGGAATCGATATCTCAGTAACGAATGTTAGCAGGACAACGCAGTTAGATTGCTCTGTATCGTACTAATAGTAAATAATCTTGCACTGTCCCAACTACGTTTCCATTTACCGTTACGTTGACGAAGTGCGCGCTGCACGAAATTTATATCATTCATATTAACTCGCTTTAAAAATCACTTACAAATTATTGTGCAATTCTTTTTCTACAGTGGTAGTAAATAAAATAATATTAATATAAATATTCGTTACTGAGATATACGCTTTCATAAAAATCTTCTTTCGCAACCTTAATTACACAAGAAAATCAAAACGCCAATCTATAGAAGAGGGTCTAAATGGAACCTGAACAATAATTTAAATCTTTGCGGTAACCGGTTTACAAGGAAAAAATTGGAAAGACGAGCGCTAATTTTCTCTCGCGCTCATGTTTACACCGAGAGGCAACAAATGTTTACCGTCATACAACTTATGTAGAAATGATTCAGGAGTATGACACATTTTATTTAAATTTTTCTTTTCAATAGTTTAGAGTTATGCGCCTTCAAACACAAGAGTCAATGTTATCGAAACGAGAGATGGTAGTTAGACCGATTCTCTCGTGCGGGGTCACATGTAGACATTACTTAAATTATTACTTAATTTATTAAATTATAAAATTTACTGATACATTCACTAGTGAAATGCTTGTTACGTCTGCAAGAAGATGTTCGAAACGAGCTAGATTGTTATAAATAAACTTACCATACCTCCCGGTTTGACCAAGACAGTAACAATTTTGAGTATCGACTGCCAAAGAGAGAATATTGTGAGTAGATTCTGAAAATTGTCTAAATATTTTTAAAAAAAATTGATGTGGCCAGGCACATGTCTTTATCATACAATATATAAAATTAATAGTTTAGCTGCATGAGAATCTATTTTATTGAGATAAATCGTAGGTGTTGTCAAAGCATCAGCATTTGACACTACCTACACTACGTCCTAGAAAAACTGTTATTTATATCACAAGTGCCGAAAGTACGGAATAGCGCGACGAGCGGTGATGCGGCGCGTCACCGAAGGCGGAGCGTCGTCGTCGTATGTGAGCAAGTCGCGCTATCTAGGTTTCGACAGGAGTGACATCAACGTTTATTGTGTTGCTTTTTGAGAAATATGTATTTAAAAAAATAAATAAACAATTGTTATATTTCTGTATAGGAAATGTTAGGTTGGTACCACTTCTACGAAGCGTCAAGTTTAAAAAGATAATTCAAATTCTGACAGATTTATACTTGTTCAGGACACTGTAGATGTCACATCCGTACCAACATACTAAAATATAACTACACTCATCGCTATACTTTATTCACAATTTCCTCAATTGCGAATTAGAGAAATTAGAATTAGATATAAAGACGGGTTGATATTTCTTATCAACAAATTGGTGATCTCATTTTATTTGAAAATTGTATTTTGTACTTTGCCGCACTAGAGCGGCAACGTTCCATATCGGTTCTCCAACCTTTGATGAAATCAGCTGTTTTCGAGTGTGACAGCACAAAAAAATATTTGTCAAAATTCTGGCTACTATGTAGTTTCATATCAATGCAGATGCGACCGATCTCGATCAAATATAATTTGTTCTTGCAGCTAAACTATTAACTTTACCAAAAAATGTCATAGGCATAAATTATTCAAAATTTCCTTTACTTTAATTTATTATTTAACTATTTTGACGAAATTACAGAAATGGCGGCTCATTTGCAAAATCCTTGAAAAAGGCTACCAGTTCTTTGGACTCTTTTGAACCAAAAGCTTTTCAGCTCTAAGTTAGGTCATGAAACTTACTACATTTTTTGTACCTTGGCCAAAAATGTTCAGGGGACCCAAAAAGACCTATTTCCGCTAAAATCTCAATTTTCTTTTTCGGCATAATTACAATACTTTAGCATACTGCGTATGATAAAGTAAAAATTAATATTCCTTACATCAAAATATAGATTATCTCGATTAGTTACTCACCCTTTCACGTTCTGTAGTAAACAACTCCTAAATCACAATAATAATAATACATCGACTATATATGTAAGTTTGAAATATATTACCATTAGAAGCTACGAAAAAAAAATTATAAGTTTGACCAAAATTGTTGTATGTATGTACCATGTATGTACCTATACTAGTGATGAAACATCGACGACAAAACATCGATGTTTGAAAACATCGAAGTTGCCAGGAGACAGCGTTTGTTCTTTTCTATATGTTTCTATAATAATACATCATAATAACTTCTGGTTATTCAGCTCATTTTTATTTAGCTTTGTCTTATTTTCCAATTGTAAAGACAAAATGATAATGAATAGAAACAAGAGCTAAAAGACACCTAGATTTCTTTTTTCTCATACAATTCATATTATTCAACATACAATATATTTAAACTTTTAAGCAGCATTATACAAGCTAATTTCCATAATATTATTATATATTTCTATAATATATTTCTATTATTTCTATAACAATTAGTGTTTTGTTCCTTTTTACTTACACAAAGGTTAAATCAACGTGCTTAGTACCTACGTAACACTTAATTTTTCAACAAGATAATTGTAGCACCTAAATTTACACCCCTACACAACGGAATCCCTGGCACAACTAATTTATTTTTAATTTTGTGGAGTAAAGTAAATTGAATCACTAGTCTAAGTAAACACAACCAGCAGTAACTTACATCGGCGTGACCTAAACGCCCGGATTCTATATCTCATTTTTACTCAACATCGATGTTTAAAAATAAAACCGATGGCAAAAACATCGACCTTTGAATCATAACATCGATGTTTTTAAAAGATCGATAAACATAGCCCACCACTAAACTATAAATGTAGGTAACTTAACCCAACTTAACCTAACTGGCACCCATTGATGTCTCTCAGTTGACCCGGGTGTACGGTGTACAGCCGTGGAAAATTCAATGGTAACAGGCTTGCCGCTAGTGTACACCAAACGTAGCTCGGAGATTGTCGGTCGTCGGATACCTACCTGCTAAAGTCATAAAACCAAAGGGTTACTTTTGTTTCGTTTCGTTTTATTTTTCTGTATCTATGGAATGAAATCGAATTTCGTCTATTTATATGTTTCCGATATCCGAAACTGACAAAAGTGCACTGTAATATTTAATGTATTTTTTGCATGTAGTTGTAAATCGTATTTGCCCCGGTTTCTTCTTTGCTGCAGATATGCCCTTTAGAACTGATACTACAGTGTTGTTCAGCATTTTAGCTTAATTATAAAAATGTTGTTATTTTTATGTTTATTAAAATTATATATTTACGTTCTATAATAACATCCACACACAATTTTCTTTTATGTGTGACATGTAAGGGCAGGATTTATAATCCAATATGAATGATATCACAACAGAACGATATGAAAATAACTTAAAAATTTAAAAATTGCAATCTATATTTATGTTACTCAATCGTTTTCGCCGTATTGCAAAAGTTTCAAGTCCACTACTTCCTTGTATAATATTTTGTATTGCGGCCGACCTACCGGACGATCAAGCACAAAGGTAGGTATTTTTATTACACTATGGGTCGCGTTTTGTTCCTTAATTTACTTTTTTGCTGGCCTTTCCGCAAATTAGGCAAATATCGAAAATATGTATCACATAACGTTGGACTTCGTGCCATCGACACACAATTTCGAAGAGTTACAATGCCCTATCACCTGTCTATTGAAGATCGTGCAAGAATCGTCACCCTTTGGGAACTTGGCAGAAACAAAGGAGAGATCGCTAATGAACTAAATATATCGGTAAGTTTGCTTTTGTATGATTAAAATCATTATTGTAGTGCATTGGGTTGAATACGTGTATTGTAAATATAACAGTGTTTTGTTAAAATGTTTGCGTGCTATTGGTTTTGTTGATTGTTTTATTATCATTAAATTATTATTTACCTTAATATTAAATAATCAATTGAATTATATTATTTATTATGTAGGGTATGGAAACGACAAAATCTCTGGAATGAATTGCTATTTTAAGAATCCTCCAACTTGTCAATTTGAACACCAGAAAATTTGTAAAAGAAACATAAAATGGTTGTATTCAAAGTTATCCGTTGCTGCATAACAATTGGTAATACAAACGGTTAAATTAGAAAATCAGTGGCTTTACCCCGGAAATTATATTTTATTTAAAAATTTATTTTGCTAATATTTCAAGTGTGCTGTAACTTTTTAAGGATTTGGAATAACAATTAGGTCCATATGAAAAGTTTTACTCTGAAGGACATTTAGTTTCTAAAAATATTTTTTGCAGGAAAAAATGTTGGACATATAATAAATATGAATATTCCTTTTATAATACATTTTAAACACTTAAGTAAATAAATGTGCAATACAGTCCAAACCTCTATAAATTATAATGAGCAGCTAAAAGGTCGTTAAATACGTCCATTAGTTTAATTAAATTGCGATTTAAAAATTATATGTAATTCAAAATGAAACATGATATAAATGTAGTGCGACCTTAATCTCGGCAGCTATTTGATTAAAAATCGTAAATTTATTAGACAACCACAATTAAATCGATTTTGGCTGATACAACAACAAAGGATTTTGCTTGTTTTCTTAGTGCAACAAATTGACGATACATATGTTCCGTTTAGATTGTCATAAATGTATCATTTCCTAAAACATCAGGTCATACCAACCTCAACAACATATGAAATAAAAGCACTCCTGCAAATTTATATCAACCTCCAACCTAACAGAACACTTTTCTTATTTAATACATGCTTATGTTATTCCTATATTATTAAATGTTTGTTTTTATGTTATTACATATATTTATGTTATGTTATTACAAATACCATTTTTTTACTGTTATACATCTATCTATTATTTTTATCTATACTATACTCATGTTATATTTATATTATTTTTGTTGAATACATAATTATATGCAATTTTCATTACTTACCATAACGTAAATTAAATAAATATAAAACATTTTGAGATAAAAGTATATTATTTCGGTCTGGGACTAAGTAGAAACTGAGAAAAATGAGTTTTTTCACTTACAGGAACTTCCTATCTGGAATTACCTCCTTTAAAAATTATTGACAGCGGATATCGGATGTAGTAATCGGTTTGCCTTGATGCATACACCGACGTAGCCATGATGATGAAGTATTTCAATATGTGCCTAATTAAAATTTTTACAATTATAACTAACGTTACTATGTATTTTAGTATAAATGTAATAATACTGCAATTGCATATCGAAACAAAAATATTAACGAATAACAATCTTTAGCTACGAGCGGCAGTTTCGCTCCGAATATCGAAAATATATTATATAAATACGAAACTCATATTCATACCATCTATATACAGAAAACTTAAAATGAAATGAAACAGAAGTGACTCTTCGGTTTTATGACTACCAGGTAGGTATACGACGACCGACATTCTCCGACCTACGTTTGGTGTACACTAGCGGCAAGACTGTTACCATTGAATTTTCCACGGCTGTACGTCACATTTTCTTGCGCATTATATAGCACTGTCTCTGCTTTTGTCGCTATCACATTTACTCCCTATATCGGTAACAGTTACCAAATGGCAACTAAAACTTTTGAAACCCTCTATCGGTCATACGTCTTCGTACTTCTCAGAAAATTTTCAAACTCACTTTAGTTTTAAAACTTAACAGTCCGGCTGCCCGATACAGTGTTAACTCAAAACGCTAACACAACAATCTTTACTGTAAATTCAATTTTAAGACTTAAAACAATGATCCCCAAATTAGCTGTTTACAGCACATTGCTTACTTCTTCGAGCACTTGCGTTTACAATACTGAATAAAGAAAGTGGCGAAAGCAATAATCTGACCATAGACATCAATGAATTTAAAGCGGACATGATAAGGTATCACAAATTCCACTACTTAAGTAATTACCAGAGACATGCTCGAACTGTCTAAACTTGTTTTTCTCTTCTTGCAACTCCCTTCAAAATACACTTCCGGAGTTCCAGTATTAATCGAATTCGTGTTTACTCACCACTTCACCTAGCGTATCAGACTCCAAAACAATATCAGGTTTCAGGTTTAAAACTCCTCGAGAGCCTTGAGTGCGGAGCGCACGTTCTTTCATTACGTCCGTCGAGCGAACGAGGCGTACGAAATTGATGACCCAACCCCGGTCCGGTTAACCCTTCCGTTTGTAGAACGTATCAAATTAATTATTTGTTCCTAGCTGTGCCGCTGAAGAGTTGCCGTGATTAACAGTCTAAGCAGAGCTGCCCTAGACAGATTTCGCAATAAAGAAACTACGATTATACTTCTAATAGGACGAATTACTGATAACAATTTGTTATTCAACGTATTTGTTATTATTATCATTGATGCCATTTCGCCACACATTCCATTGGTATCCATTATACGTGTACTTGGAATGTTGGGAGTTAGCACACGTGGAAAATTTTTCTATTAATTTACTCTATTAATTTAGTTTCTACTAGAAAAAAAAACCTACGTTGATACTTTTGAAAAGTTAACGGTTAATTACAGACTGTCCGTACATTTAAAACTGGTGGGCAAAGACGTTTTGTTGGCACTTGAAGTTGCTACAAAGTATGTTCGTATGTATCTATGCCAAGTTTCGGAATTCTATTTATCGCAATACGGAAGTTATTGCCGATTTGATTTTACAGTTTTACTTTTCCTGTTGACAAATTTTAAAATACTAAAATTGTCGTTATTGACTGACTTCTTATCTCTTTGGTTACCGCCCACGGTTACTGAATTCCTTATGCACGGAATGTTCAGTGACACACCCTGATTGTGTTCTAAATTATTAATCAATAAACAAATTTTTGTAGTGATAAAAGCTTGTGGTTTCTATAAGGTTTTTGTGCTATGGGGGCGTACCACACTATCAGTATGAGTATGGACTCGTACGCGTATGGTACAAGGTTCGAATCCCGCCGATGCCATGAATTTTCAATGACAATTTACATATTCACTAATATTACCATTATTCGCGAAATAACTCACGGGTTTTACATCTGAATGTTATGTTTATCTAGCATAGTGGTCTTATTTGCTTATTGAGAAAACCGTGTTTTAATATCGGCCCTGAAAAAGGTATCACAGATTTAACGGCTTCTCCTAGGACAGATATTGCAATTAATAAGAGATTTCTCTACATTCCAATTATTTACATCTCATAGCTCGTATTTTTTGCATATACCACTTGACAGTTACTTATTATAATAAACAACTGTCAGAAGGTTCTTCACTAAATTAAAACAAAACAAAAAAAAATCCGCCAGAGTAGGTATATAAGTAATATCGTCTACTCACTCTACTGTAACTGAAACAAGAAGGTAGTATGGCAGTGCAGTACATAGGTAATTATTTTCTTTTAGTAAATACCAACGCGTTAAGCACAAACGGCAAGTTATAGCAACGTGGGACATTTTTAAAATGTTCTCAAATTTACATGCGAAAACGTTGGTTAAACTTTTATAACAATATTATTTATAATTTATTACCAATAAAATAACAAAACAAATTTTAAAAAATCTAATCTCGACTGGGACCACATCATTTCCTAAATTCTTCTTTTTAAAACGAAAAAATCTGATGTGGCCAGGCACATGACTTTATCATACAATATATAAAATTAATAGTTTAGCTGCATGAGAATCCATTTTATTGAGATAAATCGTAGGTATTGTCAAAGCATCAGCATTTAACACTACCTACACTACGTCATTAGAATAATAATTTATGTCACAAGTGCCGAAAGTACGGAATAGCGCGACGAGCGGTGATGCGGCGCGTCACCGAAGGCTGAGTGTAGCCGTCGCATGTGAGCGAGTCGCGCTATCTAGTTTTTGGCAGGAGTGACATCAACGTTTATTGTGCTGCTTTTTGAGAAATGTGTATTAAAAAAATAAATCAAAAAATGGTAATATTTCTGTAATTTCTGTAATGTTAGGTTGGTACCACTTTGACGAAACGTCAAGTTTAAAAAGCTAAGTCAGATTCTGGCAGATTTATATTTGTTCATGACACTGTAGATGTCACATCCGTACTAACATACTACAATAAAACTACAGTCATCGCTATACTTTATGTACAATTTTCTCAATTTATCGTTTTTAGAATTAGATATAAAGACGGGTTGATATTTCTTATCAACAAGCAATCAAATTGGTGATCTTATTTTATTTGAAATTTGTATTTTGTAATTTGCCGCACTAGAGCGGCAACTTTCCATAGCGGTTCTCCAACCTCTGATGAAATCAGCTGTTTTCGAGTGTAACAGCACAAAAACATATTTGTCAAAATCCTGGCTACTATGTAGTTTCATGTCAATGCAGATTCGACCGATCTCGATCAAATAGAATTTGCTCCTGCAGCTAAACTATTAATTTTACCAAAAAATGTTATAGACATAAATTATACAAAATTTCCTTTACTTTAATTTATTATTTATTTATTTTGATGAAATTACAGAAATGGCGGCTCATTTGCAAAATCGTTGAAAAATGCTAAGAGTAAATAGCCAGTTCCTTTGGACCATTTTGAACCAAAAGCTTTTCAGCTCTAAGTTTGGTCATAAAACTTCTAAATATGAACTTTCGTCCCGATACCTTTAGTAGTTTTTCCGGAATCGTCGCCACAAAAATCGTTTACACACACACAGACATACATACACACACACACACACACAGACATTTTTTTGTACCTTGGTCAAAAATGTTCAGGGGACCCAAAAAGACCTATTTCCGCTAAAATCTCAATTTTTTTTTCCGGCGTGATTACAATACTTTACCATACTGCGTATGATAAAGTAAAAAGATCTGATTTGGCCAGGCACATGACTTTATCATACTATACAACAGTGTCAATACTGACAATACTGTCAATATAATCAAAGTATCAGTCAAATCTTGGCAAATAAAGTAAGATGGTTGTTGGTTCTGATGATTAATATATTATATTGCATACTAGCATACTATAGTTTCGGGTTTTAGCCCGTCTTCAGTGTTAACTACAACACATCATAAAGAATTATGCTCAATATTCCAAAGTTTTAAGGTTAACATACAGTCTTACAATATTTCTTGTATTTATTCGCGAAAACAACAACATTGCTATCCGCACTCGAAATACACAATGACTTTGTAAACACCAAGATGTGTCAACATTGTTGGACCTAGCGATAGTTGCGCGCGTGTTTCTCCTTCTCATGGCAATTCTCCATGCATTTGCGTATTGAATTCGCGTTTCGCACACTCTGACGTTCTGAATGCTGTCAAAAGTTTCAAAATATCTGTCAAAGCTTGGCTAACTAAGTTTTAATGCAGACACGATTTCGGTCAAATAGAATTTGCTCCTGCAGCTAAACTGTTAATTTTACCAAAAAATGACATAAACATAAATTATACAAAATTTCCTCTACTTTAATTTATTATTTAACTATTTTGACGAAATTACAGAAATGGCGGCTCATTTGCAAAATCGTTGAAAAATGCTTAGAGAAAACACCCAGTTTCTTTGCACCCTTTTGAACCAAAAGCTTTTCGGCTCTAAGTTTGGTCATAAAACTTACTAAATATGAACTTTCGTCCCGATATAGTAGTTTCTCCGGAATCGTCGCACAAAAATCGGGTACACACGCAGACATTTTTTTGTACCTTGGTCAAAAATGATCAGGGCACACAAAAAGACCTATTTCCGGTAAAATCTTATTTTTTTCGGCACGATTACAATATTTTGTCATACTGCGTATGATAAAGTAATTATAAAATACTACTAAATTATTGTAGATTATGTAGGTAGTATGCTACACCTGTTCAGGTTTTTCATTTTTAATGTTTTTATAATATTGTTAATCTAGAGTATTAGATTTGAAAAAATTGTATATTATTATATGAGCAGGTAATGTAAGGTGTTACTCACGACAACAAAACGTTGGAGCGAGTAATTGCCAATATTTGCGAATGGAATACTATACTTTTTCTAGACATGCGATGAAATTATATCATTTAATTTGTTATACAATATGGAGACGACTGTATGTCACTATGACGTTACACCAGGATTTTGGCAAATGAAAATTGTTTGTATTTCTCAAGACTCGCGGGATATGAATCGTTAGGAACGAAATGTTTGTCATGTGTGTGGAGAATGGTTAGTATTCATTATCAAATAAGTGCCATGTTAATGAATGCACTAATCAATAAGAGTAGAAAAAATTATTTGCAGAATTACCGAAATTTACCTGTAATACCGGCAAGGAAATTGCATTACCGCTTTATCGGTAATTGAAAATCTTCAGTAATAGAGGACCCCTAGTACATATAAATATAAAGTTAACAAGCGAATTTTTAGACTATTATCACTGAAAACATTTTAGATAACACGATATTTGATTGTATGGGTTCTTCTTTGGATTATTACTTTATCATACGCAGTATGTAAAGTATTGTAATCGCGCCGAAAAAAAATTTTGAGATTTTAGCGGAAATAGGTCTTTATGGGTCCCCTGAACATTTTTGACCAAGGTACAAAAAAATCCTTTTTCAAGGATTTTAGAAATCAGCCGCCATTTCTGTAATTTCGTCAAAATAGCTAAATAATAAATTAAAGCAGACGAAATTTTGAATAATTTATGCCTATGACATTTTTTGGTAAAATTAATAGTTTAGCTTTTTAGTTTATTCTAAGCCTTTTTCAAGGATTTTGGAAATGAGCCGCCATTTCTGTAATTTCGACAAAATAGTTAATTAATAAATTAAAGTAGAGGAAATTTTGAATAATTTATGCATATAACATTTTTTGGTAAAATTAATAGTTTACCTTCAAGAGCAAATTCTATTTGATCGAGATCGGTCGCATCTGCATTAATATGAAACTACATAGTAGCCAGGATTTTGACAAATATTTTTTTGTGTTGTCACATTCGAAAACTGCTGATCTCATCAGAGGTTAGAGAACCACTATGAAACGTTGCCGCTGTAGTGCGGCAAATTATAAAATACAAATTTCAAATAAAATAAGACCACCAATTTGATTGTTTGTTGATAAGAAATATCAACCCGTCTTTATATTTAATTCTAAAAACGATAAATTGAGAAAATTATAAATAAAGTATAGCGATGAGTGTAGTTTTATTTTAGTATGTTGGTAGGGATGTGTCATGAACAAATATAAATCTGTCAGAATTTGAATTACCTTTTTAAGGTGCGTTTTCGTTAGTCATAATGGCAGTGGTAGCAGACGCCATTATAGTATTTCCAATAGAAAATTGCTAGTGACTCATGTTTATGTACATGAAAACTAATATGTGTCATATTATCACGATATGTAAGCAATACTATAATTTCGTATTCTTCCACCGCCATTAGCTACCATTACCTACCAATCGGAACGCACCTTTAAACTTGACGTTTTGTCAAAGTGGTACCAACCTAGCAATTACTATACAGACATTTTTTATTTATTTTTTTTAAATACGTATTTCTTGAAAAGCAACACAATAAACGTTGGTGTGGCTCGTGCCAAAACCTAGATAGCGCGACTCGCTCACACGCGCCGTATCACCGCTCGTCGCGCTATTCCGTACTTTCGGCCTTTGTGACATAAATAACTATTATTCTAATGACGTAGTATAGGTAGTGTCAAATGCTGATGCTTTGACAATACTTACGATTTATCTCAATAGAATAGATTCTCATGCAGCTTAACTATTAATTTTATATATTGTATGATAAAGTCATGTGCCTGGCCACATCAGATTTTTTTTTATTTTGGCACAGTTCAATATGTTTGTCAATGTTCGATGTACAAAAAAATAAGGTTGCGTTAGTCATCGGTGTCTTCAGTTTTGCAATCGGTCGTTGCACAGTTATGATGTGTTACATGAGATTGTTTTCATCGCTGTTTTCTTAGTCTTAAAAAAAGAAAAAATACAATTGAACATCACAATAAATCAAGTACCTATCCAGCAGAAAAAGGAAATAAAATACCTGGGAATTACCATACACGACACCTTATCCTGGAACGCACATATAAATAAGATAATAAACATCAACGCCAGACGAATAGCTGCGTTTCACAAGATAAAAGGCATAATACCGGAACACCTAAAAATATCAGTGTATAACAGCCTATACACGTCGAACATAAATTACCTAATAACTGTATGGAGCGACACCACTAAAACAAATATAAATAAAATTCAAAGACAGCAAAACAAGATACTAAAAATCCTCTACAAAATCGACAGAAACACACCAACAATAGACGTACACAAACAGACAAAAGAAATCACATTATCACAAAGAATTGCTTTAAACAAAGTGCTACTGATCTATAAACTGCGCAACAAAAACATACAAACAAAACTAAAGCTCACAAAATCGGAAGAGATACATAACCACAAAACACGAACTAAGACACACATAAGACCAGAGAAACACCGAACAAATCGATGCGCCCCGATTGTGAAAAGCAGCGAAATAGCGCTATACAACAAATTGCCAGATGAAATAAAGAAACTATCGTATCAAAATTTTAAAAGTACAGTGAAAATAATTATAAAAGAAACAACGTGAGAGCCCGTAACTCATCGACTACAGCATACTAAATCCATGGACCCTCACCACCGATAGCCCGAGAAGGGACCCTGTCCCAAATCCCGAGGCGAGGACTGAGGGAGAAACCAGCTACCATGATGCCTACGTGTTATGTTATAATGTATTATTGTAATGTACTATGTGATGTAATCATGCTACGAGAAAAAAAAATAAATATTTTTTGCTTAAAAAAAAAAAAAATATGATTCTTGAGTCACACCCAATCATTGACTTAAATCTATCAATACAATTTCGAGAATATAATTAAGAGAAGTTTTAATATAATGTAGGTAACATATAATTTCTTGTCTTATAAATATGTATAGTTTATGAGTCATAAAATGTAGTATTTGAGATACTCCTATGATATACTAAACTACATGCACGTGAACTATTGCCTACATTATGTGCTCGCAATATACCTAACATACTATCATTTATATCGTTATTTATTAATAATAAATGGTATTTAAAACAAGTAAATTACTGTTTTGACAGTGTGCCATATTAAGTGCTATATCATTATAAACTAATTATTTACTATTGACTATAATAAAGCATTGAAATCTAGCAATTATATTATAACTTTTTGTGACACGCTCCCAAAAGTTTGGAAAAAGTATCAACAAGTAGCGTAGAACTAATAAGAAAACCCACCTCATTGTACTCAAAGCAAAATCGCTCTCCCCTGGCACGTTCAAACATTTAACGGGACCATAAACGGCATTAAGGCCGTTACTCTCACGATAATTTAATGCAGTTCTCCTTGGCGGGCGAGTGGAAAACGTCGCGACAACGGCAGAGCAGAACAGAAGGAAATTCGGCGGGATATCACCTTGGTATAGTGTGGCGCGCCGACTCGTAAATTTTATATTACAATTAGAAGTAACCTTAGCAGTGGGGTAGTTGCCGAGGGAGTCCCACGATCTGTCCCGCCTAGCACCATAACGCCAGGAAATAATTTAAACCGAGAGCGGAGAGCCACTTAATTAGCTCTTAACGGCGAGTCAAATATGCTCGCGCCGAGTTGCAGATTTATAAGTGGAATGAGAATATACCCCAATACGAATGTTTCACGTACTTGAGCATTCTTGAGGTGATCTTATGACGTAAGATTAAGATTAGGATTCCTATGTTGGTTTCTTTTATGTAGTTTGCATGTATACAATGTTAAAGTAAAGTATTGAAACGTATTAAAACATTAACGATGTATTCTACCGGAAGTGTACCGTAGGTTCGGAATCCTAGCGTTAATCCGCGTTATAGGGTTATGAAATTTTTACAGTGGTTTTTTGATGTATTACTGTATATTTGAAAGTATATAACAGTAATAAAATATTAAATAACGACATCATTTTTTGTATACATTATTATTTAATGATAATGACTTTACAAAATAGAACATAAAAAATAAAAAGGTTTTCCCTATGAACTTGACTTCGAACCCGCGATTTAGAAAAAATGGGTTTTCTAAGACAACCTTGAGTTTACCGTTTGTTTCATGTGTTTTTTTACGTCCTATATCACCTGTGGTTAATTTCCATTGCAAATCGTTTTTCTCTAAACGCCAACAAACATTTTCATTAGTGGGGTATACTTGCTCCTTAAGATGCCTAAATTAGCCTTTTAATACTACATCTTATATCTTCGCATCCGCCATTTGTAGAATTGTTCCAATTTGCTGATGATGCTATACTGACTATACTGATGATTTCTATACAAACGTAACATTATTTTTACTCTACGTAGGAATGTTTTTATTCATTAATATTTATTCATTGTGGTGATTCATTCCACCCTACGACTTGTCTGGTCTTTCTTTATTTATTATTTATTATACGAAATGAGTACAGTACAGGACGAACCCAGATCCACTGTACTACAAATTACATAAAACAGTGCATATAAAATAATACCAATACAAAATTGAATAACTAAGGAATAACTATTACAGTTGTAGCCGAATCGTTGCAATCTAATCATCATGAACTGAAAGTAACAACAATCAATTAAAAAATCTGATGTGACTTTATCATACAATATATAAAATTAATAGTTTAGCTGCATGAGAATCTATTTTATTGAGATTAATCGTAGGTATTGTCAAAGCATCAGCATATGACACTACTTACACAAATAACTATTATTCTAATGACAGTAGGTAGTGGAAAATGCTGATGCTTTGACAATAGCTACTGTCAATAGTATCAAAATATCTGTCAAATCCAGACTAGCTAGCTTAATTTTAATGCAGATACGATTTATCTCAATCAAATAGATTCTGATGCAGCTAAACTATTAATTTTATATATTCTCATATAAGTCATATAAGTCATGTGCCTGGCCACAAAAGATTTTTATTTTAGCATATAACCGCCATTTGGTAAAAATCAAAATATTGAGCAACTGAACGTACGAACGATAGCTAACGAAATAACAATTAAGAAAAGGTTTAATTTCTTTGTATCGGACGACCTGCACACGTGTAATCGTGGCTACCGTTACACATTAATGTTTGCACAAAAGCGCGCACAAAGGAATCTGCAAGGTCACCGAGATCATCACAATAATTTTGAAGTGTTAATTTTATACATCGTAATTATAATCGTAAACAAAAGAATAAAAAATCGTTGTCTATAAAGCTTGTGTGGTTCTTTCATTATCCATTCCTTAAATCAATTCCTTTCGCAAAAATAGTTGTATAAATTTCTATCATACGTCAAATTGTAAGTCACTAAAAGTCCGAATAGCCGAATTGATGCTCGAAGTTTTGCCCCATAGACAACAAAATAGTTGCATAAATTTCTATCGTACCTGAAATTGTAAGTAATTAAAATACCTAGTACGCATTTGACGCTCGAAGTTTTGCTCCACAAACAACAACCCCTAAATGGCCATAATGTCCTTTCGAATAGCCAACGTATTTCATTCAGGTGCTTCAAAAAAACGTAAAAACTACTTGTAGGATCAAACTCTCCACATCGCCGATCAGATAAAACTGTCCTGTACATGTGCCTGGAACACTTGTACTAAGAGCGCAGTTTCTGGTGCCATTATTATGGCTTTTACTGTATTTAGTATTTACTGACTGTATTTAGTATTTACTGACTGATATTTTGATTTCCGGGTGGAAACCGCGTTGTAGACTTGAAAATAGAACCAAGTGCTAGGAAGATCATCTTTAGGCCATTAAAAGTAATAAAATATAAGTACTTAAAGAATGAAAAACTTACTTAGTATCATTTTGAGATGCCACCGACCAATATTTTCCAATATTTATTTTCTATTCAACGATTTGTATACTATTTGTACTGCTTTTATCGTATGACACATTACACCGTTATTTCTTTTTGTGTCGTTAAACCACGGATTTTGCTGTTATAATACATATTTTGTCTTTCAAATACATTTTGTCTTGGGAAGGCCAAATATGCCGTACTGAAAACTCCCACTTTTAATAATACAGGGTTAGTCAATGAGCTACCAACTTGCTTTTTTTAAATGGAACGCGATTTCTGTTCAAGTATGAAAGTTCGAATGCGAAAGTTTATACAAGAAAAAACTACAAAAGAAAGACAACTACAAGTAAACACTAATGTATTTATTCAAGTTTTCACACTAATATTGAACAAACATAAACAAAATATATATGAACAATAACTAAAAAGTAGTATTAAAAACTCCCATTGTATAACTAAAAACGAATTTATAGACAAAAAGGGTCTTTTCCAGAAACTCTCGGTAAAACAAATAAAATTAATCACCGTCCCTTAGATCTAAAAGAATTGTTCGTTTATTGGATACAATGAACGTGTCCCTTGGACAACATCCCAGAAAAGAAAAAAGAAAAAAGAAAGAAATTTCTCCTTAGTCATGGCCAGAATCACCTCGTAGACTGAAAATTCCTCAGCGGTTTCTCTTTCATGAACGTTTTCATCGTTCTCGGTCGATTGAAAACGCTTTCGTTAGGCGTGTTTCAGATGCCAACCCGCCAGCCTCCCAACCCCATGAACCGAACTAAATTTATTAGGATACTCAAGTGAGTACAAACGGCCAGGTTGGTATCCCGTGATGGACGATATTAAAAACAACGTCCGCCCTTTGTCCTTTGAGGATAACGCTTCCCCACTTTATTATGATCGTAACCGTCGGATTCTGGCTTTCTGCGGAGGCTTCATTTTAGCAAATTTCCCGACTTTCACGGCCGAGTTCCGACATAATTGACGTAATGACGGTGAGTCATTTTATTAGATGTTGACGTAATTTCGGGAAAATTTTAACAAACACAAACAGAGTGTTACGGGGGTTGAGCAGTAATAATTCAATGAAAATTTTACAGAAACGTCTTCATTTTAACAACGGAGATTTAATTGCATAATTGCATTAATTGCATAATTGCATTGCTTTTTCAGTGCTAAAAATGTACTATGCTTTAGTGTACAATTGTATAGTGTGACTCGTCGAAAAATATTGTCGAGAAGTGGGTGGTGTTGTTGGCAGTACCCTGATTTTGAAAAATTATTATTAGTTGAACATCTGGTTAAAAAAAAATATTGACGAATTTCTTTTATTTTCGTATTCAACTCGTTCAAGAATAGGCCAGGAAATTTTTATCGCACGATTGGTTGTAATACTTTAAAACACTTGCGGGTCAAAAACCTGTTTAATGGCTTATTTTATACAATCAAGGTTTTATGATATGAAAAAAAAATCTGATGTGGCCAGGCACATGACTTTATCATACAATATATAAAATTAATAGTTTAGCTGCATGAGAATCTATTTTATTGAGATAAATCGTAGGTATTGTCAAAGCATCAGCATTTGACACTACCTACACTACGACATTAGAATAATAGTTATTTATGTCACAAGTGCCGAAAGTATGGAATAGCGCGACGAGCGGTGATGCGGTGCGTCACCGAACGCGGAGCGTCGCAGTCGCATGTGAGCGAGTCGCGCTATCTAGTTTTTGGCAGGAGTGACACCAACGTTAATTGTGTTGCTTTTTGAAAAATATGTATTTAAAAAAAATAATTAAAAAATGGTTATATTTCTGTGTAGGAAATGTTAGGTTGGTACCACTTTGACGAAACGTCAAGTTTAAAATGCTAATTCAAATTCTGACAGATTTATATTTGTTCATGACACTGTAGATGTCACATCCGAACCAACAACCTAAAATAAAACTACACTCATCGCTATACTTTATTTACAATTTTCTCAATTTATCGTTTTTAGAATTAGATATAAAGACGGGTTGATATTTCTTACTAACAAACAATCAAATTGGTGATCTTAATTTATTTGAAATTTGTATTTTGTACTTTGCTGCACTAGAGCGGCAACGTTCCATAACGGTTCCAAGCGGTTCTCCAACCTCTGATGAAATCAGTTGTGTTCGACTGTGACAGCACAAAAAATATTTGTCAAAATCCTGGCTACTATTTAGTGTCATATCAATGCAGATGCGACCGATTTCGATCAAAAAGAATTTGCTCTTGTAGCTAAACTATTAATTTTACCAAGAAAGGTCATAGGCATAAATTATTCAAAATTTCCTCTACTTTAATTTATTGGTTAACAAATTCCTTGAAAAAGGCTTAGAATAAACTACCAGTTCCTTTGGACCCTTTTGAACCAAAAACTTTTCAGCTCTAAGTTAGGTCATGAAACTTCTAAATATGAACTTTCGTCCCGATACCTTTAGTAGTTTCTCCGGAATCGTCGCCACAAAAATCGTTTACACACATACACACACACACACACACACACACACACAGACATTTTTTTGTACCTTGGTCAAAAATGTTCAGGGGACTCAAAAAGACCTATTTCCGCTAAAATCTCAAATTTTTTTTCGGCATGATTACAATACTTTAGCATACTGCGTATGATAAAGTAAAAAAAATAATTTCCAACCGATTGAGAACCTTTGGCTGGAGAACAGTTCTACTTAAGAACCTAAAAATATCAGCACATTTGTAAAGCGTCAACAATGTGCCCAAGAGCTGAGTTACCATGTGATTATATTTTTGTGTTAACTATGAATGACGTAATAGAAAAAATACTTTAATGGCTGAAATTGCGTTTTCAAAAATGAAAACGATAGCACTTGATTTAATATGAGGGCAACTCCAGTCTTTTCTATTGGTGTTTTGCTGCGGATTGTACATGAACAATAAATGGTTTAACGAATATCAGCATACACGTAGGAAGCTTAGTACATTTAAAGTGTTGACGATTTCTTAGTTTATATTACGTTTAGGTTTTCGGTAACATTTTGGACCGAATTCTGCTCGGTTCAATACCGTATTCGCTTTTGTCCATCGTTTTCGACTTCGTCTTAGTCCTGGTCCAACGTATTCGTATTACCTCCATCAAATGTAATTTCACTAAGTATAATTTATTCTAATAAATTATTTCACCGAAATTAGCATTTGGTTTCAATTATATGTGCGTGTAAACTTGTATAAGCCAGTGTTACTAAGTAGAAACTGCTATTAAATGTTAACCGTTATAACAATTCTTTAGTAAGTTCTTATTCTTTGAAGTAACTAATCAGTTACCGCCAAGCAGGTCTATTCTGATTATTATAATTATGAAACCACTATTTAGTTAACTTTTTAAACTTCATGTATTTACCTCAGTAGGGTTGAATGTATGTAGGGAGGCTGGGTAAAACACCCAAAGCACCTAGGCCTCAGTAGGCCCTTTGTGCAGACCTCCCCTGCCCACTCTGTTTTCGTAAGCCAGCCAAGGCTCTCGGCAAAGGCGACGAGGCATGGTAGAGGAGCGTTTCTAATTCTGTCCATGGTTGGCTCAGTAGGGTTAAAAGTGTTGCCCCAAGCTCCATTCTGATCATAGTTGCCTCCCTGATTATTTATTAAAACTTGTAGGTTAAAGTAGAGTAAAATTATTCACAATTTGATTTTGTCATGATTTTATTCCAACCTTACGAAGTTGACAGTTACTACAGTACTGCCACGTGGTACCGCAAAATTCCCTAGATTCTAATTTAGCGCAATATAGTATCCACAATTTCTAAATTTATACATATAAAATTAATGACGCAAAGTAGAAAAAAAAAATAGTATATTATTCAATTTCAAAAGAACGCGTGCGCCAATTTGATGTCTTTTAAAACTTGTATAATAATATACATACTATTATTGCACTGGTATGCACTTCAAATATAACATTAATCGAAGAATAGTTACATTTTTTAGTTGTTTTCAATACATAAAGCAAAAATAAATTGTGTTCTTAAATATTCTATTTTTTAGGCGTGAAGGCTAAATGTTATTGTAGATTATTTGCAGCATTCATTTTCGTATATTAAATTAGAATTATTCAGTATTATTTCAGGTCACACCGAAGACTATCAACAAAATATGGAAAGCTACAATTGCATTAATAATTGCAATTTCATTTGTAATATACATTCTCTAAAATAAAATTTCATTATTTTGTTAATTTTTAATTACAGTTATTACATAAATTATTCAAAGGCAATCCAATTTTTACTCGCACATAAAATAACGTTTCTATTTTTAAAACTCGCAAATTTACAATTCAGAAATAAAACGGCATAATAAACAAATATGCTGTAATAATTCATTTATAACATACGTTGAATGATTAATTTGTTTGGTGCCAATGCAAAATCACAATAACTAGAATAAATAAACAATATGTATCCACATGGTCATTTCGTTAGAATTTCAGGAGCCTAAATAAAATATACGCTGAAACGTTGGGCAAATGTTAATGTCGGTCCACAAGTGCCAGAAACGTGTCGACGTTAATATTTAAAGGGTGTGGTGGCTAAGAAAACCCTCATTTTGGTTCGTAAATTTTAAATTTCGACCTATGTACTAAATAATTTCTCTACACGCAAATTGGACTCTTACACATTTATAGCTGGCCCACATTTTAGTTTTGCGAGTTGTAATTTTCCGCATGCATTGATCTAGTCATGAATAAAGATTTTAATTAATATTATGATTCAATTTGGAAAAGTTTAATTATTTAAGTAGGTTTATGCAGAATTCAGTTATCTTAATTAAAATTGAATTTTATAATGGCATGAAATAATTTTCGTCATTTTACGATACACCGTTTGGCAAACCGTAAAGCTCGTAAAACTCTCTGAACCCATGAGGCGTATATAGAGATTAAAATTGAATATTGGCTTGAGTAAAAATCCAACATAAATAATGTTATCGATCGTAATTTAAATAAATAATGGTCGTATGCAAATTGAACGAAATATAATAAAAGCAGAACATATTTAGTAGTTACAGTGCACGTCTTATCTTTATCGTCAACTAGCTAAGAATGAGCAATCGCTCCGGTACACGATATTATACTCCAATATCAGAAAAACTGAACAGAAAAATCCGAAAAAGGTTGTTCGCCAGCATCAGCGGTGACTCAAGGCATGATTTCACTTTACAATAAACGACGTAAAAACAAAAAAAAATTACAGCCCGCGGAAGAATGTTCACCCCAAAAGATATGTCCTAAAGTTATTTGTTAATTAGTTATAGCCTGTTGACTTTTTACTTATATGGTACTTTGAATAACAACATAGCTATCTCAGAACCATGATTTTTCTGATAAAGGACTTTTTTTAATATTAGTATTTCTGTATCTGTGTTTTTTTTGTATTTTTACTTTATCATACGCAGTAAGATAAAGTATTGTAATCTTGCCGAAAAAAAAAATTGAGATTTTAGCGGAAATAGGTCTTTTTGGGTCCCCTGAACATTTTTGACCAAGGTACAAAAAAATGTCTGTGTGTGTGTGTGTGTGTGTGTGTGTGTGTGTGTGTGTGTGTGTGTGTGTGTGTGTGTGTGTGTGTGTGTGTGTGTGTGTGTGTGTGTGTGTGTGTGTGTGTGTGTGTGTGTGTGTGTGTGTGTATGTGTGTAAACGATTTTTGTGACGACGATTCCGGAGAAACTACTAAAGGTATCGGAACGAAAGTTCATATTTAGAAGTTTTGTTACCAAACTTAGAGCTGAAAAGCTTTTGGTTGAAAGGGGTCCAAAGGAACTGGTAGTTTATTCTAAGCCTTTTTGAAGGATTTTGCAAATGAGCCGCCATTTCTGTAATTTCGACAAAATAGTTAATTAATAAATTAAAGTGGAGGAAATTTTGAATAATTTATGCCTATGACATTTTTTGGTAAAATTAATAGTTTAGCTTCAAGAATTCTATCAAATTCTATTTGATCGATCGCATTTGCATTGATATGAAATTACATAGTAGCCAGGATTTTGACAAATATTTTTTTGTGTTGTCACATTCGAAAACAGCTGATCTCATCAGAGGTTGGAGAACCATTATGGAACGTTGCCGCTGTAGTGCGGCAAATTATAAAATACAAATTTCAAATAAAATAAGATCACCAATTTGATTGTTTGTTGATAAGAAATATCAACCCGTCTTTATATCTAATTCTAAAAACGATAAATTGAGAAAATTATAAATAAAGTTTAGTTTTAGTATGTTGGTAGGGATGTGTCATGAACAAATATAAATCTGTCAGAATTTGAAAAACCTTTTTAAGGTGCGTTTTCATTAGTGATAATGGCAGTGGTAGCAGACGTCGTTATAGTATTTCCAATAGAAAATTGGTAGTGACTCATGTTTATGTACATGCAAACTAATATGTGTCATTATCACGATATGTAAGAAGTACTATAATTTCGTATTCTACCACCGCCATTAGCTACCATTACCTACCAATCGGAACGCACCTTTAAACTTGACGTTTCGTCAAAGTGGTACCAACCTAGCATTTACTATACAGAAATCATTTATTTTTTTTAATATATATTTCTTAAAAAGCAACACAATAAACGTTGATGTCGCTCCTGCCAAAAAGTAGATAGCGCGACTCGCTCACATGCGACGGCGACACTCCGCCTTCGGTGACGCGCCGCATCACCGCTCGTCGCGCTATTCCGTACTTTCAGCATTTGTGACATACATAACTATTATTCTAATGACGTAGTGTAGGTAGTGTCAAATGCTGATGCTTTGACAATAACTACGATTTATCTCAATAGAATTGATTGTCATGCAGCTAAACTATTAATTTTATATATTGTATGATAAAGTCATGTGCCTGGCCACATCAGATTTTTATTATTCTTTTTGTACGATAACAACCAGAAATGCCAATTTGAATACCTATTTCTTGTTATTCGTATAACATCAGGCATAATATTTAACGCAAAACCTGTTTTGTTGGAGTGTATTAGTTATATTTGAAACTTCACAGTTACAGACTTCACTTTTACTTTTACAGTTTCTTTTACAGCAAAACAAGCTCAGATGTTTGGATGTATTAAAACATTTTGGGAATAGGTAAAATTTGCAACAAAGTACCTACTGACCATCCATATTCTTAAACTGAACATTTTACGACTTTTGACAAATAAAGATACGACATCTATGCATAACATGGCAGTTTTTTACTACATATTAAAAGAGAGAACATCATTTTGGTGAACGTCGAAAAACTACAAAATTGTTACATGGATTACGAAATAGTATTATACATTTCAAGTAGCTAAAATGCCAGTATGAACACGGCTGTCTATTCTGAACGGGGGTGAAGCAACCAGAGCGCGCTCGTCTACTGAGATACTCAATCTACCAAACACTTTTTTTATTTTATAAACAATTTACTTTATTTCAGTATTCAGAGTCTATACAAAATTTCTTCTGCGCCCATATTTTTACTGAAATTCTATTTTTATTTATTCTTCATCGTCCATACCATTTTCCATTTTCACTCTTTACTTAATCAGGGAATGTCATTTATTACGCGTGACGACTTAATCCGTATGTAATTACTATCTAATAACGCTTTTTAAATATTTATTCATCGATTAGAGGGACGGGTAATCGTGGATGCCATATGGCTCCGCCAGCAGAATTTGCGTAATTATTTTCGGATGGATCTGTCGCCGTGGAACATATTTGCGTAGAGATAAGCGAAATAAAACAAACGAACAAACTTTTTCCGTTCACGCGAGCTCACCGTAAATAATTTATTATTATACATCGTCTGGCGATAAATTTAATGCTAATCCGACTGGAAAATTCTGCGGACGGTTTTCATCAAATTTTTCGATGGATTCAGGTGATATATAGTTTTGTTTTGATTGTTGATAGGATCTACATTTAAATATATCATTAAATGCACTAATGTGACTTAAATTGTAAATGGTAAATTATCTCAAAAAATAAGTTGAAAATGGATCGTTTTAAAATACCCAGCAGTAATAACGGATACTTGAACATCTGTAACGTTTTCAAGTAGCTAAATTGCCAATATGAACACTGTTGACTTTTCTGAACCGGGGTGAAGCAACCAGAGCGCGCTCGTCTACTCGGATACCCAAACGTTCACATTTGCACATGTTTGATTTGTTATGTAATGTTTTAGTAATGCATTAGTCATGCGATTCCGTACTAATTTACTTTGAGACGGCTCCGCCATTTTCCTAATACTGCCTTGCGGATTAATTTTCTATTATATCGAATACACACTTGCAGGTCATGTTGTGCATCAAAGGCGTGATAATTAACGTGTTTATGTCGGTTCATATGCAAGAGAGAATAGTGTGTAGTGCGGACGCCAACGTGATTAATGTTGGTTTGCGTGCGGTGCTGTGCGGATGTTTGAAAATTGAAACTTGCGGCGGATTGTGGAGATTAGGTCTCGGGAATCGATGCTGCTGCTCTTAGGATGAGGCCGTTCATCACTGCGCCGATTTATTAATAGTTCTTCTGCGTTCCGAATGCTCAATTTCCCTCACGCGGAGCGTAAGATTCGTATAAATGATTCACCACCCAATATTTTCTCTTAGGGCCTATTTTCTCAGTTTGCTGGTAAAAAATACGGGTTTTTTAGGTATTTAAATACAATCCTATAGGTTTCGAAATGGATCTAAATAGCAATGGATGGAGGTATATCTTTGGAGATTTTCTTACTTCTTACTTATGGACAGCACAAAAATAATGAATACTTCAAATGTTGACTGACGAATATTGAATTTTAGGCAATGACCTCAGTGGTGTCATTTATGGGTGTAGGTCACAAAATACTGATCCGAGCTTCACAAAAAAACTAATTAATAGAAATTATTGACTAATAATAAAGTTTTTATGTCACATATTTAAATTTTACATACTCACAATACAAAATAATACGTTGTGTCTAGGATTATTTTCTGGAAACGTGACCGGTTTTTAAAGCGCGATATAATGATGTCTAGAGTGAAGAGAATTCACTGCTGGTCGCAGAACAAGTAATTTTTCACTACGTACCTACTATATTCTTTCCACAAACCCACAACATAGGAATTTTAAAATCATTACATATTACGCATTATATCATGACAAATTGTTATAATTTTCGCAAAATTTTTGATTTCTGTTTTGGGTAATTCTGAACTATTACCAGTAAATTTTTCTGATCGAAACTACAAAAGGGCTGAAAAGGACACACTGTACTTTTAAAAGTGAGAGTACAATTTTAAAGCCTATGTGCTCAGAAAGAAATTTTAACCGCAACGGTTAAAAATCAGCACCTCGTTTATGGATGCAGTTCCATAACAAGTCGTTTGTCTAATAACCATAAAAAGCTGCGTGTTTCATAATTGCGAACTACGGCGACAACATGGCTGAACTTTTTTATGAAAGATTTTAATATTTCCTAAGACATCGAGACATTAAATTATAAAAAGCATGATTTTTACATTTTTGTTAAGAATACAATAATCTAAGTAAAGTCATTATCTTGGTCACCAAAGAACAAAATATATAAGTGAAAACTGTTTCTGGTATACTTATTTCGTACAATGTAAATCGGTTAGCAGAAATTCAGAATTTGGTCGAGTTATAGAGAAAAACAGTGAATTTTTGTTTTCTTGCATATTTTTGCCCCTGCCGTCTATCAAAACAGCTCAATTCGAACTGTCTGCCTCCAGGTTCAGATTCTACTAAAAAGAGCATACCAGAAACAATGACCACTTATGAGATTTTGTTCATTGTTGGACAGAACAGTCATACAGCCTACATTATTGTATTTTTGATAAATTAAGTATCTACATGAACACATGTGACATGTTCTGATATCTAGACTCTAATTGAGTCTAGAACGGCGGTAGGAAGTTACCTAATATGTGTAGTATATAAATCTATCCTAGTAAAGCCAATTAAAAAGGTTATTTTTATATTATTAAATTACACTTATTCTAGATTCAGATGCCAATGGAGCATGTGTTAATATGTTTTCATCGATCTCAAATTTCAAAGAAGAGGGATATAATGGAAGTAATTAGGATTGTCCTGCAGAAAAAAATTGAAAACTTAGAACCAACCCAGGACATATTCAGCGCAAAAAAGTTCCCAAACCTATTTGCCACATTCATGAAATCCATGTTCCCTAAATTTGACTTAAACGTAAATAATGCACGAAAGTTTCGGTTTATTTAAATTGTTTACTTTCTGCAATAAGCTCACAATGTAATGTAGGAATATCCAAATAAAATTGTTATTATTCTGTTGCATAATAACTACACATTTTTCAATCTTCCTCTAATCTCTCGATATACCAAATCAATTGTTTCTTCATTTATATCGTCTACTGCTTGCCTAATTGGTAATTTTTCAATGTCTACATTATCATGAAAATTATTCGCATACACCTTCTGTTTTAAATAACCCTACAGAAAGAAAATCAAGCGGCTTAAATCAGGTGAACGTAGTGCCCATCCTATAGGGCCGAATCGCCCAATCAGCTGATTTGTCTGCTGAAGCGATCCCTGACTTGATATGCGCTATTAGCAGGACAACCGCCGTGTTGATATTGTAGTGAACCCCTGAGCTGTAAGTTGATTTCGTCCAAAGTAGCTAGCAAAAAAATTTCCAACATAAAAATAGAAAAAAATATGTAAAATTTGAAATAGAACATTCAAGTTTGATATTTGAGCATAAAATTAATTCGAACTAACTTTTATCTATAACATTTTTGATTTTATTCCGAAAACCCGTTAGTTTACTCTTCGGCCAATTTAACATTTTCGTGTTTTCTAAAAATCCTGTATGTTAAATCAAAATATTAACAATGGTATTCGACTTTTTAGGATATCGAAAACAGCTGTTCGTTGGTTTATCTACAATAAAAATATTTAGGATTTTTAATATGCGTGTGTTTGTGTAGTGACCTTTAGTACAAGATACGAACGGATGGCATTTGTATGCGACGGATGACTCGTGTGCGAAATAATTTTGATCGACCACGGCGGGCAGTTGCAATCACAATTTTTGAAAATCTCATTTCTGGATTAGGTACGTACCAAACACTTTTTTCATGCGCGATTTGTGATTCACCAATGCATGCTTCAGATGAGTTATTTAATACAATTTTGTTAGTACTTAAAACTCTGAAATACAGATTTGGTTATTTGCCTAAAATTACTTATCTGTCCTTGGCGAATATGCTTCTCCAAGGTTATTTCTGAAGCTGCCCGTATAGCATTAATATTGTTGAGTATGGATGGTTGAACAGACATTTTAAAACTTTTTTGTCCTTGGCTGTTCGGGAAGGAGCTATGAGGAAATTTAATAAAACCTCGTAAAGGACCATAGAGTCATATGATAAAAACAGAAGGTAGCGAACGGTTAAAGCCCGCAAGAGCATACAAGGCGAGATATTAAAATCTGGCCCATTTGAAGCTCACTCTCTGAATTTTACTTTTAATTTCCCACTGCAGTTCAGTGCTTGTGCGTCCGGAGTAATATTTGATTTTCAGTTACCTTTTACTAGCTAGCGGTAGGTCTGGTCATTTCCGTACTTTGCATACCCTATCCCTGGTCTTCTGCATTATTATATCCTACTGTATATACTTTTACTCCTTTTATTGTTGGAATGCATATCGCCAATCTCCATATTCTGATTATTCGGTATGTATGCATATTGCATATACGATATACCACACGAAGCAAAAATGAGGAGTAACATGGAATGTTGTCCTTTTTAATAATTTAATTTATTTTTGGTTTGAGTAGTTACTAATTACAAAATGTGGCAAATTCTATTACGATTCAAACATAAACAATTTTACATATAAAAATTATTAAACACCTAACCAAACGTAAAGCAAGATTTCACTGAAACAGATTTTTTTTATACATACAAAACAAAATAAACAACCGTGTCAACTAGTGATTACAATAATAACATTTTATAATAGGTATCAGTAATTAAACTAAATCAGTAAATGTGAATGTATGGCTGAAAAAATCACTTTTCCCCTAACCATTTGTATTCGTATGTGTATCAGATTTCTATTCGTCGATATCGTAATATAGTAATAGATGGAAAAAGTTAAATTTTCAGCCGCAAATTCACATTTACACAATCCTGCTGCTGGTCTAGACATTAGACTGTAGTGACTAGGATTATACATACATATTACTCAGTTTTTAGTATGGTAATAGATTCTAAGAAATACAATAGTAGATCATATATGTGCTATTTTACAAGTGAATGCATATTTTTCAAATATTTCTCTAGTTTTTGACTTTGTTAACTGTGATAATCAATAACCCACGAAGATAACATAGACGATTTGTTCAATTTATTTTTTTACCCAACATAAGAACAAAATAACAGGATCGTAGAACTAATTATTTACAGATACTTTATGTTTATTTTTTTAAATTATGGTATTCAATTTATTTTTGTTATAATTATATTGATTTTGACTGATTTTTGATTTTGTGTGCAATAATTCAAAAACCCTGGAAACTTTGAATTAAATCTTTTTTCATAAACCGGTTTTTGTATAAACACCTGTACATGTCAGCTTCATTTTAAACTCAGGGTAACAATTGATTAAATAAAACAGAGAAAAAATATTACTTATTTTATTTTATTTTGTATCTCCCCTGGCATGTACGTCGACTGCACAGGAAGCATATCGGTGGAGGAAAATTTTAAAGGGAATATAGAAATAATCGAAGAAGTAAAGTTTGTATAGAATTAATCAATTAGCAGATGAATTATTTTACTTTGTGCGGGAAATAATTAGTAATACACACAGTACAAACACACTGATTCACGAATAATTTCAATAAATGCATCCATTGGTTCGCCGATAATTTAGAATAACGGGGAAAAAGAAAATTCCTTCTTCTGCGAACTAGTATTTAATTATGTGCTCTGGTTATTAATTTCGAACCATTATGTTCATCATCAGACCAGCTGAAAAGACAAAGGACATGACAAACAGTTTCTTAGAGTATATAAAGTATATAAATTAACATGGTGCGACAAATATCAGTAAAAACTCACCGTCGGGTTCAGCTTCGGCGAATAAAAAAACAAACATACATAATCTAACAATATCAAAAGTCGATAAACAGTTTTGAAGAGGATTAGAGAACTAATCATAGGTCAATGGATAAAATTTGTACCACACGTATAACGTAAACAACTGTACAGTATAAAATGGAGACGGAGAGACATGTGCGCGTGCCCGGTGAAGCGTCGGCATAGAAGTGATCTGTAACGGTCAGCAAATAAAACGAATAGCGGCAGAATTTGAAATTTGAAAGTCGGATGTACAAAATAACGGTACTATAAGGTGAACAAAACAATAAAATAACACGAGACAAATTGTAGGGAGAGCACTGATTCACACTGATTCAGTAAGGTATTTTAAATTACGACATGCCAGACGAGTGACAATAGTCACCGTACCAAACACGCTTACCACGTTGTTCCGTGACCGCCATTGACCAATTAGAGCGTTGGAACGGCTTGCGCAGTGTTTGAACTGTTGTCAACTTCACATCATACAGAAGCATCTTGGAGTGATGTACGCTAGCCTTAAATACATTCCATAATAATAACGGACCAAAATAAGACAGGGGAAGAAAATCAAAATTTGTATGAATTTTTTAAAATATTCGTTAATAACTAATGATTGGTTAGTACTGGAAATGATATGGGATTATTTACCTTAGCGAGTAAGTGTATATTGTGGAATTGCCTATTAGAAGTGTATTAGAAAGGGATGTGACATGTTCTTACGATGATTTTGGCAAAAGACAAGATGAATATGGTAAGGTTATATAAAATATATTATGATATTGATATTATTCATATTAAGTAACATTTGAAACTGTTTTGCTAAATCAATAGTTGGCTTTTATAAGTTGCCACCAAAAGTGCCTTTTCTGAAGAATTATCCATATACACAATAAGCAAATGTAAGTTAAAGATAGTCTTTTTTCCTATTGCAAGATTTAAAACATCTTTAAACATCTTCTAACATCTTTAAACATCTTCTAACATCTCTAACTAGAGAATTTTTTGCATTTTTCCGGATTATCCTGAACAATTATATATCTATAGTAGGTAGACACAATTAATGGCAGATACTAATTCCGCCGTAGTTTCAATTCTCTTTTGTGGCGTAATTCTTCATTCTCCTACCACAATTCAAACGGTCTTGTCTACCCATATAGACATTAATCACATGGCTCCATTACTTACCCGTGGGCGGAAGGATTCTGTCCGTTTCCCTCGGGTGTAGTACAACCGCATTTGCGGCGTCACTTAGTTGCCGTAGTTGCGGTAAACTCCGAACGGTGGCGCTATCAGCAGGCCCCACCGAATCAAAAAAATACCGCAATAAAAAATAATAAAAATAAAATGATGCGTTATTGCTTTAATGAAGGCGATAAACTTTATTCTCGGGCGTTGAGATACACATTTGTAATGCGAGCGCGGTTATTTTTAGATAGCGGTATTCCCGGTATAGCCTTAAATAATGTTTAACTTTTTTAATTACGAATTAAAATTCACACCGGGCTCGACTAGCAAGAACGCCTTTGCGGAAATTTGCATAAAGTCGGTAGGTATGATGAATTAGTCACTTAATGGTGATTAAAATATTTTATCTCGATTTTTTGTGGATTTTATGGGAAAATGAAGCCGAGAATACCAAAAGGGCCTACTTAGGGTAATAAATAATTCTTTTTGTCAAATAATTACTATAATATATTGCTGAGGTCTGAGAGCGTAGTGGTCAGTGGTCTTTGCTTATTGAAATAGTACAAATCACTCCTCAATTGAAGTTCTAAGAAATTTAAACAAACATTTCAGTGCATACAGCACACCAACAATAGCAATAGGTAATACATTTAGTAACATTATAATTGTCAAACATACAACCGAATCCTTATTATCTTTATGTTTGTTCGATGGTTTGTTCCAAATAGAAATTTTAATAACGATAACTAAAGCGAAAACAATAATAGCGTTTTCGATTTACTGCACTCGGCTGCAGCAGCATCCTGCTGGTGCGGGTTTGAGTGTTCGGCTTTTCCACTCGTTTCGTGCCGAGTGTTCGGCTTCTTGACAGGCTTAATCGATGAATATGTCTTTACTTTTTGTGTTGAGATGATAAATATAGATAAAATATATAAGAATAACACCCGGGAAGCCAAATATAATCATAAATAGTTTCGCAAGGGCCTTTAAAAGTCACGTATTTTAGGTTATGAACTAGTTCACCGTGAAGTTGGTTTTAAAGAATTGCACCAAAACAATGCAATACTACATGAAAATTGTGCGCTTTTGCATCTTTACGGTGCAATTCGCACCGAGTGACTGCATAAAATTGTATAAATCGAAAACGCTATTAATATCGTACACCAAACTCAAAACAACAGTGATAATCATATAACCACGCCACGCTCCTTTATATTCTTTACTCTTTGGTCTGGACAAGAGTCTCCAAAATATGTAACTACGCTTTGACACCGCTGGGCGCTGACCATAGTTCAGTTGATAAAAGTACAACCGAATGCGTATTATCTTTATGTTCGTTCCTAATACAAATGTTAACAGCCATCATTTTAAGAGTAACCAATAAATAGTCCATATTAAACTAAAAGAACAATCGTATAGTTCTCTCCTTTATATTTTTTACTCCATTCCACGATCAAAACAACAGCAAGTACAAGCGTGCGCTGTCAGTCTGTTACCGTAGTTCAGTATGGAGCGCGTCGGTTCCCGGTTATAATATCATCTTTAATCGATTTTTTATTGATTTCCTACGTTCGAGTGCGTTTGTGTTGTGATCAAAAGGACCGCGGACAGTTTGGACACAAATTTGGAACCGGAGGACGCGCGGTAAGTTCCTGATTGCTAATTGTAAATTTTGCATTGTAGGTTAGGTACATCATTTTACATCGATACGCGGATAATGCCTATAGGTACCAGTGCTGCCATCAACAAAACTTAGCCAGCTGGCTTCCACGAGAAATTCCGAATTTTCGTGGAATTTTACGAATATTCGGCAATGTATTCGGGTGGAGAAAAAAATTATGATTTTATGGGATTGTTGATGTCGACGGGGGGGGGGGGGCTCATTGTTTGCTATTCTCCATAACGATTCCGTGGGATTACCCAACCTAAAAAAAATACGCTACCAATGAGCAAACACCGCTACTTTACGAAAATTCCGCTACCGGTAGCGGAATTCCGCTACTGGTGGCACCACTGAATTAGGTACGCGGTATAGCAGATAAATATATCGGAATTGCAGATTTTCTCTTGAGCGGTGTCGATATGTATTGACAGATTAGGGATAAAATGCTTGTGTTCTAGTTGATTTTACTACAAATTTGATGCTTGTAACGACGTAATTGATTGCAATGAGTGATAACAATATTTTAACACCATCAGGAACCAAAATCCAAATAAAGCGAGAATAAAGTTTATGCATTTAGGTAAAATTTTTATTATTGTGCAATCTAATTTTGCACAATTAATCCTCACGTAGACGAAAACACGATAGCAAATAAAGACACTATGAAATTGGACAGATTAAGTGCTATTTTTTTTGTTCATGTTGAATAAAGCTGTGGTATAATATTATTGTAAAATCAAAAAGTCATCTTCAATCTACAGTATTGTAATGTTTATACTGTAAATAGGATGGGCCTAAGTTGGTCAACTTGCAATATAGGGAACTGTATTTATATTTTATATTTAATAAATAAGAAGAACAAAGAAAACCTCTAAAATCTTTCTAAAGTGTATAGCGTAATATGAGTACGTTATATTGAATGTTTGAAAGCAACAAATACTGTCAAACAGTTATAAATTACGACAATACAAATCAATAAAAGGGAAGACACCAAGGCAACAAAAGCATACAGGTTTCTGAATACAAGGCCTGTAAGTGGTGAACCAATCATTTTATTATAAAGCCGCCGCAAACTAGTCATCTTCATACAACAAAAAACAAAAATGTATAGTACGAACCTGCGTCAATATAATCAATTCAAGAAGGTTATATCAGATGTAAAATAAAACGCTAAGTAATCCTAACGAATTTTGTGTGTAATTTTGGTAAATACAATAGGTTTGTTCGAGCAGCACCAAAATAAGTGCATAAAGCACTTATTCTTTCTTCTGCCCATGCCAAATGGCGGTTTTGCCCTGCAAAAGCCTGCATTGCGTATGCGTACAAGAATCCCCAATTGTTTTGACTGGTTTTGACGACTGCTCGAACGAACCTATTATCGTTTTCAATCGCTAACTTCTTAAGTTTGGCGCAACGTAAACATCTCGACAAACCGAAATGCCGCGGGTTAGATGTTTTATTTTGAATAAATTGTTTTTTTTCTGTAATATTTTCACTGATTTTTAATTCTTGTTTAATTATAATTATATCATTTTTCTTATTTATGCATGAGTCATTCTTTAATTTTTTTAATTGCATCCTGTGCATTTTTCGTAATGTTTTAACAGGATGACTTGAAATACTTAAGACAAAAAATTAAACAATTTTTGAGTATTACGTACAATTAATTGTTGGATACCTAGGAATACCTAGGCCTTGCCCGATAAACACGAGCTGGAAATTTTTATTAAAAATTAGCAATGTTTACTCCAGAATATTACAAAATAATAAAAATTCTTCAATATTGGTTGGCAATCTGACCAAATCTAAAATTCTAGGATAAAAGTTCAATGATTCTGAAACAAATATATAAATACAAATAATATTCTTAATACAAATTATTAATTACACATTAATAAACGATAGAAAGGCAGCAAATTTTCTTGCAGGTCACTTTATATCAATATGCTATAGATAAGCCGAGCATACAAGGGTCACAATCGTGGCTAATGACATAAAATAATGTGTAAAACTGGACACAACCATAAAAGCAACGGAGATTTTTCAGGGTGAATGCAATTTAAATTTAACGAACAATATGGGCTATTGGGTATTTTTTCATATTTTTATTATTTTCATGTTTGTTGTATCTCAATTTTTGAATCCTAACTAATAAGTACGAATATATATATATATGTCTCGAATATATATAGTCATTCACACTACGTCACCTTTTATGACTAAAAAATCTTGCCCCCCCCCTGGAACATTTTGTAACGGCGCCCATGAGTGCGGAATGTGCGAAGGGCCGCAAATCTTCAGATAATTCTTATTATTATTGTCTAGCCATTTGCATAACCACACAGCACAATGTGACCAACTCGTAGCCATCTGTTACATAGGGATACGTTTACTCCATAATTTATCATAGTTGTTGGGTGTTCGCTTTGCACCCCGGATAGCACTCAATCAACCGAAGTTTATAGAAAACCGCCACGCAGTATTTCTATCCACCTCGGTCCAATGGATGAACGTCACTCCAACTGCCATTCACTCCAGAACAATGAAATTATTGAAAATATATGATCGGCAACGTTTCATATGCAGAACCGTACCTATCTACAATACACCAGAGCTTCCAATGGATAGAAAAACGTCATTTTTCGGCCGGCGATTGTTATGAACGTTGCACGGGGGGGCGGGCAGCACTCAGCATCACCCGCAATAACGGCCCTTCCATCCAATATAGAGCACATTAGCGTCCCATTGTGCCGGATTTGTCCAATACCACGCGTTGCTACGTTTCCGTAAAAGCGGATAATTCCGCTCGCTGCGATATTAGTTGCTATTAGTCCCGGTCGAAACGACCCTTTATGCACGACTTCCGGCTGTAACGGAAGCGCCTCTTATTTGTTTACTGTACGGGTGTCGTTCAGCGGAGGCACAGCTTTCAGCGATACCGTTGAGTGTGGACGGAACTACGGAATGGGCGCGCTAAATTCGAAATGGTAATGGCGTATTGTTAAGGTTTTTTCTGTGTTATTTTATTGTAGATGAGTTCTACTGAAATGTGAACTTACTGTCAAAAAGAAATTCCAGAAAAAGGAAATGCGAAGTACCTACCTTAATGTAAAGCTCTATCCTTTGTTACTATATTGCGGTTATTGGTTAGCTTTATGCTGAATTTTCATAGTACGAAAGATATCTGACAGCAATTAGATATTATTAACAGTTATTAAATGAACAGTACTCGAACTGCTGTGTATGTAGATTCTGTAAACAAACTTTACTTCAGTAGTACTGATTATACAATACTTACTATAATTTTTTATTGTCGTCCGTAACCGTATTAGTTTATAATTTAATCACTAACATCAATCACTAAAAAAATACATATGCAACTACTGTGCCATAATAGCTAGCAGTTTTTCTGAGAAAAAAATAGTTCTTTATCCCACTACCATCCGTTTTAAATATATAGGCGTTATGACGTTTTAATATTCCCAATCCAATCACCTCTACTGTGGTCAAATTGTCATTATCTCGTACAATGATTATCATTGATGATTTTATCATGATTATCTTACTTTTGTCCAACTAACGATTTCGAAAATATAATTGATATTGTTGTGATAATTTCAGTTCTCTTGTTCAATTAGGTGAGCTACAATAGAGTTTGAAAGTATAATATTTCTAAGGGGCGTCCATTAATTACATGAGGCGTTTAAGGGGGGAGCAGGTCAAGCCGAATTACATCTAATCTTTCGTTGGGGAGAGGGGGGTCTTGGCGAATATCATGTCTTTCCCTCTCAAGAAACAGAGTAAAATTGCGAGAAAATTGGGTTAAATTAAGTACAAGATGTTCCTTCACCAAAATATGGCCAAATCTTACGCAATAATATTTATTGTGATTTTGCGATTTATTGTTACTCTTGAGACCGTGCATGAGTCTTCGTGGACTGAATTGGACTAAATATCCTAATGTTTGAATAATGTTTGAAGAAGTTTTGGAAATCCAAAACTTCTTCAAACATTTATCAGCACAAAATTTCAACAGGTCATTGTATAAAATACAGTGAACCTACACTTCTTCACAAATGTAATAAAAACTACAAGTTAGACTTATTAGAACAACTCGAGATAGAAAAACATAAAAGAAACCACAACATAACTTTATTAAATGATCAATTGTACTTCCAACAAAAAACATTGTTCATGTTTACAATAATTTTAAAATTACGAACTTTAAGTTGCCTACCTTGAACAAATAAAAAAATTTCGCCGTCCGTCTAGCTAACTTTCAGCCGCATGTCAATGTTTCGTCTTCGTTCGTACATGGCACACGTGCTTCGCTTATGTTTTTAATTACCCAACCGTAAGTTATCTGCTAAGTTATTGTTTATTTATTTTCTTATCAATGTTTTCTAATTGTAGATTTAGGCTGATGATGTTTAAATAACGAAACCGGTACCTAAGAAGTTAATATACATTACAAAGGAAAAGAGGCATTTTTTCGAGAATATTTATTTCATATAACCTTTGTCGACATGGACACTATCAAAAAAAAAAAAGATAATTTTATGCCCTTTCAAATGATGTATCACAAGATATAGGGTGCTGTTTGAAATTTCGAAGTGGGGTGGCTGGGGGGTGAAGGGATGAAACCTAAAATTCTCTAGATACAATTTTTGAACTTCCCCCTCGATATCTCAATCGACGTGTTTCCACGCTAAACAGTAATCGCATCAGGTCAAGAGTTATTAAGGGTTGAGTTAAATCATACTTTCCATCTTCTCTAATTTTTTATCATGGTTGAGTAGAGAAGTTTGTGCCCTTTAAAATGATGTATCACAATATACGGATGAAACCTAAAATTCTCTAGGTTCCCTTTTTTGAACTTCCCCCTCAATATCTAAATCGACGTGTCAAAGCTATAATCGCATCAGGTCAAGACTTATTAAGGTTGGATACTTTTGGAATGAACACAAGGTATATAAATACAACGCATTTACATTAAAAAAAATATTTTGAAAAATTTCACGTGAGATTTGGGGATGGGGGAGGGGGTTGAGCTAAATCTCACAACATCTCACCGAGGGTAGGTAATTCACCATAAACGCCTCACGTCATTAATGGACGCCTCCTAATTTCTCATTCTATAATTTAAAACAGGATGACAAATCAACGCAAAATTTAGTTTTATTATTTAGCTACCCGTGCAAAATAAAATCTATGCGAGTTTATTAATTTTTTTGTTGCCCTATTGGACCAGCCATCTTATAATAATGAACAAAAATAATATGAGACCGCATAGCAACTCTCTGGATCTTCAAATATCTCATTAAAAAGTTTACATTTTTAGCAGTCATATCGTGATCGTCCGTTTTAAATTTTGAAATTTTGATATTATATTCGAAATTAGCGACCCCATTTAAACCTTAAAGTATTTACAGAACACTTCGTATTCCATATAACGTATAGGCAGTAGTATACATTTCATGTACGAGTAAATTATGGTTATATCGGCTTAACTAATTCCGCTAATTCTCACAGTGCTAAAACGGATTTTAATACTTTCCGGCTCTAACGAACTGTTCCAAACAACGGACGGGTTTAATTGTAGCTGCGCGCTTTCCCGTTAATTATGAAATGAGATGAATTACTAACTTCCCTTGCAGCTAAAATTCAATTTAATTTCCACCGAGGAACTACAATAAAAGCATTTAGCGCGAAATTCACCCTTTAAGTAGAGCACTATACTTTCAAGCACATTAAAGGGATTAATTTTAATAATTGACCGTTGAAGGCGTTCTACAGACGCGCTTTAATCATTCTAGGAACGCGAGTGGGTGCTAGATGCCGTAACTGAACTGAAATTAGCAATTTGCGATGATTCGTTCAATATAGTAGCGCCGTTGAAGTTTTAACTCACGTACTTTAAATGTTCGTTTTTCTTTTCAGTCACCAGCTGAATATAAGGAGTTACAGCTTTATTTCTTTGTTGGTCATATACATGACGGTTATCTGTTTATGATTTCCGTCGTAAATTTTTCCCGAAGCCTCTACAGTTAACTGTGCTGCTTAGACTGGCGGGCAAACAATATAGTATGCCACGTAAAACTAAACGGCTATAAACCGAAGAAAGTACTGTCGTTTTGTAACCTCGTAAAGTATGAAATTTGGGGTGGTTTTGACGACATTGGACATCGATACATTACGGTGCGTCCGATACACAAACGCAGCCTGCGTGTTATGTTCAAGTTGACGCCAAAATACCATCGATAAATTCGATATCAAGTGTGTACTAAAATTCTTCTTCCCAGTCAGGGGACATAAATAATAACGACATATATGTATATACAGGATGGAAGTTAAATAACGGATAAATTCAATGATTCTATTAATAACTAAAATATAGAAAAAATTTTAAAGGGGTATAACGATTAAAATTATAGTAAATACAGACAAGCTATTTTAATGGATTTGCATCAATATTTCTAAGATTATGACGTCATTGATATTTTTTTTAAATGGTAACAAAATTTTTTATTTTTTTGTTTTGATAATACTTTTTTAAAAGCTTTTGAATGGTATAAAATTTTTATTAAGTTACATCAGACAATTTTAAGAAAAATTAATTCTAAGAACTTTTTAATAATGGTTATAATAATCGAAGTAATGTTGTTGTTTAGCTCAAGAGTTAGTCACGTTAGTTACTTGTTATGAACAAAATCCCCATAAATTGACGGTCATAAAATTGAAATTCAATCTGTGTAGATGTATTGGTATGTTTTATTAAAAAATGAACAAGAAAAACTTTGGTTTGTACGTTTCATTATATTAATTGTTTATTCAGTTGTTACGAAGAAAAAAAGTTAAATTAAAAAAAATATAACAAAAACGTATGTAAATTTTATCTACAAAATTACAATATGCTCCATCATGGATGCTCTATCGCATCCATGACATTTTGAAGCTGTTCGGCACTTATTTGTTGACACTCGTGTTGTATTTTGTATTGGAGGTGTTCCAAATTGTTGGGACGATCTTTGCAAACATTATTTTTTTAAATAACCCCACAGAAAATAATCAAGGGGTATAAGATCTGGTGATCTAGCTGGCCACTCCATTGCTCCCCTTCTTCCAATCCATCTTCCAGGAAATGTAGCGTCCAAATAATTACGCACATTAGCGGCATAGTGCGGGGCACCATCTTGCTGGAACCAGAGTAATTCATTTGCCTGTTCTGGATTGTTGTTATTTGGAAACATTCTCCGTAACGCTGGCATGAAAAATTTGCAAATATCGGTCGCCAGTTAAATTCTAATGGAAAAAGAATGGTCCAACAATTTGAGTGCCAACTACTCCTGCCAACACATTTTTTTTTTTTTTTTGGAGATATTGTGTATGCCCCTCCACTGTCCAATACGGATTTTCTCTAGCCCAATATCGACAATTGTGTATATTCACCAAACCGGACGTGAATGTTGCTTCGTCCGAAAACACTATCCGATTGGCAAACATTGGATCTTGGGTGTCGGTTTCGGGAATCTGATGAATAAGTTGAATTTTGAAAGGGTGAAATTTTTCTACTTTTAATAAATTTAAAACGGATGTATGACTGATGTCATGGTCTAAGGCCAAAACTCATCCAGTTTTACTTCGTCCGTAACTTTTTTCTGGCGTCCCGACAGATAAATCGCGTACAGTTCCTTGTTCCCGAAATTTGATATCAATTCTGCATACCGTCGACTGGCTCATTCGTTGGTCTGGGAAATTTTTCTGCGAACAGGTTGCATACTTTCTGCATACGTCCTAATTCTATCCCCGTAACCAATCATAATGAGAACTTCTATTCTTTGCTGCTCTGTTAACCGTCTCATTTTGTGACAGTTACTAACAATGCGATATGTAACGTAACTATGGTAATTCATTCTCAAGACAGCAAGCACGTCGACGTGATTTAAAGATTCTTTTCTTAATATGGTTCACCTTTAAAGTCTTTTTTCATGAAAATTTTCTGATGTAACATAATAAAATTATTATACCGTTGCAAAGAGATTACAATGTACCATGAAAATAAAAAATACAAAATATTGGTTACTATTAAAAAAAATATCTATGACGTCATAAGTCCACGAAAATAGGTTTTCCGTATTCGCCATAATTTTATTCCACCCTATATGTGTGTATAAATATGGATGTAATGTAGGCATTCCTATAGGGGACACTGGACACTCAATGCTTGAAGACATTAGAAATTATTGACCACCTTTATAATATGTCTTGTTGATGACTATTAAGAGTTCAAATAGAAACAGCATTGACCGGATGTGATCCATCACAAAGCACAGTGTCGCTGAGTGTCGCAGAGCACTTTTGCCAGAACGGTTATGCGGCTTAATACTGTGAAGACTTACGACAAATTGGATACATCAGGGTTATGAGATATTTTGCTGGCGCTATTTATATAATTGTGGTTGCGCAGTTAGTTTCGGCTGGATTTAATAAATTTCTTTAAAATACAGTGGGTGATAAAAAAAGGCAAAACAAACAAAAATGGGAGATTATATCAATGTTACTTTTCTCAAAATGTGAATAGCACGTTTGCCCAACAATTAAAACACAAAAATATATTATTCAACCTTAGCTTTTCGTTTACTCCAAAACTATCTCCAACAAAAATTGATTATGCAGCTCTGTACTGGATGAGGCTGTGAAGCGCACTCCACACGTACCAACACAATAAATTATAGAAATATAAATGTTTGGAATTAGAAACGAAGTAATGCAATTAAAAATATCTTTAATGTGAAAGAAGCGTAAACGGAAAATCAAAATCAAATCTCTAAGAATGCTAGCTAGAAATGAATTGAAACAATCGTACGGGCTTGCCTTTTTATTTCGATGTCTGCTTTTTGGATTAAAGCTTATTTTTAGTCTAGACGGAAAATATATGACAATAACCTTCAATGGTGTTAAAATTTTAACAGATCAATTATACCCTGTGGCAGCTTGCAGTTTATTTTTGTTGATCAAAGTATTTCCATCCAAAATTTTAAATTAACATGAATTTGAGACGTAAGTTATTTATTTTTTAATCCTGAGGTATTGTTGGTTAAGTTTTGAAAGTTATAGTTTTTTGCATTATTTTAACTTAATGTTTATATTTAACAATTTATATGTTGAAGAAATGACTAAAGCTTATTCATGTTCGTAAGAAGTTTATTCATTTGTAGCGTGAGAAAACAGACGTTAATAAACCCCAATGTTTTGAACCACTACAATCGCATTGTGTAGTAACAAAACAAGTTTATTAAAAAATGGTGCCTCCACCACAGTCTATAATAAAAACTTAAAATTTACTATTAGTATTATTGTAACTGCTACGGTATTTTAGTATTGTTTTAACTCTATCTACTATAACTTATAACAATATATCCATTACATCTGAGTTTATGCAAAACGCGGCTTTTGAAACCAGAAAAACTGTTTAAACTAGAATTTTTGCGATTAAGCGCTTTCAGAAGAATTAATGTCAAACAACATCCTCAGTAGTGGCTTCCAAGACAGCAGGCACAAGCATTTCAGGGACACATGGGCTATCACACTCTTCAAAGGTTAATAATATTAACATGGCCGATTTGAACTTCTCACTCATAGAATGTACTTTCCTCACTGCTTTCTTTGTCAGCGAAATGCACAAATACTTACTGGTTTTACAGTTTGACATGGAACCTCTCGTGTCACCTTCTGTGTACTTTGTTGAAAAAATCAGTAAGTTAAGGCAAAGTATATATGCAATCTGTGCTATCATCATGCCTAAATTATACTGTCAAAGTTTTGTCATTTTTCTTTGACATGTACTTGTCAAATGTTTGATGAAATGTTCATGAAGTTTCCATTCAAGTTTTGCAAGTGCCAACACTTGACGAGGTGACAACTAGGGCTAAACAACATAGAAAATACTTCGCTAAACAACCTTACTAGTTTGACAGTAATTATTACACTAAACGGTTCCATAGCAACGGCACATCATGCAGTAAACAATGCCAACACTGAGTAAAAAACATTATTGCAAGCTGTCGTTGTTGCTTTGTGTTGCTTTATCTATACACTAAAATATATTGATTTAAACCTGAGAAGTGTTCTGAAAATAATATCTATTGCAGATTTGAATATCGTATATAGATAAGGATAGTGAATGGTGTAATTTTCATGCAAAATGATATGTTGTGACATTTGTGTGTTGATATCGGCAAACTTCATCCAATACCAGAAATGTGACTTGTCATCACTTACGGTTTTAATTGTCGTTTAGTTATAAACTACTCTTATTAGTTATTATGTAAAACAAATGAACGTTGGACAAACTAACAAAGACGTTGGTTTGTTTGTAATACGTTTCTTTTGTGCTCCTGTCACACCTCTGACTAATTATGAATTAATAACAATGTCGATGGGTAATTTCTGCTAGATAAATGATGTATGTATAAAATACACTTCTCAAAACTTTTCTGGAATCTTCATAAACTTTTCTTCAAACATTTGACAAGAACTTTCAAACAAAATTGTCAACACTTTGATAGTGTAAGTCAGGTATTAGAGCTACTCGTTTTCCCAGAAATTTTTACACAGGACAGACAAGGACAAACACACACACACAGACAATGACACAGTATCAAATACAATACCTACTTTATGCATTTGTAGTGTATTGCATTCGGTAAAAGAACACAATTTCCCCATGCGTTATGACAAAATAGTATATTATAATACAAGTTTTCTAAGACAAAAATTGGCGCACAAATGAAACGAGTGCGCCAATACGTCTTATAAAACGAGTGCAATATACTATTTTTTTCACTTTGCGTCATTAATTTTATATAAATTTAGAAATTGTTGTTACTATATTGCGCTAAATTAGAATCTAGGGTATTTTGCGGGACCACGTGGCAGTACTGTAGTAACTGTCAACTTCGTAAAGTTGGGATAAAATCATGACAAAATCCAATTGTGAATAAGTTTACTCTACTTAGCCTACAAGTATAATAAATAATCAGCGCGGTCGCCATGATCATAATGGAGCTTGGGGCAACACTTCTAACCCTACTGTGATAAATACATGAAACATAACCTAAAAATGTGCGCCAATGCGTCTTATAAAGCGAGTGTTATATACTATTTTTTCTACTTTGCGACATTAATTTTACATACATTTCGAAACGGCATCTTACAATCTAGAGTAGTTTTATATTCAACAGTTGGTACTTGTGGTAAAATTTACAAAGACGATTGATGCGAGCCAATAGCCATTGAGATGTCAGCCTTATTTGACACTTGAAGTCAATATCATCAATCTTGGAAAACTAAAACTTACTAAAAGTTTGCGATCTAGTGTTTTCATAACGACACCGAGGGCGGTTACCTTATGAGTTTATAACAAACGCAAAGAAGAAAAACTATTACCTACAGTTACAGTTCTTCATCAAAAGAACTAATACCAAATATTACAGAATAAATGCGAGAAACGTTCTAGTTTATTACGCAATCATTCCAGCCAAAGTTTTCATAATGAATTCAATCAGCACAATGCACAATCGTTTTTCTCCTTCAACCGAGGCGAAAAATAAGCTTTAACGCCGCCGTCGGCGTCGGTTGCATTCATGCTCGGACGCCGTCGGCTCATGATTGAATGCATCTAGGGAAATCTAGTGGGTAATGAAGTCCGTTTGTACCGGTGCAAGTGCCCTCAACGATGACAATGCCAGACAAATCGCCCGCATTGCATATAAAACACCCTCGCTCGGTAGAAAAGTGAATTGCGGCGACAATATACATACTTCCACAGTTTTTGAGGTCACAATTGAATTTACGCGAAAGAGTGGAAAGTACACTAGCTACGTTATTTGCTGAGGATTGTGTGTACCCGCAAACATCGTTGAAGCGATTCCTTTTCAAACAAGCGGCAGAGAAAAGAGGTTTGCGGTTTTCCGATGTTGTTTTTCTTACCCGTAAGCGAGTTATATTGACGACAACTTTGCTGGATATCGAAGTTGCGCTGGAGCGTTTTTCTGTGTAAATAATTTGAATGGAAATTTTATGTAAGGGTACTGAAAATTGAATTGGAAATTTATATCTGCAGGTTGAGCGAAGAGTAGACGGATATGTTTGGGGGCTATAATATGACTAATAAAATTTTATTTTAAATGAAAAATATCAGATTGGTATGATCGGTGAACCATATACTTTCGATGCAATGATTCATGAGATACTTTATTTAATTCTTTTTATATTATAAATATTAATAATATGCTTCCCCACAATTTATTGAATAGGCTTGTATTAATTACGATTACTAACTTCATCTTTTTTTCTGTTTCAGGTAATATTCATAAGATGACAATAGATGTGCGACGTCAGCTTGTGAGTACCTACATATTTAATTTAAGACTTTACAGTATAGCCGGTTACAGAACGTTCATGAGCTCACAACTACATTGAAAATTAATATTGCATAACGAACACAAATGTAGGGCTACCGACAAGTAATATTAATAAGTCAATGTTTGCAAGAAGATGACCAATAAAATGTATTGAATATTCTTAATCATGATATGGCTGTATTTTAGATTTACTGGGAATTGTGTTACATTGCAATATATGTGTATGTGTATAAAAATGCAGTTATCGAAGTTTGATCACCGTCTTGACATTCCCACTAGCAGAACGAATATAGGACCTACGGGCCGTAGGTCGGGCAGACCGTAATAAATCCGTACTCTTGATTCACATTAACTGGACATTATTTTATTTGTTGACGACCTTGTTTTATTGTATTTTAGTATATCCAGTACTATTCGACTTGCACAATTTTGTTTACTATTAGGACGATGTAGGTCTTTAGTATCGCCAAATTTCATATAACAGAACAATCAAACTGATCTATAAGCAGTGAGAAATCAGCATTAGTGCTTCGGTGCAAATATAAAAAAGTAAAATGTGTGACAATCGCAATAAGTTTTGTTACGTCTGCGGATTGTTTGTGGAGAAACAGCATCGGCCACAATTAGTAAAAAAATAAATCAGTGATTGAGGCATACAACACGTTTTTGGATCGTGTTTACACCACAAGTCGCTAGTATGAACCAGAATACGTGTATGTAGTTTGTTAGTCAAAATTGAAGTTATGGAAGCCAAAAAATGTTGGATAACCCAAGAACTGGAATGGCCTTTTCTACTTCGATGATATGGCATCATGAAAGTTGTCATTTGAATTTCTTTCCGTGCCTACGGTGAAATGCGCTGCATCATGTCGATCAAAATTCACTTTTTGCATTCTTATTTGAATTTCTTTCCGGATACTCTTGGCCAACAGTGACGAACAAGGTGAATCGTTTCATCAGAAAATGAAAGCTATTGAAAAACGTTGTCAAGGAAAAGTCACCATCAGCATGATCGCAGACTACTGTTGGTCACTTAAACGCGAAACAGATGATGGATTGTATAAACGATGGAGATCGAGTAATCATTATAATAACTCCGTACTTTTCCAATAAACGTGTGAAAATTTTACTGTTGGTGCAATTTATTTTGAACTCTAATATACCTGGAAATGTAATGAACACAACTCTAATGTACTTAGTAACATATTGTGATAGTCTGGCAGGTAACAACAAAAAGAAAAAGAAAAAAAAACAGTGTCATAATTTTAGAATAACATTGTAAATAGAAGTGCTAGTAATTTCTAATTTATGTGTATAAAGACTACGGATTTGTTACAGTCGGCCTGTATATTTCTTCTCCGTAGTGTGATGTGTCTAGCCAGTCAATAAAATTTGACAAATCTGTTAAATATCAACCGATTATAATAAACAAACGCGTATTAGACCCAAATTTAAATGGGCTTTCAATAAAAAAATATCAAAAAAAATTACGGATTCAAACAGGACAGCAAATTGTTGTTAAAGTTGAAAAATAATTGGAAACTTCTGAACTTGAACGTCCATAACTTCTCGATTTGTTATTGTATCTGACCGAACAGTACATATTTATAACGGTCTATGCTTTTTCTTTAGGTAGCCGTTGAGGGTTATACGTATAAGTTTACACGCATATATAAAATAAAAATAAAATAAAATGGCTTTATTGGTTTTCGTACATAAAATAATACAAAAGCTCTCTACAATAAAAAATAAACTTTAAAAAAGTTATATAATATCAATCAGTGACCATAATTAAAAAATCTGATGTGGCCAGGCACATGACTTTATCATACAATATATAAAATTAATAGTTTAGCTGCATGAGAATCTATTCTATAGAGATAAATCGTAGGTATTGTCAAAGCATCAGCATTTGACACTACCTATACTACGTCATTAGAATAATAGTTATGGTGATGCGGTGATACGGCGCGTCACCGAAGGCGGAGTGTCGCCGTCGCATATGAGCGAGTCGCGCTATCTAGTTTTTGGCAGGAGCGACATCAACGTTTATTGTGTCGCTTTTTAAGAAATACGTATTTAAAAAAAAAATAAATGATTTCTGTATAGTAAATGCTAGGTTGGTACCACTTTGACGAAAGGTGCGTTCCGATTGGTAGGTAATGGTAGCTAATGGCAGTGGTAGAATACGAAATTATAGTATTTCTTACATATCGTGATAATGACACATATTAGTTTGCATGTACATAAACATGAGTCACTAGCAATTATCTATTGGAAATACTATAACGGCGTCTGCTACCACTGCCATTATCACTAATGAAAACGCACCTTAAAAAGGTAATTCAAATTCTGACAGATTTATATTTGTTCATGACACATCCCTACCAACATACTAAAATAAAACTACACTCATCGCTATACTTTATTTATAATTTTCTCAATGTATCATTTTTAGAATTAGATATAAAGACGGGTTGATATTTCTTATCAACAAACAATCAAATTGGTGATCTTATTTTATTTGAAATTTGTATTTTATAATTTTGCGCACTACAGCGGCACGTTCCATAGTGGTTCTCCAACCTCTGATGAGATCAGCTGTTTTCGAATGTGACAACACAAAAAAATATTTGTCAAAATCCTGGCTACTATGTAATTTCATATCAATGCAGATGCGACCGATCTCGATCAAATAGAATTTGCTCTTGAAGGTAAACTATTAATTTTACCAAAAAATGTTATAAACATAAATTATTCAAAATTTCCTCTACTTTAATTTATTAATTAACTATTTTGTCGAAATTACAGAAATGGCGGCTCATTTCCAAAATCCTTGAAAAAGGCTTAGAATAAACTAAAAAGCTAAACTATTAATTTTACCAAAAAATGTCATAGGCATAAATTATTCAAAATTTCCTCTGCTTTAACTTATTATTTAACTATTTTGACGAAATTACAGAAATGGCGGCTGATTTCTAAAATCCTTGAAAAAGGCTTGGAGTAAACACCCAGTTCCCTTGGACCCTTTTGAACCAAAAGCTTTTCAACTCTAAGTTTGGTCATGAAACTTCTAAATATGAAGTTCCGTGCCGATACCTTTAGTAGTTTCTCCGGAAATGAATTAACAAAAATTGGGTACACACACACACACACACACACACACACACACACACACACACACACATACACACACACACACAGACATTTTTTTGTACCTTGGTCAAAAATGTTCAGGGGACCCATAAAGACCTATTTCCGTTAAAATCCCAATTTTTTTTTCGGCACGATTACAATACTTTACATACTGCGTATGATAAAGTAAAAAAAACAATATGCAATAAAAAACTGAACAAGTGTTCATATAATCGAAACCAAATTTTAATTTTGGAGAACTAGTAAACAAGTTATCGCAGATACAATACAGTAACAATAATCGAAATCGTGGTAGATATGGCGCAGGTTTGTTCTACGCATAACTCTTGTGGTCCTTGTTGTGCATCTTAAAAGTGAATTTTATTTTAATTGACTTAGCATCATCATGTATAAAGATGCTATTCTTTTGATACGACAAGATCAAATAACTCATGTTACAAACAAACAAATTGTGCCCTTATTGTAGTTCTTTAAAAAAACGATGGATAGGGACGAAGATCGTTCTCAAAGACCTCAGTCACTGTCTTTGTAATCTTCTCAAAAAATGTAGTTATGAGAATGTCTTTTTACGTTTCACATCAATGCCAGCAATTTTACCAAACTAGAACTTAATAAAAGCAATGTTACTCTTTGCTAATTGCAACACCAGTGTTAAAGCTTTGAGCCTTAAACAAGGTACATAATAGTACCACTGTTCTACACGTGTTTTAAATATGTATAAAAAGTATTAATACGTATTAATAATGTATTCGTACCAAGATTATTACAGTAACATTTAGTATCCTACCAAATCCTACCAAATTGTTCTGCAATGACATATGAGAAAATTTTATTACGATATAGTAACTTACTCTCATTCTTAAACCCTGTATATTATGCTAAAAACTGATACGAAATATGTTCACCAAAATGTGTTTGCACCAGAAACACTAGTAAAACAATATTTTGCGATGCAAGGTGAATATGCCGAAATCCGTTGGTATGGAATTTTAATAAATATAAAGTAGTATAAAGTTCTACAAATGTTTGCATATTCACAAAGAAGCTATGTTATCCATTGTGAATCTACCGACTTACGTCATTAAGAAGATGTCCCATTCAGTTATAAGTGGCGATTTCGCCTGATTTAAAGTGTTTGGTATTCTATTCGAAACGACAGTAGCTTACACAATCTATTAAAAATAATAATATGAAAAACGCTATAATACCCTATGAAACGATTTCAAAACAATGCTTTCAGGGAAATTAGCGTATAAAATGCGCAATAAGTACCTACTAAAAGGTGCACGTTTTACCGAATAAAAGCTAAAAGCATCACGTACATTTCAACAAAGTCGAATGAATGCAAATCAATTTATTTGAAATGCGATACCACTGTTGTGTGAGTTTCCATCAATTACTGTCCTCTGATTTATTTGACCAACACGTGCTGGCGTGTATAATTTTACCTTTGTTTTAGCTTTGTTTCACTTCCAAATAAAACATATTATATTTTTGGTCTCCTTCGGATTTGATTGGAAAATAATACTGCTTACGTCTTATTTTGTTGCTTTTTTGCACCTCACTGCACCAGTATTTACGATAATTGTACATTAAGATAATTGTGGAAATACTCTTATCCAACAAATATATAGTCGAAGGGATTGTTTCTAAACTGATACAAATATGTACCATATATGTCTAGGCTTCTAAAATATCTCGTAAAACATGACTCCTAGCTATAAAAAAACATATATTTATACAAAAATGCGCCCTACGGAACTAGGGAACACACATCAATAGTTGTCATCATATTTATGAGTTCTGTAGGCATTCAGAAACTTGTTTCTGAAAATATCGTTCTGGTATTTAGTACTGTTGTATATGTTACTGTAAAAGCCCGAAATATGGTCAAACATAGGATTAACGCGTTAATCCTAGGTTTGACCAATATGAATTGGTAAATGTCCGAAAAATGGCATTTGTCAATATAATTTCGGGCTTTTATCAATACATAGCGGTTAATCCTAGAATTGACCAGATGAACCTCAGATGTATTTATTTGCGCCTGTACTTAGTTTAGACCAGATCAACAGATGGCGACAGCAACAGGAAACAACATTGGATCAAATATATTAGTGTTGTTGACAACTCAAATAAAAATATCATTGATCATATGTATAAAATCAATAAAAAAATAACATCTCGCACGCTGCGTGTTGCCCACTGTAACCCAGGAGTAAACGGAACTTTAGAAACGCTATCAACAGCTGATTCAAGAGTCTAAGGGTTGGTATTTTCATCTACCTGCAGTCATCAATGGTTATGAGACAGATCTGTCAGATTTGTTCCGTCATTTTAGCCTGTTCAATGAGAAAATATGACGGAGGCGGTGAATGAGTCTCGTATCGTGCTCCTTGTCTTCACTCCGTGTCACCGCCGCCGGTACATCTCATTTAACAAGCTAAAATAGCGCAACAAATCTGATAGGTGTGTAGAAATGTCAGCCCTAAGTGCAGAAACTCTGTACATTAGAGGAGTCTAATTCGATTTGATGTTTTGAGTAAGTATTGGAGATGAGGAAAACTTATCGCACCGGTTTTACCAGGATGTGAAAACGTACGTTATTATGTGAGCTAAAAATTTTTTTTAAAGACAATTGGTGCTTTTAAACCGAGGTTGCTAAATTTTGGTAGCTAATTATATTATTCGGTAAATTGCCAGAGTACATCAAATTATTAAACTCAAATATTAATTTACCACGTAATTAACCACGTATTTTGTAGATATCTATCAATCTCTGGTGCTCTTCCTAATCTGATAGTAGTAATTTATTATAAAAATCAGACCAAGTGCTATAGGCACTAAAAATCCTATTTATAACAGCAATTTAAAAAGGGGAGAGTCAAACATATTAATTATGGTATAAAATAAAAATATAATAACAATAATTGAATTGTTTACCGACTCACAAAACAACAACGCCTGGTTTTACAAACAATGAACATCTCTTTAACTTGTACATGGAACTGTAGGTAAATGGGTTCTGATTTAAAATTTGTGTTATTGGGTCCGCTGAATCGATCACCATGGCCAAATCCCTTTTCCATCTCCTATGCATTCAATAAAAAATCATTAGCTATGCTCTCTTAAATTATATCATTTGACAGGTGAATTGAGGAGTGCAAAGAAGCTTTGATAACAAAAACACAGTAAACAAATATCCCGGTGTTAAAATAAAAATAAATAATCCGGATAAAAAAAGATTATTGTTTGTCAAACCAGGCACAAAATACAAATAAATAATAAAGAAACAAAAATAAAGTACATTGGTTAATGGTTAATTATTGTTCAGGCTTTTTTATTATTATAAATATCAGTAAATTACCAACGGTAATACATATTAACGGTAAATTGCCTTTGGTAATTTATGCTGTCAATTACTGTAATAAAAAAATCAATTAATCCCTACATAACACACATCTAGCTACGGGCCACAGATGTGAAAAAGGTAAATTTAAAAAAATCTATTGAATCGATTGTGCTATATCTGCAGTTGTGTGAGCCATGCCAAACAAATTCCTTAAAAAATGCATATATTATATTTAAAATATTATCGACTGACAAATAAAAAAGAGTTATATTTGGTTAATGTTACGCAATATTTGAATCCGAATTATATCTCAATTCATTAAAATTCAAAATTATATTTTATCAACAATAGATAATTCAACCAATACACATAGAATATGTATCAGTAAAATTATAACAACAATAATAAATACACCTGGCTTCACCTTTTATTCAAGCAACGCACTTATAATACGCACATCCTATGCTGTGTCAATATGCGTTTGCACTCCGTGTGTGTTTTTTGTTGTCGTCCATGCTAAACCGTTTGTAAACCCCGGTACGTAGGTAGTAAAATTATAGCGTCTTACAATGTTTACGCGTCTCTCTATGTTTGCTATCAAAGCTATCGGTGTATTGATTTAAAAACGTGATAAATGTGTGACATTTGGTGTTAGGTGTCCCCATTGTCTTTTTGTTCATTCTTCGTCGATTTTGAAGAGACAAATTGCCGGTATAAGGTATGATGTTATTCTATTGCGTAAGCGCTGTTGCTTTTGTTTGAATGGTGGTGTGTTCAAGTCGTTTTAGTGTTGATTTTCGATAAATACATGCCAAAGAAATTCACATGCGAAGAAAGTGTTTGTTGTGTGGCATTTAATAAATAATAATAAAACATTTGCGGTAACTTTTGGTTTGGTGAATTATTAAAACTAGCTTACACCAATACCATCTGGTAAATCCTAGGATTAACCGATATGTTTTGGTAAAAGCCGAAATTATATTGATAAATACCATTTCTGTGATTGTGAATGTGTTGATTTTCGGTCAGTTTTTGATCTATTTTAATCATATGGTTTTGTATTTTATATGGGAGAAGTATATTATTTAGTGTTTTCCTATTTCTTATGTCCAACTCTCCACTTTTACTGTAGACCTCAGTCTTCGGTGTTTTCCTGTCCCACTTGAACATTATTTTTAAGATTTTGTTTTGTTGACGCTGTAGTTTGTTTAGATTGCGTTCCGTGCTATTGCCCCATATGTTAACAAGATAATTTATGTTTGTTATAAACAGTGCATTGTGTATATTTATTCTTGTTTGTAAATCGATGTATTTTGCTATTTTATTCATGGCTGCAATTACTCGGGCATTTTTGCTTATTATTTTGTTGATGTGTTCGTCCCATTTCATGTTGTTCTGTAGTATCCATCCAAGATAGACAATGTTTTTAACTTCTGATACCTCTGTGGCTTCAATATATATTTTCATTTTTTCTTTCTTCCTGTTATTAAACATAATGTAGTGGGTTTTTTATCCTTGATTGTTAGAAGGTTGCCCTTGGACCACTGTGTTAGCTTTTGCATGTCGTGATTGATATCTTGTTGTTGTGACTCGTGTTTGGTGTTATGGTAGATTAGTGCTATGTCATCGGCGTAGATGAATAGATTTCCCTTTAGATCGATGTTTTTGGTGTCATTGGTATACAGTATATACATTAGGGGAGGAAGATTTCCGCCCTATGGTACGCCATATTCAGAAGTCAGAGGATTACTCCGGACTTTTCCAACCTCCGTAGTCTGTTGTCTGTTCCGAAGAAAGGTCTGAATCGTCTGCAACTCCTTTTTCTGCATACCTATGTCTTCCAGTTTTTGTAACTGCTTTGTTTTGGAAACAGTGTCGAACGCTTTACCCATATCAATAAATACACCGGTAACTGCCTTTCTTTTGTCAATGCCCCGGTGTATGTAGCTGACAAGCATACTGTTGTCGGTATATAGTATCCTTTATCTTGATGTATTCTTCGATCCTGCTTTTCAGTACCTTTTCAAGAACTTTATCCAGACTAGATAGTAGTGTGATTGGCCGGTAGTTTTCTGGGTTCCTTTTATCGCCTTTCTGATGTAGTGGCTTTATAATACTTATTTTTAGGTGTTCTGGATATGTTCCGTTTTTTAGTACGTCGTTGGCCAGACGTGTGATTATAGGTGCAAGTGTGACTCTGTTTGACTTAATGATTTCACTTATGTTTTCGTGTCCTGGTGGCTTTCTTGTTTTTTAGCTTTGATATTATGCTTGAAATTTCTTCTATGCTCGTCTCCTTCCACTTTAGCGTTGTTGCTGGGGCGTTTCCGTTGTCTGTTGGTGTGTTGTTCTGCTGTATCCGGTGGGCTCTTGTAAGATTGTCACCAATTGTTGTGAAATAAGTATTGAAAGCGTTCGCTATTTCGAGTTTATCTGTTGTCAGTGTGTTATCATCTTTGCGTATCTCTGTTATTTGTTCTTTTTGTTTGTCTCTCTTCAACATTCTGTTGAGTACCCTCTATGTTTTCTGTGAGTTTCCCGCACATTTGCTTAGAGTTGAAATGTAATGGTTTTTCTTCGTAGTTTGTATCAAAATTTTTGTTGCGCTTTTTTGATCATCATATCTCTCTTTTAGGATCATGTTGTTGGGATTGTTCTTCAGTTTCTTATATATTCTGTTCCTAAGTTTCACTTCAATTTAATCAAATTACACAACTTTCAAATTCGAATTTGAATTTAGCGCAAATAAATTCGATCAAAATCCCCATCGCACTTTTCATTCACAAAATTGAGTTTTCATTACGTCCCAATTTTTACTAATATTTTCTCTTCTTTAATAATATTGCCGCTTGCTCAAATATTCCCACTTTTGCAACTCACTCAATGCCTATGCATAGGCTAAAATCGTATCCCAAGGCACGGCACGCAAATCAAGTTGATTGTTGTGCGTTGAGCCTCTAAATTATCGGTTAAACGTTGTAACGACCGCGATCGCTAGAAAATTATATAAATTAGCCCTGCCGACTTGGTTTGTGACTTCCGGTATGGCCGTTGTAATTTGTAAGGATCGACCATTTTGCGTGTTTTGTGATGTTTATGGATATAGCGTAGAGAAATTTATATGAACAGGGAGAGTTTATTTTAATTTTGGCCCAACTTGAATGGATAGCGTGTCTAAAAGCACTCTTAAAGTGGTAATTAGATAGTGATAATTCTAACAGTATGTAATAGTATTTATTAGTTAACATAGCTTTCTTATTAATTCTTAAACTAAAATAACACGATTTTATTGGGTGGGTTTATTATGACGAGAAGAGATTTTCGCATGTCAATAGAGAGAACTTATGACTTATTAAGCTTATAAGAATAGAAACGCTTACATAGCTGTAATCAGAAGAAACATTTAGTTTTTACGTTTGGAAGTAATAAAATTCATTTGAGTCTCTGAAAAGCGATGTAGCACAGGTTTCTTCTTTTTCAAAAATAAAAACATCGGGACATTTTCTTATAATATGTGTTTTAAAACGGATCAAGGATACAAAATCTATACTGCCAGACTAAATATAATCCGCTGCTAAGCTTTAGAAACAATTTATTTGTGCTTAATACGTAAGCGAATACAAAGCAATTAAAGCAATTAGTAGCAGCTTTTGATTTTATAATCCAGACAATGCTGACTACTATCAACCGGGGACAGGTGAAATTACATCATTAGTTCTCCGGAACAGATTTACCCCTAGTCCCCCCAGAACGCTAATATAATTTTCACTGAATGCCCTTATTAGTAGAGACTGCAGTAATGAACAAGCGGTTTAATGGGATTGATAATTATCAATAATCATCGGTCAGAATAATCACGGACATAGGTATATGATGGACAAATTATATATAGGACAAGTAATATAATACATTAAGAAAAGTACAAACAAAAAGGCAATTTACGAACAAAATAGTGTTCAAAATATGAAACCACTGAAAGAAAGTGTTTCAAAGTATATGTAATTATATGATATGTTCATTTGGCGTCTCGGTTGTTCGATTATACGTTTCTAAAGGACTGACTTGCAAAGAAACTATTATACATTGTTAGTCATTGTAGTGCAAAATTACCCGAATCTCAAATTACCTGAACAGATAAAGCAATAATAAAATAAAAAATAATAATGACAATGTTTAAGGACAATGCAGGTCCATGGTTCAAATCCAGTTTGTGGCTGTAATTTTTGATTTATTTAAAATCTCCATGCCGCCTGTATGTCACCATATTATTAACCTATAAAAAATAATAATCTTCTGATATTTTAATTCCATTTCAAGGTTAGCCCGGTATGATAATTCTCACTTACAATAATGCGTACCTAATATTAATACCACTAATATCACCAATAGTTTATATTTTACAAACAGTATTATCGTTCTTACGAATAGTATTTTTTATGAAACCAAAAGTCAGTATCGTGATTCTAAACTAACAAAAAAATTGCATAGAATTCAGCTTTGTTGGTTTTAAAAATCTATTTTTCCTTTTTTGCTTCATTCTAATCTAGAAGGTCTCAGAATTGTTCCTGTAAGAGGGTTTTGCAAAATTTGCCCTAGTTCTGGAGTTGTAGCCGGTGATGTGTGTGGGCGTCGATCAGTGTTGTGATTCGGGAGGAAGAAATCCCTCCGATCGTACGAAATGCGTACTTATATATGTATTGCATATGACTCCACCAAGTCATAGATCTCTCACCACTGGTGCCTATACGTTTTGTCATCTATTCGTTCAGTTTTAGGCCGATCATTTCGTGATCATCTCGGCCGTTGCGGTAATTATCAAAGTTCTTGTAATTTCGGTCGCCGATCCTTTTACCCTGTTTTAACCTACATAAATAAGGCACTGTAGCTTTACTTCTCGATACTGTATGAGCTATGTTTAGGACCTCAAGTACGGTACTCTGAGCTTCAAAATGGGTACGCATGTGGGACTTTGCGGTTGTTTGAAAGTTATTGATTTTTTTAAATACATACTTCTCTTATATTTTAATTTTTTTTGTAAAGTTACGAATCCAAAAACTTCTTAAAGAGCTTTTCACCTAGAGTTTAGCATCATAGTTCTATAGCCCGAGGTTCAAACATCATTTTCAGTTAATTTTGGAACCAATGATTAGCTGTTACGGAAAGTTTCCATACGTCAATTGTGTTGTGTTGTTATAATCAACTACATCCTAATTTCTAATACTACTCCATAGACGTCATAGATAATGTACAGTTCAATATATGTACTTATATAAATAACCTGTACAAAAAAATGCTTAGACAGAAATTTCATACATCGGTCTTAACTAAAGGTAAAATGCTTATTATGCCTAAATCTCGTTAGTAATGTAGAACTAAATTAAGAAGTGAGAGATATATTAATGAGGGTTAATTTATCCTTGGCCTCTTAATATAGATCGGTCTGAATTAGGGTTTATACAAAACACCGGATTTTGAAGAAACTGGTTTTCCAATTACAAATTTTCAAAAAAGTACGTTCAAGGTTTTTTTCAGTCGAAATCAATATCAGAAAGATATTACACCATACAAAACAATATATGTACTTACATAAACAAAGCTAAAATTGAGATACTATATAATTTAAAGCAAAACATAAAATGTTCTGTAAACATACCTGTAACCGCGCCTGGATATGAAAAGGGACCAGTTGTCCGAAATTGAGTAGGTAATAAGTGTTTCTGGATAGAATAAGTTATGGGAAAGGTACTCCAACATTTTAAACCTATTACTATAAAGGGAAATGGAAAAAAAAAATAATAAGTAAGTTGCTGATGCAAAAAGTAAACTTTTGCGCTATGACGCTTCCAACTATTGCAAGTTTAAAAGTTAATAACTTCGCGCATATTTGCAAGTTACGCTGACTACAAAATTTTTGCAACAATTTCGATAATAGTTTTAAGATTTTGAGTAGAATTTATTATTTGATTATTCCGTTCATGTTTTATAGGTTTTTTAAGCTATAGCGATTGGGCTATATATTTTTAAGAGTTTATGATTCATGCGTTGTCCATATGCAAAATTTCAACTCTATTGCACTCTGGGAAATAGGTAAAATATGATAATGCGCAAGAGCGTAGCGTAACATCGACAAGTGGTCCCTTTTCCCCCCCATTTCCCCCCATTTTTCAGGCGTTTCCAACCGCAGACGGGTTTCAAACGAACACATCTGAAGAAAAACACAATAAAGAGACTAATTAGCGAATAAAACAATAATGTATTTTTTTTCCGCGACTGTACATACAAAAAGTAACTAAAAACTAAACAATTCACGTACATGCTTAATGTACGGACGCCGTGTCGCATAAAGTAGTACGTCATACAAAACCAAGTCCGAACATGCACAGAATGTCAACAGCAGTTTGAAACGTTTAATTATGATATTTTCGATTTAACGGAATTGAATTAACGGTTGACAAATCTAGCGGAAGTTAATGAGTCCGTTAATGGTTTTGAAAGTAAACTTTTGAAAGTGAATTCGTTAACGAAAAATTTAACTAAACGATTAACGGATTAACGCTTTTGTGCCCAGCTTTACTGTTTAAATACACAAAAATGCATAATACCGTTCTGCATTAAACTGCACTAAACATAGAGATCATATGTACGTTTCTGAGTGTTGATTTTATTCATATGGTTCATTGTTTTTACATATTAATTCCAGTTTAAACAACGGTTTTTTTATTTTGGAAGCAAGATTTTAAATATCATAAGATCGGATTTAAGAAATTCAACAAACCCTAGTTTAAATGTTAAAAATGATCCAGGGAAGTGTAAACCGGCGAGCACAACTTATATTGTAACAAAAGGAGTTATTAACTACAAGCCAGCAAACCAAAAGTAACGCAGAATCCAACATTAGTGTGGTGAAGCCATAACCAGCTCATATTAGGTCCATCCGAACACCCGCGGAGCGATAAAATGTGCAGTTATCACGTAGTAACGAGGATAACAATCAAAAACGTGAGTAGGGAACGTGTATGAGCCAGAGATAAAACACACTCGGAGTAAATTACACGGGCATTCACTTTGGGCACCCAGAATGCCTTGTTAATTAATGTGTGTGTGTATATGTTGCTAGGCGTCTCTACATCGGGCTCCGTTGGGAAATTAATTTATTTTGAAAGTAATCAGGCGTGTTTATCGTCAACAAAAGCGGTTCGTTTTTCGGAGGTTGACGTAATGGATACGTCCAGAAAATCAACAAACAAGAACGAGTTTTTTCTTGTCGGTTGTTAAATTGCCGTTGTTGATTAGTTTGTCTATAAAGATTTGCACAAAATTGGTACATTAATGGATCGAAAAAATGTATTTTTTTTTTCGAAATACTAAATTTCAAGTTGAATAAAGTTGTCCTTATAGATCTACATACACTACACAGAAATAGGCGTGAAATTCTTCGTTACTGTAAAATACAGTACAAATATTTTCTCGATAATGCGTTAATACCTGTTACTATAGTAATTTTTTTGTTACTACTTTTCTCAAAAATTTAGACTCAAATTTCACGCTAAACAGCATAACAGAAACAGTTTTTGTTTTTGATTTTGTTTGTTGTTGGCTTGCTTAAAAAGAATTTAAAAAATCCCTATGAGTGCATCAAAAGCCCTTAATTAACAAACTGAACAAACTATCAGTGTTGCCAACAATCCGGTTTTGACTAGGACAGACCGATTTTTGAGTTTTCAACAAAAATGTTCTATAACTCTGGTGAGCATTGATTTTGTCCCAGAAGATATGGAAGATAATTTAGATATCCTTTGGCACCTAGAATACTCTCCAAAAATAATGCGATGTTAAACAATTCTGCAGATATGCTCAACTTTTAAAACTATGAAGAAAAAGAAAAGGTGACCACGCTTGGTCTTATATAGGACAAGTTATTTCTTTTGTTAAATAGCCTGATAAATAAATAGCCTTCGTGATAGAAGTTCAAAGCTCAAGCTTTCATTTAATCCTACTTAGAAAATTCTGTCAGGTCGCGGTAACAACAAAAACTAACATATCGTTGAAGTGGAATTCTTTACTGTCAAACCAGGTTTAAAAACTCGCATGCGTGTGACAAAGCGGTGTCACTTTGTTTCGCCTAAAAATAAAATTCCTATAATTTGAAAGTATCAATGTGGAGTTACAACTGGTAATTAGTTAAGTTTGAGTTAATGGTAACTAACAGATACATTTTGGTATTAAAAATGCTCACTTAACTCGTAGTTAGGCAGCTATCGGTTTAGGCGCGGTTGACAATAGATAATTCATTGTAACCAATATGAAAAATTACTTTTCTGCGTTCATTCTGAAGTTTGACGTTTGCAATTTTGTGTAAAACATTATACGTCGCTAAAGATAAATACAGAACGTTAGTTAGAGATAAACAAATTTTGCGATTAGCAATTAGCCTACAGAATGGATTAGAAAATAAAATAACCGACAGTGTCAATTGGGCTTTTTGACTGGTGAGTCTGTTTGCGATATTGTAGTTTTTTTCTTTCAATTTGTATTATGTCGGCGAAGTTCAAAAGGTAGTCAGTGTTTTGTTGTTTTACACTATTCACTTCAGTTTGTTTATAAATAATTTCATTTGAGATGATTTCTGATCTCTGAGAATCTTCATCTCCTTGGAGATGAAGCGATGAGATTCAGTAAGTTTTGCTTTGGATCACTTTTCATTTTGATTTGGTTCTTGGAATATTGTTTTGTAAGGCATTTTTTGGAATTATTTTTTTTTCGCGTTGCAACAAAGTTAATTGCCGGCATTTGCAGTTAATAGTTATCGATGTGTCGGACCTAATTTTGTTTATAGTGTTAAAAAATGCGATCGCTTACAGAACAACAGAACTAATAATGATGATTGTATGAAGATCGAATTACAACTCACCATGTTGTCAACTATTCAGAGAAAAATATCCTGATCACCAAATAAGCCAATCTACAGTCAGCAGAATAGAATATTAATTTCTAGAACACGGTACTGTGAAGAATCTTCCAAAAACAGCATGATTGCAGCATGATTCTTAGTGGAAATTGAAGATAAATCCGCAATGAACTGGTCGAAACATCGCTTTAGAGTATAATTTGGGTCGTGTTTCGGTACTAAAACTTTAAAAAATTTCAAAATTTCACCCCTATAAGGTTAAATTGTACCATGAATCAGCAGAAAAGACCTTTTATCACATAAAATAATTTAACAGGTGTATCTACACGTCCTACAGTTTGAACTATTTGTATTTACTAGTAATATTATTTCCTAATGAAAGCAACCGTAACTTACCAAACAATATTATTATTTGGTTGCAACCAGATGGTGCTCCGCCTCACTACGCTGTTAACGTGCGACGTTATTTGGACGAAGTTGTTCCCAGAAAGATGAAAACAACTAAAAAACCTGAAAATAGCTTCTTCTTATGCGTGGTAATGTAATTCATTTAATTTTAATTCGAAGATTTTTGTTCTATCGGAAACATTAACGGAGTTATCGATTTTATCTGCTAGTTAATTATCACCCTGTATGGTCTGTACAAGCAGCAACAAGGAAATAACAGTATATTGTGCGAAAGAACGCCGGCATAACCTACACATCATCCCAAACGAAACACTCAAGACAACATCGAAACTGAAGAAACTAAAATCTAGTCTGGGAAAAATCGGTTGCACACATCCAACATCCAGCATCAACATAAAAAGACCGTTCCAGAGATATCGTCATGTTTCCATACTTCCATACGGTTCCATACGCGCAAACTGAATACATGCAGTTGTTATTCCGCTTCCCAATTCCCATTTTGAATAACGCAGGTAAATATTCCGCCGTACGTAGTTATTACAAACACAGGCACCAAATATTGCGTTCTGCGAGCAAGTGCTGTCGTCTGGATATGGAGTAAAGGTGACATTTTCATGAATAAGGTTATGAAGCCAAGACGGGATCTCTAATATTGCAATTTCCCGCTGGCGAGCGGAAGGCAACGGAGGAATAGAAACCTAGTCAAGGTTCTCTACGAATTGAGTGAGCATGGTAGAAGAGCACCAGCTTCCGCCATTCGAACGAAAATAACGCGAAGTTGTTTAAATAAATACACTCGAGAAATTGAGACGTCTGTAAACATTATTTGTTATCGGGTAAACACTACTTTGACGTTAACAGAAGCTTCCAAGAGCGAACAGTGTGTATGCACACGCACTGGATTGGTCGTTTGTTTCCCTTTATTACGAAACGATTCGGAACGAACTTATGTTTACTTTACGGCGCTTTTTTGTTCTCGTTTGAAATTAGAATTAGTGACTTAAAGAAATAATTACGTGGGAAAAGTAACTATTATAGTAGTTCTCATCACTTCCTTGGGCAACAAATTAGTCAATTATTTTCCAAGAATTTAGACCGTTATTTCCACGCGATATGTGGGCGAATTACAAATATTATTGTTGCCTTTGTATCGGTTATTTAGTAGCTATTAAGAGTTTGTATGAGTTTTGAGTTTTTAAATAGATTGATGAACACGATGTAATGTTAATTTTGTCTTTCTATCGTTTTTTTAATTACACTGTGTTAAAAAAAACGAAATATACTTTTCACGAGACATAGCGGAAATTGTTGAGCTGGTAGAGCTCAACGTAATGGCATAGGTGAAATTTTCCAAATACCTCCAAAATCGTACTTGCGCGTGTATAAAAATTCATAACTCCGCCATGTACAATTCGATTTCAAAAATAAAAATGCAACTATCCGGAGAGAAATTCAAATAAGAATGCAAAAAGTCAATTTTGATAAACATGTTGAAGCCCACATCACCGTAGGCACTCAAAAATGCTTCTACTACATATGCGTAGTCGGCCATTTTCTCATTTCCAAGAAAGTTATCGCTGAATGAAATAAAACTATTTCAGGCTCGTCCTTGCACATCATTGAGTTTAGTTGCAAAATCGTTGTCCCGCATAATTTCCGAATTTCTCGACCAACAAATATTCCTGAAAATAGATCAGTTGCAATACCAAAATTCTTACTATCAACGATTGAAAATGTAAGGTAACCTACGTTCTTTAATTTTCGCTTCACTGAATCAAGGAAATGTTACTTTCAGATCACGGAATGCTTCGCTGTCGACGTCCAACTGTTTCACAAACTGCTTCATGTATCCAAGCTTCAAATGCAATGGGTATAACTCGAATAGTACTTAATAAGATATTAGATAATGTGAATCAACAGTACGGATTTATTACGGTCGGGCAATGGGGAAATTCCTTTTGCCTAGTGTGAATGCCAAGACGGTGATTAAGCTTCGATAACTCAGTCAAATTTCAACCGATTCTAATAAACAACGAACATCTAAATGGGCTTTCAACAAGAAAATAGAAATAAAATATTTTGGTTTGAAACAGGTCATCAAACTGTCGTTAAAGTTAAGAAAATATAAAAATAATGGGAAACTTCTGAATTTGAACATCCATAACTTTTCTTGGAACTGACCGAAGAGTACATCCTTCTAATGGTCTGTATTCTCTCTTTCAATTGCATTTTATATTATGAAAATCGAATGGAAAATGACGGAGTTCTACATTTTTATAATATGCAACAACCCAAAAACAGTTGAAAAATCGAGATTTTGTAGGTGTTTGGAAAATTTCGTGTATGCCATTATGTTCAGTTCTACCAGCTCAACAACTTAGACTATGTCTCGTGAAAAGTATTTTTTCACTGTTACACAGTGTTATCTATTGAGAGTTTTCTGAATTGTTTAGCTACAAATTTCACAAACAATGTATGATTATACTCCAGGATGGTTACATTTTAACTTCTAGGGAAAAACTCCTACGTAAACAGACTTTGTGGAAAACTGTTGTCTGGACATCTTAAGCTGAAAACTCTACCGTCCTAAATAGTGTATTAACTTTTTTATATAAGTAACACATCACTCATCAGTTAGAAAAATAGCATGGTATTGATGCAGTGGTATTTGAATTAGATATAATATAATGCTATCAAATAATATATTTGTTACATAAAACATGTTTAAAATAGTAACAAAACGCTAGCGAATGTAGGCGTATTCAATTTTTTTAATATACCTTCGAAACACTAGATTATCTTGCTAAAATAGTGTCTTCAGAAAATTAACTAGGGGAACAGAACTACAAAAGTTTCGTAACGATGTTTTTTCTTTTGCTAAACAAGTACTGCTGCTTACGTACGATAAATATTACGTACATAACGAACAAATAAAAATGCACATTTAATTGAAACAAAAAAAGTACTTTCGGCGTTTTTCACAGTGTAAACTTCCAAAACAGGTGGCCAAAAGTGAAAAACTGAAAGAAATAATAAATCTTTCAATTCAAGGGAACCTAATAACTGATTTGAACCTGGACGAGTAATATAAAGGAAAAGAAGAGTCTAGAATGGAGGTAGACATTTCTTTGAAATTCAGTAATCGGTCCTTTTGCGATGATTTTGCGGTGATTTTAAAATCCAAATAGTCTGAAATTCATAATTGCTGATTTAAAATCCGAGGTTTGAAACAAAACGAAAATAATGGAGAAGATTAACATACCATCACAATCCTTACGGATAAGTAATTATTTGTATCTGAGTCATTTTCAGCATAACGTTTAAAATAATTTTTATAGAAGAGTAAGTCATCATTGTAGACCTAAAAAGTAAAATAAATGCGCTTAATTACCACACTTATAGTTTTTTTGCTTATATGAACCATTTCTGCGTTTACGTCAGCCATATTAAATCTAGAATTTTGAATTTGGCAATTCAGACGACAACTTTGCAATCTCCTTCCGAAGAAACTTCTAGGGTGAGATTTTTGCCTCTTAATGTTCATATTTACAAATATCTTATATATTTCTGCACAAATAATGAGTTTTTACAAGGTTTAGGAAAAATTACATACAGTAGAGCGTCGATAATCCGAACCTCGGTGATCTGAACGTTCGCTTATGCGAACGCCCAAAAATAATAATAATAAAATAAAACACTGAGTAACCAAGGGAAAAGACATTTTTGTCAATTCCTGTTTACAGAAAAATATTGCTTTTGTATCTATCTGGTATTCAATATTCGTATTTTCTACTATTTAGCTGTAATATTTGATAATCCGAATCACCTTCGGTCCCAATTAGTTCGACACTCTACCGTACTTCCTTGGGTTGACGTTGACATTTAAGACCTAAGCACGATATTTTGAGCGCTAAAGCGCGCGGTCTGTAAATCTAGCTTATTATTCAGGCTGGCAACCGGACGTTGGCGTTGGTTTACTTTGTTTCGTTAGAAACCGCATTCACACCGTACTGTAAAATGTTACATGATATTTCAGAATTTATTTTCCACCAGCACTGTTGTCTAGCTATTCTGCTCGAGTTCGCTTATGTTAGCCTCCGCACACTATGCATATATGTATGCCATCACAACACCCAATCTGAAGTCCAAGTTAAGTTTGGCAATATCGCTCGTGTGCAGAATATATAGATCTTGAAAGATATTGCCGGCTTGTGGTAACCCGGTATTCCCGGTATTCTGCATAATCATGTTTGCCTGAAATGTGTTTGATTTTGGCTGCTGAGACCTTTTGTAGACGGCTTTATTGATTATTTTAAGAATCGGCGCTAGTTCATCATTTGATCCTTTCCAGAACAATCTATCCATTTGGATGAGTGTCGATAAATACAAAGAACGATATAGTAGTAATTAATATGTTATAATATAATATAAAGAGAATAGAATAGTAATAATAATAAAAATAAATACCTTTAATATTGCTTAATAGACTTCTTTTTAAGATGGTGTTTAGAATGGGAATCAATCATAACACTAGTCAACAAAATTAAAAAAGGAAAATGTATATATTAGGTCCCACTATTTTTTTCTTAGATATCTTTGTCCGATATTCTCAAAAATCACATTAAAAAACTTTGAATGGGCCCGTTTTGGAGATATTATTTTTTTTAATACAAATTTTATCGGTGGTAGCTTGACTAATTGGAGCATATCGCGAGTTCGGAACATCCAATCTGGTCGCTATGGCCACAATTTGGAAAATGTTTGGCATAAATGAAAATCGAACAGTTACTTAATCGCCGGATAAATGTAGAAATCGTGAAATTATGCTTAATTTCTTATTTTTTACGTAGAGATTGCACTTTTACGAAGAGAATAATGAAGTTATGACCAATTATGATTGATGGGTACGAAACTACCGAAATTCAGCTTTTCCTCTAATTTGTATTTCTCCTTAGAGCTGTTTAATGCATGGTGTTTTCGCCAAAGGCGATAAAAACAACAAAACCACAGTGGACTGTATACTCAAGACAATTAGCACATAAACAACTAACGATGAACGATCAAAACGTTCAATTCCCACGTTGCTAGACTAAATTACAAGTAAATATCCAATACACGACCAATAACGTACCAACTAGATCAAGATAGAACAATACTACACACTCAAGTAGACCAAATATCTATCACCAACGAATAAGGCAAAATCTCTTCAATAAATCGTCGAACACAATGACAACTTGCTCTCACGAATATTTTCAAGCGAATGAAGCGGCCGAAAAGTCACCTAGGACCTAGACCAGCTGTTTCCCTCGAAAACCACTTCCAATGTCAACCAGGTTCAACTATATACCGGGTACAGCTGGTCCCACAAAAACGAAACTAGACCGAAATAGTCTTTTACATATAAGATATCAACCTCGCATACAAATAATCAAATTTAGGCCAATATTTAATTACTGGCCTAAACACATGGTAGAGGTCCGTTACCTTCGGATGACAAGTACGTCACGTGATTTGTGTCTGTGATTTGTGCTTGCAGACGCGCATATCATACATAAGAAGAATGCACATCCAATGTACATTTTGACTGTTGCCTAGTGATAATTATCAATCTGCTGTTACACCTGGACGTTCAAATTTTTGCATTAAAACTATACGTTAGAGAATTTTAATTCGTTGCTTACGACAAAAAAAAATTTCGACGAGTGTAGACTAAAAAGGGGTGACCAACATTCATTAACTCAGGTTTAAAGTTCACTCTAATATGCACTTTGAACGGAAACACCTGAATATTCAGATAGGAAACATAAAATTAAAAGTCTAAATCTGGGTTTAAACTAGAAGTACAGTTTAAACTAAAATAGAAAACCCTGGGGTTGAGGTGTGAAAAAATGTCGCAAATAATTTTCCTATTTTCCTGTTATCCTGTTTATTCACTCAGGACCAGACCCTTAATAAACACAAAAATTATACGTAGTTTATCAAAGAAATTCCCTTCTGGACAATGGACGACATGACCCTATGACTACATAATGCCTCTATTGTTTTTTATCATCCTGTATACATAATAATTAATTAAAGATTTCCCGCTATCTAGGTAATCCTATAATGCCGATAGATAAGACACAACCTCTCATATCCATCGCGCTTAGTTTTGGAAGTTTTAATATCAAAACTTCTGATATACCGTTTCTCCCTCGCGCAGCAATAAAATCTTGACACAGGTTGCGATGGTGATTAAGAGGTGATATACACCGCTTTCGTGAAGACTTCCTCTTATTTAATATACCGACCCATCAACACCCACGCCACCATTCCTGGAGGTACCAAGCACGCACATTCCTCATAACATATTTCGGCGTTTGATTTACTGAGATCGTAAAATTTTTACGAGGTTTTGCGCTCCTCCTAAATAAGAGGCGAATCCTTGTCGAAGGATGTGCCCTTGTTGAGGAAGGAACTGCCCTACGTGATTTATTGTATATTGCGCAGTGATGTTACTCAACCAATGTATTTTTATTTCTTTTAATATTTCGGGGAGTTTTATTTACAACAACTGAAATTGGTTAAATTCGTGCTCTGTTGAATGCTAGTTTAAACCGTCAAGCGAGTTTAGATATCAAAATTATCATACTGCGTATAATAAAGTAAAAATTAATATTATTTTGCTTTTTCAGAATAAAATTTCAATAAAAATTTCAATATACTGAATTTGATTAGAGATTTCTGACTTTCATTTGCGCTTTCGTATTTTGTGCCGTTCATTAATCAATTGTTGCTGTTATTAGAGTCGTTTGAAAGTGTGTTTTTTAAGGAAATGAAAAGCAAGTAATTTTAATGAAACATTTTATTTTTTGCGTTTCAAGAAAAATGCAAATTCATAAAGAAAATTGGGAAAGGATCGTTTCCGGGTGTACTTAAGTGCGAAAACAAACTAACAAGGACGCATTATGCAGGCAAACGTTTAAAGAAATTCTTAAAAACGATAAAGCAGGTAATAAACTGCGCATAAATTATCGCTATACACAAGTTGGCAAAGCACGCAAACATCGTCTACATGATAGAGTAGTCTCTAGTATAATTATTAATGATGCTATTTTTGGGTAAATTCAGCCAAACTATTATGTACAATTACACCAAAGCAATGCTGTTTTTAAAATGGCGGAGGCGCAAAATGACTGATCAATTTACTTATATGCATTTTCCAGTTTTATATTTTTTTTCTGCCAAACCGCTACAAAACCTTTACTCAAAAATAGGTAGCGTTCTTTTAATATTCAAAATTTAACTGACAGTAATTTTCATTTCATCTTCATTTTTTCAGGTTTATTATGTCGTGTAAATTCATAGACTACAGTAAACATTTCATACCAAAGCTATCTATCAATTTAGAAACGAATAAATAACTTGACGACGAGAAGGAAATTAGTTTTCAGAAGCAATCCCAGTCTCAAATTAAATGATAAACATCGCATGGAAAGAAATCACTGCTCTCGGTTCTCCTTCTGTTTTAGTACGCCTGTAAAGCTCAGGACGTAGTTTTCCTTATGTGTTGCCTTATCTATTACGGTCAGTCGGATTTTACTCATTTCTTGTACATAAACAATCAGAATAAAAAAAGAGAGAAAGAACTATATATTTGAACAGAGTATTATGTCTTTCAGTTTTACTTGGAAAACTTACATTCTTATAGTTACATGTCACCTACATAACAATATGTTTGCAATTCGCGCACAGTGCAAGGATTATGACAACACTCATCTACGATAAATACGTCTCGCATCATTAGCTGTCGATGGAAATTATCAGTGGTGGCAAGTCTTCGGTACAAGGATAAAGGACTTTCTTCATTGTATTTATTCCAGTTGAAGATAACTTCTGGATCAGCTAGAAAAGAACACAACAAACTTATCGGTTATGTGTTTTGTTTGCTTTTTAATGTATTCATTTTGGATTCAGTTGATAATTAGTAATAACTGGTGGTATACAAATTTATTGAAATTATTTAACTTGTAGTTTTTCTTAGCGAGTTATGAAACATTTAAGAATAGGAAATCCTTAATGGAGTTATATAATTTTCATTGTTTAATTTATATAATTTTTAATTGTCTTTTGCTAGACAATTTTCTTAGTCATCAAACGTTTATGCCACCATTAAAATAATTAAAGAATCTGTCAAAACCAATTAGAAAATAGGGAGTTGTCTCGATGACGTCAAGACAAAGAAAACAATTTATGGTTGGAAATGGATTTTGATTCAAAAATATGTATTTTGATAGTCGAAAATAGACGTGTCCAATATGCAGTTTTAATGAAGGTGAATTTAACATTTTTACTTTTTTATGAGCTCGTAGAATTGTTAAGGAACGGTTGCAGTTTCAGGGCAATGTCATTATTTTTCTCGACTATTGATGATTTACTTTTTAACCATTGAGTAATTAAATTTGCTCCTTTATGGCTTTTTCTCTACTACATTGTACACTAAACCATCGAAAAAAATACGCATAGGTAATCAATACTCACCCCAATTTCTTTTCTCATATTTACATATAAGACTTATCGCGTCATCTAATTTCGATCCACAATAATAATCAGGCGTTTCAAAACTACGAAGCATAACTGATGCTTCTGTAATACCAATGATAACGGTAAGCGTTAAGAAAAGCTTCTGGAAATGCATGGTTGTGCCTATGGCGTGAATATAACTGTTGCGCTTTAAGGGAGTTTCAAGTTTATATAGACACCCGATATGTAAATTAGTGACCCACGTTTGGTCTAAATTTGTTCAATATTTGTGCAAGCAACTATCTATCAGGTATGCGTTCATATGGAAATTATGCCACTAGTGATAATCCTGAAATATAGTGTTGCCCGTATGACGACGATAATAATGCCGGCGACAGACCAAAGACGCATACAGCAACCACGCGGCAAAGCTTTAAGATTCAAAAATATATTATAAATTTTAGACAAAAAATATGTACTTAGATGGATGCCACTTTCAAAAACAAGAAATTATTGCCCTCAGGCAAATCATTAAGAATTATGAATTAAATTTAAAAAATATGTTGATTATTTTGTGACAATAAGTTCTCATTCTCAACATTAAGGCAATATATAACACCATTTAAATTTTTTTATTTAGAAGTACAAGTAACTATCCAACTGGTTTGATTTCAGTGTTAATATTTTAATTTAAACATAACCTAAAAGTGAGTACATAAACAAACATTTGTGAAAAAATGTCAATTAAATTTTATGTTTACTGATTTCGAATTATACATGTATGTATAATTAAAAAGTAAATAGAAGAAACTAACTCAAATGCCGGAAATCTGTAATTTAATGCATTATTTGAGGATGCAAGGCAGCAAGCCGTGAAATACAGTTAATATTTTATAACGCCAAGGGACCACCGGACGTATTAAGTTGTTATTGCCATAGGTTGCTATAGGAAATACGCATATAAATGATGAAAGCAATTTATATTTTTAAAAATAAAGAAGTACATAATGTACTTAATGTATGTGTCGTAGGCAAAAAGTTATTTCTGACAAAAGGCTTTTGCCTAGACACAAGCTTTTTGCCATGGCAATTAGATATTGAGTCTTCGTTTATATGTTTAAGGCTATTTGCCTAGGAAATTGTATTTGCCCAAACCGTTGTTATGCAGTTAGACGGTTTCTCTTCCTTCCTCTCTGTCGGTTTTGCTCATTTGTATAACAAAAACACTTTGACGATGGGCGTTGACATTACATTGCTACAATAATTTTTTATTTTTCTGTGCCAAATTGATTGATACGAAGAAAAAATGATGAGGTAAGCGACTGGTTTTAGCGAACAGAGTGTAGCTGTAATCGCAAGTTGTACATTAGTTCCGTATAATTGCTGTGGGCAAAAAAGGAGTTAGGTGATATCATCATCTGCACGCGATGCGTAAAATCGTCCAGTCGATAAGAATTCAGAAATTTAGTGTTTTCCAGTCTAGTATACCTAACTTTTTCCTGGTAACAGGGAAACTAAACATTCCTAACCTAAAAGTTTAATTTTAGTGGAATAATATCCATATGAAATCGTATCTCCGCACTCATGAGTATTGACGCTTGTCACAACAATTCAGGCGATATTATTCAGAAATAATCAACGACTAAATATTAACTATGACGTATTTGAGAACAATAACATGCACGGATTGCACATAACCTCACATAATTTTAAAACAAATGCGATTGAAAACAAAATGCTATTTGCCTAACAACGGTCTTGGCAAATACATTTGCCTAGGCAAATATCTTTAAAAATATACCTAAATAAAGGTTACATATCTATTTGCCCAGGCAAATAGCTCTTGCCTGAAAAAACATGTGCCTATGACATATTTATTACATATAAATTATAGTATATTACAATACAAGTGAAAAAACCGCGTTTTTTCACTCACGCGTATGCCGGACTCGTCAGAAAGATATAAAGAAATAACGTTATCAGAATTAATTAATTTTGTCTACGTAGGTGACAGTTTATGACGTTGTCATCCGGTTAATACAAACAAATTACATGTGTGAAATTGTTTATTACTGACGTTCATCATTTGTGCGAAGTTTTGTATCCGTAAATATGGAGCTTATAGACGATATTTTAGAAGAGGCTAATGCGGCCACATATAATTTACTCCCAGTGAAATAAAAAGCTATTATTTAGTATCTGAATTGAACCGATGAAAAGCAGTGGGCAACTGCGTGAGTGAAAAAATGTTTTTCTACTCCTATTGAGGAATGCATTCATTATCATGGCAATTTATGATAAGTAATACTAACCATTCCCCACACACCTGATAAATATTTCATTCCTGGCTCCTCATACCCCGCCAGTAGTGAGAAATATTTCATTCCTCACGGCTTTAGAACCAATCACAGCTCTGGATTTTTCATTTCCAAATTGTTGATACTCTGCCTAGCGACATTATCAAGGCATTGACAACGTCGCTAAGTGACAAGGCGCACCAAACAATTTTAATCTGTCAAAATCCTGTAAACCGTCATAGTGACATAGAGCTGTCCCTATATGCACAAAAATTAATTTATAAAATTTCGTTGCATAGTCGTAGAAAAAGTATAGTATTCCATTCGCAAGTAATGGCAATTTCTCACTCAAACGTTTTGCAGCACTCGCCTACGGCTCGTGCTGCAAACTTCGTTCTCGTGACAAATTGCTTACATTACTTGCTCATAGAATAATATACTATTACCTGGTTGTTTTTATGACAACCAGCTTGATAGAGGTAAAGAATTACTTTCTGCTCGTATCAAAGTTAGAAACTGACTATTTCAGTGGTAGGAGTGAACAAAGTTATTTTAACGAAAAAATATGCTAATTTGACATGCTTTTTGCGCGCACAGCTATGGTCTTTCACAAAATTCGGCAATTCACCTAGTTCGGTTTGAATTTTTCATGCCGCTCGTGTTATAATATATACAGGATCTTCCACGACGAGCTGCCATTAGAAGTATATGGAGAGCCAAATAAAAAGAAAGATTAAAAATTTGTCGACTTATATTGCTGGACAAGTTGAGCTTTCGGTTACTTCCGGTTACACCGGAAATGATGTCAACTTTTATATTTTCAGTGGATCACTCTGTATTTTATTGCATTTTTGAAATCTTCATTAAATTTTAGATCACTTTTATTTAACATTCCCTATACCTATAACAGATGACGGTTGCACGGTTACTTTCAATTACTTATAAATTATCCCCTGTGACTATTGGAACAAATTTATCCGACAAAATTGTTGTGAAGGTAACGTATTATCGACATATCGGTAGAATTCTTCTAAAAGTTATAGAGAGTGTTCAAATTATAAGATCAAAGTTCAATTCGAGAAAAGTACTACAAGTCGATTTTCTTTTTCAAATGGCAACCCTAACATATCGATACATTTCTCAATTCTATGGAAAATTTTAGATCAACTTTGAGGACAATGTCCTGTACTTAAAATGTACTTGTACCTACTGAAATCAACTTTTAAACATCAGATTAGAAATTGCAAATATTCCTAAATCTAGATTGCGTTTGAAAACAACTGAACAATTTGGAATAAACAGAACTTTGTAAACAAGTTTTTTAGGACATTTATAATTATAATTAATTTAGTATTTATAAAATTATAAGCCTACTATTAAACACAATATTAAAAATAAAACAAAATCGTAATGTAAATTAAAAAACTGCTCAATTTTATTTCAGTAACTGTTCAAAAAATGTTACCGTTTTCCGCTAAACATGCTTCAATTCTTTTTAACATATTATTGTTAGTGGCGTTCCTGATAGAGTTAGCACATAACCCGTTGAAAGCCGCTCGAACTCTATCTTTCATGTTCTCCTTATCAATCAATCAATCAATCAATCATCTTTATTGGAGTTATTACAAAGAAAATTGTTTACACAAGTCAGAACAAAAAAGAAAAACACTATGCAATACATATTTCTACGAAATTACAGTTAAAGTATTCATCGAAATTGAATATACATTTTTCAGCCAAGAATTGTTTCATTACTGTCTTAAATCTGTTATTGGAGTAACACTTAATTGCTGGCGGCAGAACATTAAAATTTTAGAGCCCAGTAATGCAGTAATGCAGTGATGCGTTGCGCGACTTCTGCATTGGGCCCTCAATAATGGGGTACCGACAAATGGACGGCGCTCCAGCGCACATAACTGTTGCAATAAGAGGCTTGCTTAACGAGATGTTCGACGATCGGTGGATTGTGCTAACTCAATCAGGGACGCCACCACCAATATGTTAAAAAGAATTGAAGCATGTTTAGCGGAAAACGGCAACGTTTTTGAACAGTTACTGAAGTTGACACATGTTACGTATAGGGAATGTAACATAAAATTGATCTAAAATTTAATGAAGATTTCAAAAATTCCATAAACTACAGGGAGTTCCATTTGAAATATAAAAGTTGACATCATCTCCGGTGTAACCGGAAGTAACCGAAAACTCAAAATATTTTAGTTGAGGCGTTCGTGTCCAACAATATAAGTCCACAAATTTCCAATCTCTCATTTCATTTGGTTCTCCGTATACTTCTACTGGCGGGTCGTCGTGAGAGACTGTATATACTATAGTTATGCGATATCTGACCCGGTTTGGTGGAACAAAACTGATATAACAGTTGTTGTTGTAAATGATATTAACAGTAGTCTCGTTTTCTGGCATAATATGCAATAAATAATGAAGTCGTAACCACTATAAGATTTGTCTGCTTCTTAAAAATGATTTAAAGGATATAAATCCACTATCGGACTTCACGACAACGAAATCAAATATCCCATATAGTTTCTACTTAATCTCATGTATTTTTGTATTGTTCTCAAATATTTCGCTGAACTATGCTGATAAATTTAGTCAAACATTCGACGGGTAGCTTTTGAATAACTGAATACTTGTTGCTAAAAATTAACCTGCTAAAAACTAACGAAGGTTACATATTGCGTATAGTGCCATCCAGCAGTGCCTGTTGGAAAAGATGGAAACCCTAGTGTATTATCTAGATGGAGTAGGTACACCTTCTTGAGTTTTTGTGTTTAATAAAAAAAATAAATGCCTTACTGAACCCTACGATGTAATTCATAACTTGGAAATGAGTTGCACCAAATAGCCGATGACAATGAATGGTGGGTGGTTGTTTGTCGTATATTATGTTTTCGTATTCATGTTAAGCAACCTACAATATCTAAGATGACGCAGGGTATAAAACTTTAGTGGGTATACGTAAACTACAGCTTTGCATAGCAAATTCATGCGTATATAAGTTCCAAACTACCCGAGATGATCAGCAGTTGGTTCGTAACTCCATACTGATAGCAAACATGCCCCTCTACTTGGTGTTAGTTATTACAATTACTATCTGCGTATCATCAGTATCTCTTTTTCCTTCCGATAATGCGCTAATGGAAAAACTTTGTGGGGTACGGTTAGATGTGGCATGGGCTAAGATCTGTCTCGGTGTGGACATTGAAGCAAGAACATTAGGTAAGTTTAAAGCTAACTCTCAATGGTATATTTTATTAACATTTTATGTTACAGATGAGTTCGAACTAACATTTGATTGGGACCGTTACCAACAAAGCATAACTGAGGATATTCAAAACGACAATATCTATGATTTCCTTGGACCGGAAACTCAATATATTGCTTTGAGTCGCAGAACACCGAAGTCAGAGAATAATATTGTACACAAATGTTGTCACAACCGTTGCTCTAAACGAACATTAGAAGAATATTGTTACATAGATTAATATAACAAATTGTTACAGTGTATTGCTTATTGAAAATAGTAAACAATTTAAACAATATCTTTTATAGTTTTTATGCAAAAAAATAACAAAGATATATTAAACATTAATAAATCTCCGCCATTTAAAATATTTTTTGTTGAACCTTGCAATCTGCTGAAACCAGTTTTTAAAACAATCATCTTCATTTAAAAAAATACTACTTTGTATTACATGTCTAGATAATAGCATAGACCGTAGAAATTTTAGGCAAATCGGTCCAGGAAAGTGGTGTTTCAAATTTTTTTTTAACGTAGTCTTGATTTTTCCTTTATATTCATACTTAATTCCTGTAAATTTTCAGATCAAAAATATCAAAAATAAGTCCAATTTAATCATATTAAAATTTAAACAAACACTTTAATTTTGTTTCACTACAATAAATTTACATACTACAGTTTTTACCTTAACTAAAAAAATAATAAAACTACCGCATTTTCAGTCAGGATTCTATTTCTCATTTACATCTGCATTCTGCTGGCAGAATGCAGTGTGTTTTAAATATTGGTAAATAAGATTTATTATTAAGAACTGTTAAACGTTTATGTTTTGCCATTTTTACCGAAATACAGTATAAAATAAGTCCTTAGTCTTCTTCAGTCTGCCCTCTCTCCCTCAGCTGTATTTTAATGTTTCTTACATCTGGAATTTTTAGTCTTTTTCTGGCTCAGCTTTTTATTCTTTTCTTTTTTCTCTTTCTTATTTCTCTAGAATGATTTTTTGTGCTTTCTTCTTTTTATTAACAAATGTTCTCTCCAAGCATTAGATAATAATGTCACAGAAGAACACTTTCTTTTTACTTTATTTGGGTGTTTCAGGTAAGAATAATGATTTTTTAATGGAGATGGCATGAGTTCAACTGTTACCTCCAAAGGTGGTGTATTAATGCCAAAATTGCTACTCTCTGCTGCTAGTGTAATAATTACGGATTATTGATGTCCGTAATTCCATACAATTAATTGTAATATACCAAACGATGTAAAATATGTTAGGGAGCGTCCATTAATTCCGTGATGCGTTATTGTCAAATTTCCTACCCTCCCTCCACCTCTGGTAAGATGTCGAGAGATTTAGCTCAACCCGCTCCCCCATCGCCAAATCTCACGTGCGAATTTTCAAAATATGTATGTGCTTTTATTGTAAACGCGTTGGATTTATATTTTATTTCTATAATATTTTTATTTGACTAGTTGAGACTAGTATTTGATATTGCTTAGAAAGTATGCTAAAATCACAGTGAGAATTGAACAATTAAATATGTACTGAAGAAACATGTTTCACTTAATTTAACCCAATTTTACTCTGTTTCTTGAGGGAAAAAAATTACGCCATATTCGCCGAGACGTAACTGAATTGAAACGTGGCTGTTTGGCGTTTTTGAGGAAGCTGATTATGAATCTGAACTCGCACTTTTCAAAAACAAAATGGCGTATCCAATATGGCGGCCGACTACATTAAAAGATGTTTTGATTTACTTAATACATGGTATTTTTTGGGTTTTTGAGGTCGCTGATTATGAATCTGACCTCAGAATTTTAGCAACTAAAATGGCGGATCCAATATGGCCAACGCCGACATTAAAATATGTTTTGATTTACTTCAAACGTGTATTTTTGTAGTTTTTGAGGTCGCTGACTACGAATCTGAACTCTAAATTGATGAAAACAAAATTACGGTTTCAATATGGTGGACAACCACTTTACAATAAGCTTTAATTTATTTGAAACTTGACCTTTGTAGCTGATTATGAACCTAATTTATTAAAAACGTGACCCAGGACGCGTAGTCAGAATTATAAATCTGCACCGACTGCATTTTTTTTTCAAAAACTATTTTGTTTACCTGAAACGTTGCCTGTATGAGATATTTTGCTTTTATTACTACCATGAACGTAACATTTGCAAGTGTTCGTTAGGTGAGCTTTACCTATAATAATATATTTTTAGGTAGATATTAAATACAAATAAACAACCAAACAAATAAATAATAAACAATGTATATTTAAAATCTATTCCGCCTCTAATTCTAAACTATCAACTCAACACAAAATGTCGGAATTTAGGACAGTGTCTGAATTTGGGACGTTTATCTTAACTTTTGAGTCTAGTTATGAGGGAATTGCACACATTTCCAAGTAGGTACGTAATTTGTCAAAAATGCAATAATTTAAGCTGAGTGATTATCCTTCCCAACATTAAATAAACGCGAAAAGTGTAAAACTGTGCCCGGTATGGTTTTTCTGTAGAATCTACCACCGCTTTTGTCAGTGGACGAACTAAATATCTATCCCAAATTTCAAAAGGAAAAAGGAATATTGTCAATATATGGATTATCCTGGCAGTATATTGTTTTTTTTTATTTTTACATTATAGGTATGCAGGAGTTAAGAAATAGGTTTTTCTATTATAGTTGTCGATTAAATTGTTATTACTTCAAACTTTTTAAGAATTTCAATAAATAATTATATTCATATAAAAAATTTTACTCAGAATGAGCTTCACTTTCTAAAAACAATGTTTACGGGGAAAATGTGGGACACTCTAAAACACTCTAAACCAGCGTTTCCCGACCGCGATTCCGCGGAACCCTGGGGTTCCGTGAGATGTCGTCAAGGGTTTCGCGGAAAAATAGTAACAAATAGCGGTGGCAGTCGCCGGTATTAGGCACAGTATTCAGTGCTATTTTTATGTTTTATTCTAGCATAGGATTATTATTTGAAATATTGGATTAATAAACAAGGTCAATCCATGAATAATTTTGATTTGGAGTTCTTTTAACCCAATAAACCACTGTTATTTCGATATATTTCGATAACTTCAGTCGACAATATTACTTTCAATTATCTGTTTCATAAAAACAAAAGAATTATTGCATTTACAAATGTGTGGCAAAATAAACCTATAAGTTACATCTGCTGCTCATAATGGTACTTTAGTAGAGCACAGTTGTAGGTGGTGTATTTCAATGTTATCTTACATTCCAGATAAGACAACTAACCTATCACCGGATAAGTTCTTAACTTCTATGACGAAAGTTATGTCGGTTCCATTAATAGAAAATCAGTAAATATACAGAGTGATTAGCAATTAGAGACGAAAATTTATGCAGATAGGAAGTGACACTAAAGTGTAATTACAAATTTCGTGACTGCATTTAATTAAAAATAATTAAATTAAATTGAAGTACTAATTTTGACGATAAAACAAATTTAAAAGTGGTTCACATATTTTTATTTATAATTTGGTATGGTTTTGCATTTCATTTTCACCTCGAGTTATAAATTACTTTCTATCGGTTCAGTTTTCAACATTGTGTGCGTATGAGTAGGCTTTTTCTTATTTAACAAACTTTTAGAGAAAATATAGAGATCATCTGTTATAGATAACATTAGTATGTACAAATATCTTCTACTTGGGTGTTTATTCCCAGACATTTTTCTCAGAACGTAATTATTGTTCTGACTAAAATGTTTCATAAGAACCTTTTTATTTTTTCAATACCTTAAAAAATAACAAAATATTAAGAAAACATTATTTTAAATTGCTCTAACTTCTTAAGGAGTATTAACTTGTTATTAATAGGTCCTTATGACAATCGTTGAACTGCGTTTCTTTACAGACTTGTATTTGGTTACTTGCAATACACTATACGTTTGTGCATTTCTCTGTACATCCGCAAAAAAGTACTCGAAATGCCTTGGAAAGGTGCCTGGGGTTCCGCCAGGTTCCACCCCTATTTAAAGGGTTCCGCAAGAGTAAAAAGGTTGGGAAACGCTGCTCTAAACATTATGAAAGTATTGAATTTTCTATGGTTGATTTACTAAAAATCCAAATATAAATGGATAGGTACTCATGACAAAAAGAATAAACAGATTATCCTTCGCAAAGAAAATCCACGAGCTACACCGCGCAAAAATCTGACAAGATTTAAGTTAAATCCTTACGCAAACTCCCGGGCGTAAGACAAACAATCGAATTAGATTGGATAATCTCAAACAGTTGAACAATGGTCCTCGCGAGTTCGCGATTTCTATCTACCAGTCGAATAAACCTACGGTTAAATTGAATCCGAACTTGTTTTACCTATTATCTCCTGCAAACGAGCAAATTTATTCAGTTAGGGCAAATTTTCGAATGGGAATTGTTGGTCGTATGTACGTCGAAAACTGGCGACGAGAATTTCTTGTTGGACTTGATTTGACTTGGTCACCCTTTACACCACCCTCTAGTTCGATGGATGGGGGTTGCTGCACCGGGTAAGCCGAGAGACCGCCGCCGTGTCCTTGGCTCTCTGCCAAACTTTAATGATCTCTCCTCGCGCTTTCTGCCTTCCCTGGAATTCTGTTCTTCGTTTCGTCGATGTCGCAGAAAAAATTGTTTCCGTCTCCTTATCGACGTCATAAATTATAATCGGCTATTCAAGATGGAAGAGACCCGTCAGAATGTAAGAAGCAGTTATCTGTTTCAGGACTTCTAGCATCAATATTGTCAGGGTATATCCATAATAATAAGTAGTGTCGTTGTTATGTCGTAAAAGTGTGTAGTCAGCAATATTGCATGAATACATAAATAATTTCCACTGATTTTAGGCGTCATTAGTTGTTCGTATTTCTGTCCTTTATATTGATCTAGCTGACATTATTTAAATGTTATTATGCTTCTAACAGACATACTATTAGATGATATGAAGAGCAATGGCGCATAATCCGGTACCATATGAGGCGTTTGGAATTAAAACCGGATATATCCCATTTTTATAAAAATCACGATGACGTTTTATGACAACATATCCATAGTTAGTTTTTAACACCAAGACAACTCAAAATAAAAAATGAAATAATAGCAAACAATAAATAACAAATGGAAACATGAGAAAATATCAAAGACAGTGTGTTATTTTAAAAAATGCACATATTTGGACATATAAATGGATATATATTTTAAGACATTCCATGTTCCATCATCAATTGTTACGGAGTTGTGACGTTTTCTTACTGATTCTTGTAGATCTTTCAATTATCTAAATAGTAGCGAAAACAGTTTATGCCATGTCATTAGCATTATCTTGAGAAAAGGACAAGAATTGAAAATTGGAAAATATTTATAAATTTGAGGAACATGGATTTTGTGAATTTAATATGAAATTGCGTTTTAGATAGAAATATTTTCCCTGAAATCGAATCCAAAATGGAATAAGGGCTCCAAAATTTTCTATAGTGTAAAATTTTCGAAAAAAATATGGTAATTTTTGCGAAATTTTTACCAGCTGAACCCATTGTCCTAGAAACCTGAAAGGGGTGTCTGCACTTTTAAATGAAATCTCAAAGTTGGTTCACAAATGTTCTCGAAGCATTTACCGCGAATTTTAATGTGTCCTGCCAATACTTTTATTGCAGGACCGATATATTAAACTCTAATTTGCAAACGCAATTATTATTAGTACAGCTTATTTGTCAAACCCAAAACATCTGTTTATCGGTTTTAACCCATGGAATGTGGAATAGCATAATATGGGTTTTGTGGATGGTGGGCCAATTCCCGCAGCACCTAGGCCTCAGTAGGCTCGTTTTGCTAACCGCCGAGTATCGGTACAACTTCAGCAGAGTCTACCTCGGGCCACGCAGCAGCCAGGTTGCTTGGCTGGCTGGCCTCTGATGGTGGATTAATCCAGCCATCTATCACCCAGGAAACTTCCCACAATGTCGAGAATGCCGGACATTCGCACAAAATGTGTTCACTGTTCAGCCGGCTCTTCCATGTTTACGCATCTTCTGCACTTGTTGTCCTCAAGATATTTGATTTGTAGTCCTCGGGGTTAGATGCTTATTTCTTCCGGAAGCGTCCGCACATCGAATGCTTCAACATTTATGACCAAAGTTTTAGGATATTGAGTTTCATATGAAGCCATTTTGAGGTTTCAAGGAGAATGGGTGTAGGTGGTATAAATTTTTATGTATTACCAAAATCGCGGTTTTTACATGTTTACTCCACGTTGGCGATACCTTTTAACGCGCTTACTATATGTGCGCTACAGGTTGCAGAACTTGATGCAAATTATATTCTTTGTATGGCGCATTATAATTTTTCATGGTACAATTTAGATTATTGAATGCGCTTATAATATTTTCAAATGCTGATTGTATGCACATTTATTTATTTAAGTGTACAAATATATTATGAAAGGAACATTTAAATATATAAATGCGCAATTATTTATTCTGATGTACATTTACATACATTTATTGCACATTTTTTTAATGCCCTAATATTTTTTTTTTCATTGCTCAAATTTTTTTTTGTGTTGGACTAATATTTTTCGTATTGGTGAAATATTTTATCAAATGCTTAAAATAAATGAACGTCTTATTTCATTTAATGCGCATATAATTTGTACTGGTGCCTTTCTATTCTGCAGTGCCCAGTATAGATTTCCGTTACGAGTCTGAGGTTGCTTCTGGTGAGTTTCTTCTGAAAAACGCATTTAGTGGTTTCGTCCTATATTCTCCTAGAAATCTTTTGAAGGACGGTGGTATCTCTGGCTTAAATCCGACATGGCGTCCTTGCAGCATGCTTGCCAGTTGTTCAGGGATGCTCACCTTCCCTGTACCCTTTTGTCTAATGGATGCCTAGTGTATTGATTTTTTTAAACCCATATAGCTGGCCATTTAATGCTTATGTAACCAAATAGAATACATAAGGTATAATAAAGGTTTGTCCTGTATTCCAAACATTAACTTAGTTTAATTAAAATTAAAATTGATAATTCCAATTTTACGTAGGCTTTCACGGCCAGAAACTATTAGAAAGGGTGAAAAACGAAGGGGTATACTAGATAACTATGTGAGTGTGGAACATGCTATGTAGGACAGACAGGACGAAGTATCGAATGTCGCGCCGAGGAGCACAGTAGAGACACCCGGCTACGCAAGATTCAACAGTCCGCTGTTGCTCAACAATGCCACGAGGGACACACAATCAATTTCGATGAACTGAGGATGTTGGCAAGGGTGGGTAATTATCATCGAAGGCGTATTAGAGAAGCCATCGAAATTTACAAACATCCTAACATCAATCGCGAGGACGGTACTGACATTAGTAGGGTCTGGAAATCGATCCTAACACGGTCAGGAGGAAAAGTACATGGGAGCGGTAGCTCCAGATGTGCGCAGTGAGGTGTAAATATAGGCATATAAGAGAGATTTTTTTGTAGGACTTCTGTATTCAATTAGCTTTGAAGAAGCGAACGACATGGTTTGCGAAACGTTAGCATTAACAAATCTTGACACACGGCATACCCCGGAAGCAGTTTATTTTCCAAATTTAAACATCCACATTCACGTTAAGCTAGCGCTAGAATTTGAGATACGCAACCAAATATATCTACTTCATAAGTTTGTAGATGATTTACACAGGACTGTTCAGATTCAATTCAAACCTTTGCTAATAATATCTACAATGCCGGCTCAATTCTGCCGAGTGTAGATGACGAATTTTATGAATATTGATGGCTATGTCATCGTCTACTTGTGATCAATTCACCGATATTCAATCCAAATCTACTGAATTAGGTCGGGTATTTTTTTTATATGTATCCCTTTTTTGTGATTGGGTGAAAGTTTAGAAATTCAGAAACTAGAATTCATCACCAGAATTCTGAAAAGTTATATTATTTGTATTCTAGTCTTCTTTTGCGTTCTTCCAATAACTCATTTCAAAAACAGTTATTTTGATTATAAATTAATCTTTTTAAACAAATATATAAACCACCCTACATTCTACACAAACGTAGCTTCATAGTTTAGAGTAAAGCTCCACTGACTACAGGATCATGCGAAACGAAAGAGAAGATTGTCTTGTCTTGTCTATCACAGTGTACAACCCGAATTTCAAGTCGTGAAACTGAACCATCCTGTTCATCGTCCTTCCAACCTTTCCGTATAAATAATTTCGCAGACATGGCATCCCTAATAAAATGGCAAAATTGAGCATAAATTAATTAAACTTATTCCATCCCGGCAATAAAATTTCAGTCCTTCCCTTCAGAATTAATATTCCATTAAAGACCCCAAAACATCAACGGGTGATTTAATATTCGCCAACCTTAAACACCTCCGTGGCACCTTTCAGGACCTTTCAGCGGGTGACGTACGTAAGTCCTTGTCCCTTATTCATTAACCGTGACATTAGAGTCCAAGCGAGAGGCCTGAGAGGACTTGCTAAGGGCGACCAGTGAGTTTAAAAGAGGGGAAAACGACAACAAGAACGCGTAGGAGCTTTTTCGTGACCTACAAAGCTCGGTCTATGACCCTGGCATCGCGTCCGTCCTTGAGGCCTTACGGCAGGGCATGTCTCCGTTATGCCGAGCCGGGCGAAAATTGCCTTTTCCACTCACCCTTCATTCAGGAATGTTGTTCCCCCAACGTCGGATTGCCTGGAGGACAATGAAAATACACTTGTCTTCTCCCTACTTCACGTGGAAAACGTGAATGTTTATGATGATCTGAGTACAGTTTGCTCTCACGAAGGACGATTTGCGTGAGATTACGTATATGTTTATTGTTTACGTAACTGTGGAATTGGTGCCAAAGAATAGCGGAAAAAAGACTATTGTTTTCTGTGGACCGTTTTTGGTTTATGTGGAAAAGTCGATGCTAATTACCTATTTTCAAGAGTAACCTATAAAGTAGTTTCTTTGTGAATGGTAGGGTGCTCCAATTTGATGTGTTAGGAGTGGTACAAAAGCCATCAAAATCAACAAAAAAGAACTGTTTTCGGCCTACGGTCTATGTTCCATTTTGAATTTGACAACTTTTCAAGCGCAAATGTGACTTTAAATTAGTCTCTAATCGAGTGAACCTCAATAATGTATTCTAGCGAAGATCATATCTTTGCAGCAAGATTACTACAGTTTATGCTAATAAAAGAAACAGTTTTAGGTCAACACCATGTAAAAATCAAATATATTAAACGAAAATGTAATTTAATAATGTAAACATGTAGGTAACACAAAACGTAAACTAATAGAAAGCAAAATGTAATAATTAAATTACTTTTTCTTTTTTTGCAAGGTTTTTATAAACTTACCACCACGACGCTCTGCGCTGTAACTAAGGCGATGTTTTAATGCCTCCACGTTTGATTTAGAGTACAGTAATGGTACGATTGTGAATTCATAGGGATAAAGCTTTGGATTGAAGTTTAATTACTAATGTACACTCGTCAAAAAATAAAATGGAATACAAATATCAACTCCATTCAAAGGACCCGTCAGTAATTCGCAAGATTTAATGCGTTTCTCTCAATAATTTTGCGAAAGTTGTTGACGATTGCATATTGTATGGTTTAACCGAAAAAATATTAAACAGTTTTTCGCAATGTCATTCCAGCAACATGCTGCAAAGATACAGTGCAATAAATTGTTATACTCACTCCTACTAAGTGTGACATTATAGTACCTTTCCTGACAACTTGCTAAAACATGTTTGTAGTTTTGCAAACTACTGTGATAATGTTGTAATTTTACAGGAACGGAGGTGTACAATATATATTCTTATATACTTACTTACAATATTCATTGTAAGTAGGTGACATCAAATTATCAAAGATGTTTCGTTTCTGCAGAAAAAAACGCAAATAACTGCGTTAACTAAATTCTTCTTTTAGAAGATTTTACTGTAGTTTATTACTTTAAATTTCTGCAATTTTATTTAATTGATTTAAATTATTTGTGATGATTCAATAGGTAATTTAAATATGCAAAAACTTTCATTATTTTTAATGTGTTACTAACATAATTTGCAATTTTCAGCAAAGGTATTTCGATTTTCCGTGATTGTTTTGAAAATTCTGTGGTTTGATCAGTAATTCTATGTATCGTTCGCAGATAACTTTTACGCTAAAATGGCCTCTAGTACATTTCCAGGTATTTCCTGATTTATGCCAGAAACATTTCCATTCCATTTCCATTTCTTCTTTGAATACATTACTACGGTCTGTCGGTTACTAGCCCCGGAGATGACGACATTCCGGCGTTTATTGTCAAACAGTTTATTGACTTAATGGTAGCCCCACTTGTTTATTGTAAATATTTGCTTCTCAATGGGAGTTTTTCCATACAAGATGCAATCTGCACTCGTAAAACCTATATATAAAAGAGGGGATCGCAATGACCTTTCAAACTACCGCCCCATAAGTTTTTAAACTTCTTCTCCAAACTGATTGAAAAAATAATTAATTCTAAGCTGCATGTTTATTTATGGAAGTATATCATTTCTGAAAATCTGCTTGGGTTCTGTCGAGGTAGATCTACCGACACAGCTATTTTCAGCTACACGAAGGACATATACTCCTGTATCAACCAAAGGACCGCATGTCTTGGCCTATGTATTGACCTTTCGAAGGCTTTTGATTGCGTTCACAACTTAATTTTGTTGCACAAGATGGAGAGGTACGGTATCCGTGGCGTGGCTTTGATGTTGTTCAGATCATACCTCTCAGGTCGTCGACAAAGAGTTTGTATTGGTAGCAAGATGTCCGGGGCTACTGAGTTGAATGTGGGTGTGCCGCAGGGGTCTATTCTGGGTCCGACATTGTTTTTACTATATATTAATGACCTCCCCTCCATCTTGGGCGACGCTGGTGTCTCGCTATACGCCGATGATATTAATATCTTTCTCTTTTTGCTGACGATTTCGATGAGTTGCGTGTGAGGGCGTCGACAGCGTATGATGCGGTGGATGAACGGCATGAACTGCTGGTCATGAGCGCATCTAAAACAAACTGCGTTGTATTTGGCAAATAGAATAGCTGCCATGACATCCAACTTGGCTTTAGGGCGGAGAGTAGCTGTTGGGAGAGTATTCTTGTTACAGAAGGTAGCTGTGAGAAATATTTTTAATTTACACTATGGCCAGTCATGCCGAGACACTTCAGGACTGAATTGCTTCTGACCTTTTTGGATGTGTATGTCTTGGAGACGGTTTGCCTTGTTTACAAGCATCGTGGTCACTTTGATCATAGCATGGGCCATGCGTACAATACCCGCCACACACATCGTTTGCTGCCGGCTTTACATCGCCGGTTTTCAGCTACTTTTCAGAGGAGTGTATGCTACATGGGCTGTAAGCTCTTTAATGCTCTCCCCGATGACATTAGGACGACAAGTTCTTTCCGGATTTTAAGGCAGGATGTTAATTAAATCTTTGTTATTAAATGTTAATTTTTACTCCACCGACGATTTTTTCATGTTCCTACTTGTATGTGTTACATGAATAAATATTATCTATCTATCTATAGTATTCCTACAATTTTCAATTTTCAAATTAGCATTTGGCATTTATTGTGCTTACTGGTTATATATACGAAAATTTTGCAATGGTAACGTTGCCATTTATTTCAAAATGCGTCTTAGGACGAGCTACTATGTTACGCCTTCAAAGAGACTGGCGGTATTAGAGACCAAGGTATCTGAAAAGTAATTGATAAATACGCTCGTTTCAGCTGGACTTAGACAAGAATGAAACTCAAGACTTAGAATAAGACGTTGTGCAAAAAAATCAAATCCTATTCAAAACCCAAAATTAACAACACAATTTTCACTGCCTCAGTTTATTAAAGTAACATCAACCAAAATGTTAAATATTGGGTTGATTCAAAAAGAAGTACACTAAATTATTAATGCAATCTTAATAATACTTTAAATTATTTTAATTGTTATAATAATTGTAATACATACCCTGTAAAATGAATTTAGCTTCCAAACATCAAAAACCCAAACGCAGCTGGTTCTCGTTTATTTCTCAAACAAAAATCTGTAATACTAATTTCAAATTACTTAAACCGTTCTATCTTCCGTCTGTGACGTCAACGATATGTACACATCATCATAACGATATTTCTCTCCGATATATGTACGTTTCTTCTGATTGTTTATAGAGGGCGCCACGGGACTATCATGTTTTATTGGTACTCCAAACACAATATGTACCGGCTCGCCGGGATATTTAATTGTACCACAAAGAATTGCCGATGTATATTGTTTGTTTACTTACGTGTATTGCTTCTGGAAGAACGTCTATGTAGCAGTTTCAGCTAGACCGTACTGCTGCCTAGGTAGGATTCTAGCATACATATTTTGAGCGTTTTTGGAACTAAATATAGTTCCAATAGGGGCAGGTATACCTTTTTTAGTTACTTGTTTATACTGTGTATGAGTATAATATATACTTATAGTATATACTTACATTTATGACAAATACAATTACATACATAGAATAATATAATGTTGGAATGTGTAGTATATGCGCAATTCATACTAAAATAATCTTCTGCTTTATTTATTTATAATGTGTTTTTTATATAACATAAAAATAATGACTGAACCGATGTATGGACATTAAAAAAATAACAAAACAATAGGTATCGGCTTACATATAATTATTAACAAAAACGAAGCAAGATTTTAATCTCGCCTCTTGAGCTTAATGTTGACGCCGTTGACTGACTTCATGATCACAGTAGCTCCCAACAAGAGCTGATGCTCTGGTTCAGCTGGTAAAATTTCAAAATTCCTCACGACTTTGGCAAATGTCATTTTCAATTCTAACATTGCAAATTTTTGACCTAAAACACAAATTCTTTTAGAAGAAGTATATAATTTAAAAAAATCGACAAAATACTTGACAAAATATAATCTCCATAAATGTCGTTTTGTCAAAATTGCATATCAATTCGCCGACATGTAGCCCACAAGTTCCGTATCTTTGAATCTAATTTACAGCTATTCAAACCAGAATTTAACATTACGAAGTATACTGTGGCATAGCAGCAGAAACAAAACTAGACTTAATCAAAGGAATATTTTTATAACCAAACGTGTCCGTTAGTACACATTTTGTTTTAAGCAAATAGTCGTAAACCATCAAATGATCACGTTTAAACAACCACACCAAAACAAATTCAAAACAATGCGATCGTGGACATTTTTTAGAAATTCTGAAATGAAAACTTGGGCCTTCATCTGTTAATGTCCGATACAAAAAGCCTGTATAACTTATTTTGCCCACTTTCCTCCTACGTTTGACAGTCAGAAAATACATACATATAATACGCAGTTATCAAATGATTTTCCTTTCAGTTCAAATTCATGTTTTTAGATTTAATTTCAGCATAATTAGAGAATTCTATTATTTCACCATTAAAAAATAGGCGCTAAATTTGAAAAACAACTAAACTATCTAAAGATATAATCTAATAAACTTATTTGTCAACCGGGCACGTGCCTGTTTTGTGCTTCAGTTTTGCAGTCAGACAAACTACTAAACGGAGATATCACACGTATTTCCTCTTCACAACTGCTTGAAGATCAAAGTCTTCAAAAGAACTCAAAATTTATATTTCTACGTATAGAAATCAAGTAGTTAGATTAAAGTGAAATCTTAAACCATCCTTGAACTTTGAAGCTATGAACCAAAACAATACGATAACTTTGTGAATAGATTGTGATATGGACTGATAGCCCAGTAATATTGGGATGTCATTTCGTGAAAATCCAAACGCAGCTAGATTTTTATATTCATCTTTGGTTGGCAATTACAAATAACGCAAACATGATGTACACCGACATGTCACTTCAACATTTTAGGACTGCTATACTATCTCGATGGTAGCATATTATTTTATGAATAAAAAACAATAAACATGTCAAAAGTCCGCGGATTTTAGAAATAATATTTTTCAGAAAAAAAGGGTTATATATAAATACATGTTTAACTTGGAATTTTTTCAAACCTTCTCTAACCTTTTAAACAACATATCCTGGAAATCGTAAAGTTTTTACTGGCTATTTTTTTTGTTATTAAAAAATATGATACTCATTCAACTTGTCAAATACTTGGGACGCATTATCACCCAGCTGTTAAGTACGTTGTCATATCATGTGCTTTTGACGTAAAGGTCAGACCCAAAAACGCCAACTCGCACTAGCACAAATTTCAGTTCCTGATTCTAGCTTTCATTTCAGCCTACTTAGATAATATCATCAGATCGCACTGTTTTTTCAGAGTATCTAAATGTAACAATTTAACGTATGTATATATAATATCGTTCATGTGGTACACATATTAAGTCGGTTGGTTGTTTTTCTTTTCTTAGTTTTTCTTTAAAATCCAGAATTCGAGGTTTCAAAGTTTTGAAACTGTTACAATCAGGGCGGGTCACATTCTCTAATGAAATTATGTACCTACATTAAGGAGAATTTTTTATTATTTAATTGGCCTTAAGTAAATTAAATAGAACTAAATTAGTTTCTTAACCTTAAGTCCGCCACACTGTTTGAAACGTAAACATTTTTAAGATTATAAGCTGTATGTTGTACTTTGTTTAGTTATATTATGTATACAAACCTATACAATTTCGACTTCCAGCACTGAAAGGTATGTAAGAAAATGGATGCCTATTACCAGAATTTTCTGGTAAAAATCTTTCGGGGTCAAAAACTTCCGGATTAGGATACAATTCCTCATCGTGGTGTGTCCCATAAACGAAGAACATTACAATTGATCCTTTAGGGATGAGAACATCATCTACAATATAAAAATACAGTGTGATCAAATATTCCAATATTTTTGCTTTATATCCTGTCAATTGCGTCATGAAATTGGTTTGAGATTGAATACAAAAATCAATTGTTCATAAATGTCCCAATCAAGTAACTAGTCAGTGAATAATAAATAATGGTTTTAGTACATCGGCAATTATTCAAAATTCCAAATCTATAGATACCTACATGAGGCTATGTAATAAATTATATTGATAGCAAACACGAATTACACGGCAAGTATTAGCTATAACATTCATCAACAAACCACTTTTATGTCTAATACCTGGGAGAGACAATAAAGTTTAAATCATTATCCATATAAATTGCAGAAAGAAAAACATACATATAAATTCATTGTAAGCTGTCTTGACACTTACTTACTATCTCATGCACTAATTAATTTAGTCAGTTCAGCCTGCATATACGCCGGATACAATATAGCAAATTGTTACAACTTGACTTTGAAATCTGCTTTTGCAATGTGATTTAACGATAAGTTTTGTTGAAATTTTTCAAACACTAAAATAACACAACACCACTAGATTTAAATTGTCTATAAACATGTTTTCGCCTACCAAAGTATAGTTCGTCCTCTATTCCTCTCTCAACGTACGGCACTGAAGGATATTTCCTTAGCACTTCCTTCGCAAAACAATCAACGTACTGCATATTTTGCAAATCGGCCATAGTTATTGGAGCCGACTTGTCTGTTCCTAAAATAGCGTTTGTGTCCTCCAATAATCTCTCTTGTATATCTTTGCTTTTAGATAATTCGTACAATCCGAATGTTATAGCTGTAGCTGTAGTGTCATGACCCTATAAACAGGAAAATACATTATTATTACTACTCTATTTACATACACTGGGTGCTTATGAAAAAAATATGATTCCAATGTCAAACTGCCGCCAAGGACAATAACGCTGCGCACCTTGGAGCTAATGAAAACTAGCGCACAAAATATGTTTCCAACAGTATGGCAACCCCACTTTGCCTCACCAGACCCTTCATGTCTTATCGCGTTCGCACTGCCCTGTGTGAGATCCACTGAGTCTAAAAAAGGGGAATATACGTTTTTGTGCAGAATTTTACGAGTATAATTTTTGTAAAGGAACTAAAATTTCGAAATGATAAGCGTTTTGCGGTAATATGCTAAAAGTCGCAAAGGCGTATTTGTGCAAAATTTGAAGCGATATAGAGTTTGCTGGAATTTTATTATTTATAAAATAAACATATAAATATATCTCATGTAAATTACAAGTAGGAAGATTCGTATCAATCTGCTGCGCATGCATAATTAAGAGATATTAAAGTTCAAGGTAGGTCAACCATGGTTATGTATTAAATATCCATGGCCAAAGGTCTAATAACTCATCCTGTATTGCGAATATTATTTGAATAATATTGGCAATAGGTACATAAAAGAAACGAGAATAATATTTCGATTAATTTTGTTTAATGTGACAACTTTGCAGTTAATTAAGTCCTGATATATTTTTAATAAAACTTAAACACTAAATCCTAAATGTAATTAATTAATCCCAAAGAAATATTTTTTTGCAGTTGTTATATAAGCAGATAAAGTAGTAACTGCGTTATTAATAAAACAAAACTAAGAGCCTAAATACCAAAATTTTGAAAAAAATGCACATTTGTTTTCTTTTGTTTACTTACGCAGTTTCCATACGGAGATATTTCTGAAAATAAAGTCTCTTTTCTTATTTGTAACTCCATCTCAATTTTAACCGGTGTGGCTGTGAAAGCTAGAAATCTCAAACCAGTTTTTGTTCTGAAACTCCAATTTGAAGATTTCGTTGCTTATAAATGAAAATAGTCTAACACTCACTCGGACCAGAGTAATAATTATAATCGAAGAAAAAAATGTCATAAGTCGAAGGCGTTTCCAATTGAATTGAACAAAGTTCTGCTTATTTTGCACAATATATTTGCTAATATGACGATCAGTTTCTTTTCATTTGTGTGCGCAAACATATTGGATCATCTATTTTAAATTTGACAATTTTCATAAAGTACAATTTTAATTTGTCACCGACTTTCTAGGGTACTTTTCTGGCGTTTCTTAATATCAGCTCAAATAATCAATTATTGTATGCATTTCTCCACTAAGACTTGGTGTTTTTCGTTTTAAATTATTACCACGCAACTATTCCAAAATGACCTCCTCAATTAATATTATCCCAATGCAGCCCTTATAGAAATAAATACATTACAGCAAACATAAACGTGTCCAATTCTTCTCTGATATGAGTGTCCTCCAACTCACTGTCCAACATCAGCTCCAAGAAAGATTGCTTCTCCTTAATACCGAATTCGTCAGTTGTGGTCGTTTTTTTCATTACGGCCCTCTCGCCTCTTCTGCGATGAATTAACTGTTCTGTATACGATTTCAGTTTGTTGACGTACTTAGCGAATACCTTTGATTCGGCAAACAAATTATAAAGCTTCTCATTCCTTCCGAATAGTGAAAATTGTCTCTTAACAAACATATCCTCGTAACGTACCAAGGTTCTAACGTATTCGTGACTCGGGTTATCCTGAATGTGATAGTCGACACCCATGGAAGTTTCTGAAACGTTAAAAATAAACAAAATTTGTCAAAATTCTGAATTTTAAACCGTACGGTTGAATACGTCTAGTGCGTAAAGATTCGCCATTTTAAAAACGTCGAATGATTTCTCTCCAACGCGTTCGTCTAATTTCTTCAGAAATCTCTTTCCAACGTTGTCGAATGTTGTGACGAAATTCTCAAGGACCTTGAAGTGGAAGGCTGGTGTTAGAAGTTTTCGGTGTTTCTTCCATTTTTCTCCACCTACAATAAGAATGTTTTAAGAATTCGTGTTCGACTTGATTGAACATTATGATGTCTTGCCATTGCTTGTTATCAAACCGTCTCCCAGCCAGCTGTGGAAAATGTGGTATGTTGATGATTTTTTCACGTGGACTGCAGAGGACATTAGTTGTTCGTTGTATTTCGGATTTGTTATTACCACGTATGGTACATTGCCTACCCATATTTTGTAGATGGAGCCATATTTTTGACGCATGCTCTCCAAATTCTGTAGTATATCTGAAAACATATGTTATATTATTTGCTGTTCACGTTCTTGGTATTAATATTATCGTTTTCATAAAATATTAAATTGTGTTTTATGTTGTCCCTGTCCAAGTTTTATTAAATAAGTTTAAGTTTTAACTATTAAAAACTACAACGATATTGGAAAATATCGGTAAAGAGATACAGTGTAAACCAGTTCTTCTCAAACTTTTTATAGACCACTAAGTGTTAGGTCATAAATGCAATTATCGTTGTGTAGAAAAACAAAAATAAATGTTTTTCTTTATCTATTAGTGGTGGTGACAGCTAACTTTGTACCTATATATTAAAAGTTTTTAACCAAAATATATAAATATATAAACTATATAAATAACTTTTCAGTGCGGATGACAAATGACGGTTTGAGTTTGGTGTATGTTAACCATCCAAAATTAACTCCAGATTCCTGTTTGTAAGTTCATTTAAATATTGAAAATGGTAAATACAACTGGTTATTGTCTACTAAGGTATGAAACTATCTCTGAAATTAGCCTAATTAGTATGTGATATTCAACAAATTGGGCTCCTGACAATGGGTTTGATGTTAAAATGAACCGCTTAAATACAAATATGCAAACTTGAAATAACACGCACATCTGTTTATTTCCCTCTTTAAAAGACCTCTGTTACATAAATTTTCAAACGAATAAATTTAAAAATTTACATGTGTTTATTTTTTTCTTCCTTATTTTAATTTATTTTATTTTATGTAAGCCTTATTGAGTACTAAGATTGTAAAGATAGAATAATATGTAGTAAGGATGAAGATATTTATAGTAAATCATTTTTTCTTTTCGAAATAGAAAATGAGAAAACCCTTATAGTTTCTTCTATAATATATACATTTGGTGTTCTTATTTTATATTGAATAAAACTAACACATTAAATTAACTTTGCTAATCGATATTCTTTTATGCTTATTAGCTTCTATCGTATTCATTAAAGTTATTTGCCTTTGCTAAAGAATACTAAATATGTTTTAGCAACGAGTATTTGTATTAATTATTACTCTTTTGACCCTATTTGTGTAAATAATATCGAAATTCTAAACACTTTAATTTAATTAGTTATATTATATTTTATATTTAATTGAATTTCGACAATGGCTGTTTTTAAAACGGTATATTACGAAACTCATTACAATTATGAAATTAATTTTCCTTTGCAAATTTCTTTGCCATTTGTCGCAAGCAGAATTAAGATTGGGTAAAAATTGAAAAGTTTTTGATCATCAAAGTTTGAGGTCGTAAAAAATGTAGCTTTTAATAAAAATTACTGGTGTTTGATAATATCAATTAAAAATAAATTCATTAGAGGTATATATGGTGTAATTTGTCATTCACCAAGCGCAAGTGACGGTGAATTTATTGCTGAATTCGGTTCTCTCATGGATACAATTACAAACGAGTATAGCAAAAATAGCATAATTATATCAGGGGATTTTAATATAGATATGTCTAAAGATTCATTCTATAGTAAGAAGTTGCAAGAAGTCATTGATAGGGTAGGAATGAAACAAATAATTCAAAATTTCACAAGATGTACAAAAACATCTAGTACACTTATAGATTTAGTTTTGACGAATAACACAAAGAACAGAGCATTTGTTTTGGATACATTCAATATTTCCGACCATAATACAATTGAAATCAAATTTGATGAGCAAATCAGTATTAAAAATAGTCGGAAAAAAATTAACGATTTCAGTAAATACAGAGCATTTAATTTGCAAAAACAGATTGTTGACAAATTAGGCTTTAGGTTCCTCGAGTTTCTTGACATCAATAAAAAAGCTGACTAATTACAACACACAATTATTGCAGCACGTACGCAACTAATTTGCAGTAAAGAAATAACATCCACTCAGCAAAGCAACAAGTGGTATTCAGGTCATCTACGAAATAAACGAATTTATCGAGATAATATGTATAAAAGATCGAAAATAACGAAGTTGGGCGCGGATTGGGATATATACAAAATAGCTAGAAATGAATATTCAAAATTAATTAAAACAGCTAAAAACGAATATTTAGAAAACATTTTACACGAGAATGAAAACAATCCAGAGAAAACATGGAAAATTCTAAAAACAATAATAGGTAACAACAAACCCAAAAAGATTAAGAAAGGGGTTTTTAATAACGTTGCAATTACAGAAGAATGCGACATGGTAGACAAGTTCAATACATATTTCATTGACAGCATCAATCAAATAAATAGATCAATTTTAACACCCCCGGCAACCAAATCCGAAATAAAGCGCACTACACAAAAATTCCACTTTAAGACAATTAGTGTTCAACACCTCTTTTCTGTCGTAAATAAGATAAAAAAATCCAACAGCACAGATTCTATATCAATTAAGATAATAAAAGATGCATTACCTGTTGTGGGACAATTTATAACAGATTTAATTAATGAGTCACTAAATACAGGAATAGTACCTGACTCTTGGAAAGTAAGTACCATTATACCAATACAAAAAATTGTGAACTCCACCAAATGCGAAGAGTTTCGGCCTATTAACATGTTACCAAAACTAGAACAAATACTGGAAATTATTGTTAAACAACAGCTCAGTGAGTACTTGGATGAAAATCAATTTATTACTGACCAACAGTCAGGTTTTCGTGCTCAGCATTCATGCGAGACGGCCCTAAATTTGGTATTGGCAAATTGGAAAGGAGAATTAGAAGACGGTAAAACGATAGTTGCTGTTTTTGTAGACTTGAAAAGAGCTTTCGAGACAATTAGTCGTCGAAAGTTACTACAAAAATTGGAAACTTACGGAATCAGAGGAAAAGAATTGAAATGGTTTGAAAACTATTTAACAAACAGGAGACAGAAGGTTAGGATTGGAGAAAATGAGTCAAGTGAATTAATAAACAGCTTAGGGGTACCACAAGGTTCTGTTCTTGGACCGGTTTTATTTAATTTGTACATAAACGATGTTGCTTCACAAGTTAAAGCTTGTGATATGCACCTATTTGCAGACGATACACTAATATCAATTGCAGGAGATAACTTACCTGATTTAATCGCGACATTAAACTCCGAACTAGTATCGATATCAAATTGGTATAAAGAAAATAAATTATGTTTGAATGTATTGAAAACAAAAGCTATGGTATTGGGAAATAGAAATTCGGTAAACCCTACACCAGACATAGTTATCGATAACACAGTTGTTGAGATAGTGGTCGAATTTAAATATCTAGGTGTCATTTTAGATAATAGTTTGAAATTTACGAGTAATATGGAATATATAGTTAAAAAGGTGAGTCGAAAGATTAGCTACTTAGGAAGAATATCTAATAAACTTACATTAAAAGCTAGAATATCTTTGTACCATACGATTATAGAACCATATTTTTACTATTGCAGCAGTATAATATTTTTGTGTACAGACAAAGACATTAAAAAGATTCCAGTACAACAAAATCGAGCACTCAGAATTTTATTACAAAGCTCCAGGTTAACCAGTGTCGAGTCCATGCTGAGTAAATTAAATTTTTTGAATATTAAACAAGGAACGGTATATCAGGCACTCACGTTGGTATATAAATGCATAAATAATAAACTCCGAAATTATATGACTAATTATTTAATATACAATAGTCAGCAGCATGAATACAATACTCGGCAAAAGGACCACTTCAGATTACCAAAATATACAAAAAGCAGCACACAAAATTCATTTTATTATAAAGCACTGAAGATGTTTAATACCCTGCCAAGTGATATAAAAAACAGTAGTTCGCTAAGTCTTTTTAAAACATCATGTCGGGTTCATGTATTGGCTAATTTTAAGTAGTTGATAAGTTTATTACTTAGGAAACCAAATTTATTGTGATTATTAGTTTCTTTTAACTAAATAAATATCATTATTATTATTATTATTACATCCGATACATAGGCATAATACACTTTAAGAATTTCCCATGTCATTGCTATGTATAGTTAGTACGCGTGCAATCAAGGTCAAACAATTGCAAGGAGCAACAATGTCAAGTTTTAAATTGATAATAATAGAAATGAGTAGTGTGTGTCAGTATAAAGAAAATATTTAAATTATTTTTTTATATACAATAATCTAATGTGGCCAGGCACATGACTTTATCATACTATATATAAAATTAATTGTTTAGCTGCATGAGATTCTATTTGATCGTATAATACGTATAACTGAAAAGGACGCGAGATGGCGAATAAATGAGGCAAATCCATTTGGTATGCATTATGCAACCCGCAGTGATGTGGGGGTAGCCATCTCTTTCAATCTCATACGCTGCCACGGTCGGAAATATCGTCTTCAATTTCGCCTATTGGTACCTATGAAGCAATATCCTATAAACTGAATTGCACATTCTTAACGTAAGCCATTATCATAATTATGGTAATATTCCACTACAAGACTACCACACCATGCCAATCCTCATTACCGTAGCAAGCACATTCTGGTTCCTCTCGTTGAGGCACTAACTAATCTTTAACCAATTCATTACAGTGACCAGAATATTGACTTTTATATTTACCGCTTCTGCCGGTTGAGGCCCAACGCCAATTTTTAAAGACTATAGTAAAGTAGACTAGACTATAGTAACTATAGTTAAGTAAATAATAAATTACTGTAGTAAGAATGTCGAATTTGAACTTGAGAATCCTGGCCATTGGGCCCCAAAAAGAGCGGAGGCAGTTTTAGCAGTTAAGCTCATTAATTTCCGATAAAAGAAACATTATGTTTTAAGAAACGTTTTTAACGCTTTGAGTGTCAATGATTTTCGGCCACAGTATTGGGAAGCGCGATTGTGCTCCTTGGCACTTAAAGGGTTAAGTTTTTTTAGGATACTAATGAGAAACCCTTGAAGACAAACTTAGAAGAGAAAAAAGCTGTATGAATTCTTCAAAGATTTTCGGTTGACAGTTTTTCTTTCCATTATGTAATTCTATCCTGCAAAGATTGAATATGCCAAACAAAAGCCTGTCAAATAAAAATTCGGATCTGTAAAATGCAGTAAACCTCAATTTCGCTTTCTAGAAAGTTGACAAGAAAAACATTCCAATATGTTTTAGGTGGTATTCAGAAATCTTTTGTATTTATTTTTTACTTCCTTTCTTTTAATACTTAATTTCTTTATAACATTTAAAAGACTGTTATTCTAATTGAAAAAAAAAATGGAACTTGGTTAAGCTTCTTACAAATGCATCACCCTGTATATTAAAAAATCTGATGTGGCCAGGCACATGACTTTATCATACAATATATAAAATTAATAGTTTAGCTGCATGAGAATCTATTTGACTGATATAAATCGTGTCTGCATTAAAATTAAACTAGTTAGCCAGGATTTGATAGATATTTTGATAGTCAATAGTATCAATCGAAGGTATTGTCAAAGCATCAGCATTTCACACTACCTACTGTCATCAGAATAATAGTTGTTTATCTCACAACTGCCGAAAGTACGGAATAGCACAACTAGCGGTGATGCGGCGCGTCACCGATGACGGAGCGTCGTCGTCGCATGTGAGCGATTCGCGCTATGTAGTTTTCGGCAGGAGTGACATCAACGTTTTTTGTGCTTCTTTTTGAGAAATACGTATTTTAAAAATAAATCAAAAATGGATATATTTCGGTATAGAAAATGTTAGGTTGATACCACTTCTACGAAATGTCAAGTTTATAAAGCTAATTCAAATTCTGACAGATTTATATTCGTTCATGACACTGTAGATGACGTTTCATAGCGGTTCTCCGAGTGTGACAGCGTAGTGACACCCATAGACATTTCTGTGGTGACAGCACAAAAAAATATTTGTCAAAATCCTGGCTACTATGTAATTTCATATCAATGCAGATGCGACCGATCTCGCTCAAATAGAATTTGCTCTTGCAGCTAAACTATTAATTTTACCAAAAAATGTCATAGGCATAAATTATTCAAAATTTCCTCTGCTTTAATTTATTATTTAACTATTTTGACGAAATTACAGAAATAGCGGCTCAATTGCAAAATCGTTGAAAAATGCTAGGAGTAAATAGCCTGTTCCTTTGGACCCTTTTGAACCAAAAGCTTTTCAGCTCTAAGTTTAGTCATGAAACTTTTAAATATGAACTTTCGACCCGATACCTTTAGTAGTTTCCCCGGAACCGTCTCCACAAAAAACGGGTACACACACACATACACACACACACACATACACACACACACACACACACACACACAGACATTTTTTTGTACCTTGGTCAAAAATGTTCAGGGGACCCAAAAAGACCTATTTCCGCTAAAATCTCAATTTTTTTTTTCGGCACGATTACAATACTTTACATACTGCGTATGATAAAGTAAAAATGTTTCAAGTTTGTAGCTTAAGTCACCTCCGAAAACTTTTATTTGGTTTCTTTCTTTTATCTTTTCAGATGACCAAACACCTTAGGTTTCTTCTTTTCAGCTCTGTATATAGCTATATATGTATATAAATACCTTATGCGTTAACGAATAATAAAAATTATAAACGTAACAATTTTAGAAAAAGAAAGTGGAAATTACAGTTTGGTAGATATTGTGCAGTAGAAGTTGAACTATATGGCAATCAATCCTGTATTGTTGATTGTTTGAATATTACTTTCGCTAATAGCAGAAATCGGGTGCGTTTATGTGTATAAAAATATTTTAAATTATTTCGCTGTAATAACAAAGCTAAACCTTACAGAAACATGTCTAAAAGACATGATAAGACTATAAAAGACAAAGAGTATGTACATATTCAGAGGACGATTGTGTATAGGATGAACTATCGTATTTTTTGCAATATGCGTGTATAAAAATTTACTTCTTGGTTTGACTATGCATGAAGCTGTTCAACCGGGAGTAGTATCTCTAATGTGATATAATATATAATGTGATATAATATATAATATAATGTTTCCCTAATGTGATAATTAATTATTTTGATTTGCGTATTTGTTGCTTTTGTTTATTCAAAAAATATATTTACGTTACAAATTTAGATTTTTATATGTTAAGCTATTTATTTCTTATTTTTAATTTTCTTATGTACATTTATCGGTTGCATTAGATAGTTCTGTAGCTAGTAAATTTTGTTGCAAAAGGTCAATACCCTACCTATTATTTATGATTATTTTTTTAATTACTCATAAATATATTAGTTTAGTACCGAGATTTTATCATGTTTGTATAAAAATATAATTCTTCTTAATTCAACACCTGAAATCGTGGTAGTTTCAACGGCTTCCGAGAAAACGCAGTGTTTTTGTATTATTTGACTCCACTGATCTAATTAATAGAATAGATAACAGATTTCTTATTTTTAGTCAAGACCTACCAACTGTATTCGTCCCGATATCCAACATATTCCCTATGATCGGCCATCCAGTAGGTCCAGGTAACTTATTAAACCCTTCGAATAATTTCTTCTTTTCACTGTTTGTCTTCCAAAACCACAACGCCACAAGGAAAAGCAAAGCGTACAAGAACCACATTTTCACACACCAGTATACACAATAACGTAAAACTATAGTAGTAACTACCGATGATACTTTGACACTAGTTTTAGAGACACGATATTCGTCCGGTTTTATAAGCAGTCTGACCTTCCCAAACGAAACAAAATGACAAAATGGTCGCAACGATGCACTCGCCAATAATTATTGCAATGCTTTTGCGAATCTGAATAATTCACAAGAGACCTAAAACGGCCATACTCTAATAGAACGTTTATATTCATTGTCTGTCTGGAGTGATCACCATACTCGTAAAATGATTGCAATGACAAGCAATTTAAGTACATAATTGTTTATTTGAAGATACCTGTATTACGTCTACAAAAAAATTATATAACGTTTCTCATAAGGAGTTTAATCTTACAAAAAAAGCGCACAGATTACTTTCTTATATAGGTACATAATATGTACTCAAATACGTGTTAATCGGTCTTTTGATTTTGGCAATTTGATATGCAGCGATAGATCTGTATTGATTTAACTGTAACCACGTCAACACTGTGTAGTTATTGATTAGATTACTGTTATAAATTAAGTAATGTAAAAGTTGTTATCATAAGAATTCCGGTTTTTTAGCGCTAAGTGTTTACCTTGGTAGTAGTTCGAGTTTGCAGTAGTTCGATCCATTTGTACATTGTATATGTTTACAGTGTATTCATTTCAAAAGTATCCACTCTTCCTTCTTGACTGGATGCGATTATTGCTTTGAGGAGTGGAAATACGTCGATTTAGATATCGAGGGGGAAGTTCAAAAATGGTACCTAGAAAATTTTATGTTTCATCCCTTCACCTCCCAGCCACTCCACTTTGAAATTTCAAATGGCACCCTCTACCTTGTAATACATCATTTAAAAGGGCACAAAATTCTCTACTCAACCATGACCTGATGTGATTATTGCTTGGAGTGTAAACACGTCGATTTAGATATCGAGGGGGAAGTTCAGAAATCGTACCTAGAGAATTTTAGGTTTTATCCCTTCATCCCCCAGCTACCCCATATCATGGTTGAGTAGAGAATTTTGTGGCCTTTGAAATGATGTATTACAAGGTAGTGGTGCCATTTGAAATTTCAAAGTGGAGTGCTGCGTGATGAAGGGATGAAACCTAAAATTCTCTAGGTACCATTTTTGAACTTTCCCCTCGATATCTATATCGACGTGTTTCCACTCAAAGCAATAATCGCATCAGGTCAAGTGATTAAAAGTGGATACTTTTGAATGAACACAGTGTATGGTACGTCATATAGTATTTCTATACGTCACTCACGCAATAGTTCTGTCGATTATTCATAACTCATTATTTTCAATGAAAACATTAAATTTTTAGTTTTGACTTTTATCAGGTTTTCCTATACCTAAATGCCACAATAAATTATTTTCATGTTATCCCGTACGTCAAAATTGCTGACGTTTTGCAAATCATTCGTCAGAGCTAACTGCACATGAGTTCTTACACTTGTTGGGATATTTGAAGATGCGAGTGGATGAAGGTGTAATTTTACAAAATCAAACTTGGAAATAAATTAAAGCCTTTCTTTACCAATTTTGATCAGTCTAATCGCAAAGCGCTTGGAACATATAATTGTTGAGTTGGATTGAAACAGAACAAAAATGAGTGAAAAAACTTGAATTTAGTTCGTTTGATTTTATAACATAACCTTTCATTTATTTTGTAACGTTCATCCACTCACGTCTTCATTTCTAAATTTCGATGACTTTTCTAATAAGCATTTTATCTTGCCTAGCCAGTTGTGACTCGCAGTTTATCTTGTATACGCCTTTGTTCGTCACGAGTTGTGTGATATCTTTTAGGTTTGGCTAAAGATCCTTTTCCTTAGCTGGTGCTCTATACATTACAGTCATACCACATATCTCCAGTAAAAAAACTTACGCGTTGACGCTGCCTCTGCGACCAGCGGTTTTGTTTGTGTGGCTTTGTATGTGAAACTTGGTGCATTCTGACGGAAGGTAAGTTGGACAGAGTGGTAATAGCACACCTCTTCTGCTGGGGATGGTGGTGTGATTTGGCCTACAGGTACCAATCGGCATTTGTCTTCTTACAGTCGACTTTATGTCCAAGCATACCCATTGACGTCTTCAAACAGTTCCATGAGCAATTTGGCAAATACACATGCTTGCTCCTCATACATCTCTCTCGCCAACTTAAAGTATTTGGTCCAGAGATAATATTTTACAAGATCGGGTATATACTTTGGTTGGTCCCTGGGGACTAGGGTCTTTCTTCGATCGCCTCCTTAACTGGAACATACGTGAAGGGTGATGTTCCGTCCAAACTTACAAGTATATCCTGAGGGTCAATGACGACTACCTGCAGAAACTGAGTAAATCGTTCTTGTGCTTGACAAATTGTGTTTTTTGTCCTACGAAAGAATTTTGCCAAGCAACAGGTTGAGAAACCTACTGCACTGACCGTCGCTCTCAACGGTACCTTAGGGGCATTAACTGAATCTTTTTTTTATTTTTATTATTCTTATTATTTTTCTACAATATTACTAAGGCTACTGTTGCCACTATAACAGTTGAATCGATATATGTGAACCATAAAGATATACATGCAAAACGTCTCATCAACGTACTCTACTACGGTTCGGCTGGGCTTTCCGTATGCAAAATGAGTACGAATATCTTTTGCATGGAAACGTCGAATTTCCCAGTCGATAACACTCGCAAGTTTGTAGTTTTCCAGTCCAGCTCGAGTTTGCACGCTTTGTAAGTTGCAACTAAATAATCCTAACCTAAAATTTGTCTGGCTGAAATCTTCATATGCCGTCGAAAATCTCTCCGATATACCGGCCGGTAAACTTTAATCAGAACTTATTCATTTCGTACATATACTTATTGCGATTAACAAGCTAAAATTAATGAAGCAACCGGGTTGCAGTCTTTTACAACTGTCAGATTCGTAGTGGTTACTTATCAACTCAGTTGCTAAATATTTTAACCATTTATGGGTCGATTCTGTGCACTCCTGTAGTGTCTGTAAGGGCAAACCTGTAAGCGTTATGACCGCTACGGTAAAAGTGCTATTCTGTGTGGATCCGTAGGCAACAGATTTCCCATAAAAGTTACAAAAGCGGTCGGATCTCTACGGGTGGCGAGAAGGTGCCCGTAAAGCGTACAGAACATGTAAACTAGGGTGGAGCATGCGCGGTGATGCGAGGCCAATCGAAAACAAAACAACTTTTCAAGAGGTTATGTTACGCTTGGTTACGCTAAAGTTTCTTCTTTCTTCGACTAGTGTGGTTTGACTTGTATTGTGCACATTATTTGATCAAAAATGAATAGGGCAAATGTTGACCAATTACATTTATTTATATATGTTAACAAACTTACTTTTTTTTATTCATTGATTTGTTATTAATCCTGCTGTGAGTTTTTTCTCTATTATAATAAAACACCTTGAATACATTTTTAGTTTTATTCTTCGATTATTACTTTTTTGTAACTTTTCAACCTGTGACTCCGTGGTCTGACCAATTAATAAATTAAAAAATTAAAAGAAGAATATATTAAAAATTGTATTTATTAATTAAATATAAATAATAAACTATAATATATAAATATAAATATTAAAATATAAAAAATAAAAACTTAATTTTTAAACTTAAAGTCAGGGTTTAGATATTTAAATTTTTGAATTTCAAACTAAAGGGCTCTATCGAGATTATTATTGTATCTTGTTAATTGCCGTTCTAAAATATCGTTAAACTCCTTCCCATGTTGACCGGAAGTAGATGTTGCTTGTAGAAGATGCTCTGCCAGTACAGGCAGAGGCTGCGGTCGGCTACGTGGCCTTTTTTTTGGTGACTCTTCTGAGGCCACGTTCTCAATGTATATTACTTCTGCAGCATCTGCCTCTCTTTCAGCATCTTCTACAACTGCAGCGTCTTCACCTGGCACCGGCAACCCGTCGAATATTTCGGGGATGTCTGGGTCACCCGCTACCGTCACGCCCCACAACCCAAGGGCTCGCTCTTCAAGGGAGTTAAACTGTTCATCGGCTGGTGTTCCTCCACCCGTACCCAATTGATGTGCCTTTATTTTCCGACATTTGTTTTCAAGGCATATTTCCAATCATTCAGTCGCTAAAAGATATATTGGTAATTAAAAATAAGTTCAATATATAAAGTACAAGGTTACCTTTTACCACTCGTCAACGGTGAGGCTGGGACCATCACCCTCAGCATTTAACTTAACTACTAAGTTCTCCCAAGTAGTTTGTATATAGTTGTCGGGCTGTGTCGGATTTATCGTTCCGCTTCGAAATGAATAGTTACTTTGTACTCCCCCACGTTAAGTTTGTAGCTGTCTTGGTGTCGTGTTTTTGGTCCGCTTTCTTTTCGTTGGTTTTGGCTCCATTTTTCACAAATAACCACAAATAACCGTTGTCTGAATAACTCAATACGTATATGGAATAACCTCACTTGTCTGTTGCTTGCCATAAACAAGCCGAAATTAGCCAATGACAGGCCAGGAATCACTTGCAGTTAAGTTAGGCACATAGGCTACGATCAGAAGTGTCTGTAGCGGGTCTTCCGTATCGCACCTTCGTACAGGAGCGTGCACAGAATACCACTTTACGGGAATTCTGTATCGTCGCCCGTTACAGACATCCGTAACATACAGATCTGTACCTTACGGTTGAAAACACAGAATCGACCCATTAGTTGCTCTACAGCACATACAGAATTGCACCTTTCCGCAAAGTTCTTATTCACGTACTGACGTTGGCATTTAGCAACTTTCACGGTTACTAGCGCTAACAATTTTGATATAGAATTAGACTGAATATCTACAATACTTCAACAATAATATAGGCCATTGCTTGGACACTGCTTCAGTCAATGTACTGAATTTTTTTACATTCTTTCATGTTATGTAGTTGGAAGACGACCGATTTTAGTAACGCACAGTAATGGAAAAACTTGATCTCGCCTGTTGCAGCAATAATTCGTAATTTTGTCCGGACTAACGGAGACAAAATCCACGAGTCGTGCTGATAAAATTACTCGGTATCAGCGAAATTAACAAATATCGAAGTCGTAATACACGCGCTCTATCATATCCAGGACAGTTGGCACAAACTCTGAAACGACAAATATTATCATCATTCCAAATGTAAAAGACTCGGATGCGGTCAATGATTTTTTCATCGCATCAGTTCCAAACTTGCTCCCTGATGCTGGCGTGCTCAATTTCTACCAAAACCAAACGAAAAGCAACTGCGCCGGTGCGGATGGCCTAAATATTAATTTTATTCGGCTTTGTTCACCCCATATCTTGCCTTACATAACATTCATCATGAGTGCATCCGTACCGGACAATACCCTTCATGTTGGAAGCAGTCTTTAGTCATTCCTTTACCGAAAAAAGCAAATGTAGGTGGTTACAGCGAACTCCGCCCAATTAGTATCATTCCGGTGATGTCAAAGATTGTTGAGAAGTTCGTGGAGGCGCAGCTGAGGGACTATGTATCTGAGAATAAAATCTTACCAGAAACCCAGTCGGGTTTAGAAAGAGTTATAGTTGCACAACTGCTCTCCTTAACATTGTGGATGATGTGATGCGAGCTACTGATGAAGGGAAATTGACTGCTATGTGCCTGCTGGACTTCTCCAAGGGCTTTCGATACTATAAACCATGAGGTATTGCGCGCCATATTTTGTTATATTGGATTGGGTGATCGGGCATCAGATTTGTTATATAATTATCTCATCGATAGGCGGCAATGCGTGGTAATTGATGGTAAGAGGTCAGCATGTAAGTCGTTAAGGTCGGGTGTACCGCAAGGTTCTATCCTAAGCCCCTTACTTTACTCGATATATACATCAACATTTTGCAAATATGTAACATTTAGCAGTTCCCACTTCTACGCCGATGATACGCAGCTGTGCCTATCATTTCTGCCTTCGGATATTGACGAGTCGTGTGAGAGATTGAAGTTAGACATCAAAAGTCTAACCACTATTGCAAAACAACACTCTCTTATTATTGTATTGATCCTTCAAAAACGGAATTAATTTTATTTGGCCCAAAGAAACTAAGAGAGGACACACAGTATCGCACTCGGGTAGAGAATGAACTGGCTATTCCACTAAAGGACTGTGTTAAAAACTTGGGAGTTTTTCTCGATGGAGCACTGACTTTCAGTCATCATGTCAACAAAATTATTCAACGTGCTTATGCAGCCTTGACACTGATTTACAGCAATAGATCTTTCGTCTCTGTTAAGTCAAAGATTATGCTCTGTGAGTCACTCGTCCTTTCCCACATGAATTTCTGTGATGTTCTGTATGGCCCTTTTTTAACAACGAGGAATTCTTTTAAAATCCAGAAGGTTCAAAACTCGTGCCTCAGGCTAGTGTTTGGTGTTCCTCGTCGTCACCACATATCACATAAACTGACAGAGGTTAAATGGTTAAACATGTCCAACAGAAGGCTGCTGCACTCCGCAACCTTGTTTCACAATATTGTATCCACCAAGTCTCCTCCATATTTACATAGTAAAATAACATTCAGGTCAGATGTTCAAGCACTCTTACTCATATCAGATCGGGCATATATATAATCATCTACCTGCAGACGTAAGAAGCAAACCTCCCATAACTTTCAAGAGAGTCGTTTACTCGTATATTTCCGCAGGGCAGCGGAGCAGCCAGCAAATATAACATTTATATTTTTATTGTTTTGTTTTGTGTTTCAAGAGTACATTTACCTCGGTTTTTACTATGCATTATTAAATTATTTTTTTTGTTAATTTAAATTATTATTTTTCATTTATATTTAATTTATAGGAAAGGTTGAGTGGAAGAGCAGAGTCACGCTATAGCGTCCTCTGAACTCCGCCTTTTTTCCCATTTTTTCGCTACAATAGAAATTTTTATCTTTAGTTTACATTTATGTCTACTTTATATGATGTTGTAGTGATGGCGTATTATTGTGCATATATGTTTTTATTTTTTGGGAAAATAAAGAAACTATTATTATTCAAATGAAGTTGTTGTTACGTTTATTTCTCGTCGACTCTGTCTTGCTTTGTTCTAATTATTAACAACACAATTGCGAAAAGATACACAAAACCACGATCTATATATATAAGAGACAACCTCGCCATTCCATACTGCAAATTCCTTAAGGGGGGACTTTTCCTCTAAAATTACCGCTTTTTTTAGAATTTTTTATTGTCGAGACTACGCAATAAATCCTTTCCAAATTTGGCACAAATATTTATTAGCTTTTCAGGTACCTACAAAAAATAATGAAGAAATATTATGAATCACACACACTAGCTACCCACTACCATGACACTCCTCAAAGGTCCGCGGTCACTGGTTGGCATGATTTGCACTCCAGGTGACCTGAAATAAAAATGTCGAAAAATGTCGAAACATCGTTTGATGAACCAGAAAATAAAAATATTTATATTTAAGGAAATGGTGACTTGTCAAAGTCAAGATATTGATTTTTGTCATAAAAATTGACAATGTTTTCTCTATGAAAAGCAAAGTATATAACATATTGCATTTCTGGTTCATCAAACGATAAAGGGACGTTTACTTAACATCCAGTTAAAATTTGAAGTCAATCGGTCAAATTGTTTTTGAAATATCATGCCAGCCGTTCGCGAAAACACGTTTAAACTTTCAAGTGCAGTTTATAACGTGCCATCGAGCACTTACAGTATTTTTCTGGTAATATGTTATACCATGGCCATACTTTATTCCTTCCTCCACTTCGTAGAATATATTTTGACATATTTGCTCATTTCTACGCCTTGTTTAAGCTGATTTTGCAGCCTCGACTGTACGTCTCGACGACCACACCAGACGCTGTTTTTCGCGCAAATTTGCAAATATCTTCGTTTACGTGCCTATAACGATTCCTATTGTTGTCATAGTTTTAAGGACAGCAGAAAAGCCTTTTTTATAAATTTTTGCTGCTGCATAAGCCGCAATTTTGATAGGTTTTAAGCCACGGTAAAGATGTTTGGGTGAGAGTGTTTGCGCCAGAAACTAGAATTGAAGCTTTAGGTTGTTGTTTTGAGTTTCTCCTCCCCAAACACCGTTCTAGCAACTCTCGCGACGACTAGTTGTTGTAAATCGGCTTGGAGGCACTATCGACATTTTTATCAAGTGAATTCATCTAGAGTTTTCTCGGCTTCGGTTTTTCGCATTTGTATCAACACTGTGATCCCGCAGGGCAGTACATATGCTGGGGTTTTGCGTTCGTCCAGATCGTATGATAAAATTTGGTCCACACAGCATTGTACATATTATCAATAGTCTGGATGTGTTCTGATTGGTAAAACATAGAAAGATGTCTATTCTTTTCAATGTACAAGTCGCATCGGGCCCAGTGCTCCAACCCACATCATGTTCGCAGTACAGTGATGTGTATGTACTTCGATACAATTGTCATGTTGCCAGATTCTGATTCCCAAAACTCACAGGCATGACAATAGGAAAATTTCACGGCAAACTCAACCACTTTGTTAGTATATTTCTTCATAAGTAGGTACTGTGATTACACCGGAAGTGTAATCTTTCTCCTTGCATTCCCGTGTCCAAACCCATGCACTATAATTTCTTCGTCTTCCGCTGTCAACAATATATCGGAAGACGTACTAGCAAATGCTTTTCTTTCACGAGTGTGAATTCCCAGAAATTTTGTTGTTGTTGTCTATCAGCACGTGAAGGAGTTTTTTCTTGACTGTTTCTTATCCATGACTGTCCTCGAGAGAATTTCGCAGAATAATAAACCACACACTGCAAGATCTCTTGGCTTGAAAAAATTTAAACTTCAGCGGATTCATTGTTGAGCGCGCGATCCGACCGATCCGCGCGCTCCGTATTTTGGGCACCTGCACGCCGTCGGATAATTGCTTATAACTTGGCTAATTTTACAGATATTGTCTTGAAACTTGGTACACACATTCTTAAGACCTTAAAAAAATAACGTATAGAAGAAAAATCAATTATTTTTCATCAGAACATCGGAATCCCCTTTTAAGTTGTGATCTCACGAATATTCTTATTCCTTTTATGGTGTCCCATTTTGCTCATTTCGCATAGTTAACTTTTTATTTCTTCCACTACTAATGCCTAATCTTTTTCCGGTATGGTAAGAAGAAGTAATATACCTCTAATGGAGTGTGTCTCTACTCTCACAGGGTTTAGTAATTTTTACAGCCTACTGATCAAACGATTCTCTTGGCGAGCGAGTACACTGAGGATACTATCTCCACTTTATTTTCTCTGTCTCCATCGCCCTCCTAGCTCTCGTTTTTCGCCCACTGATCACCGACGGTAATATGAAAATAAGAAGGCGGCGTACCGCGCGAAACGCGACAGTGATGATGAAAAGGCTTCGGCCACTCTCTTGCAGTTTGTTTTCAGTTTCAGGCAGCCGGATAGCTCTTAATTACGGTCTGGGGGTGGGGACGTGCATCTCTCAATTATACCGTAGTTGGCGCCTTTTCAAATAAACGCGGGTAAATGTGCACAAAGTCCTGAAAACTGGAAAATTTGATAAACCGGTGCGGACGGCTTTTTTTGCGGGAGGAGGGGTAATTAAATTCTGAAGGGGTGATTATCGTCTTGTTGAGTTTGTCGACCTCAGATTGTGATTAATTTGATTGTAGCGGTTATAATTTTCGTGTTTTCTTTTATGATCGTATACAGTGCGGATTCGATATTCCGGAAATTCCTATAATCCAGATATGCTTAAATGTGAATACCCTGTAGTCCGGATTGAAGGTCTGTTGGCTAGTTTAATAATGCTGATAATTTCTAGCACATGCTTTCAGTACTGGTATAAATAACTTGTTTATTTTTTCAAAATAAATGCTTCTGGTAGTTATCATGGTAGTCTTCATTGTGTATTATTTTGTATATCTTCAGCAATGAACGTTTCTCTTCTTTAAAATAGTAGCTATACGCTGTTATAATCTTATAGAAATTTCATCATTCTATTGGTATAGTCCTGTAATTATAAAAATACCATATATCTTCAATTGCATGTCGGAAATGTAACCGCAATCTCTATATATAGAGCAGAAACAGCTTTTTTTCTTGTATCGGATTTCTTTTTTTTATTTCACGTCACTTAAGCCGGCAATATCTATGGAACATCAGTTATCGGGAATTTTACTGTTTATATTTACTTATTTGAGCATTGCTGTCCCATTTCTGCCATTGCTTGTTCCCTTCTTCGCTTTGAAGTTCAAGGTTCAAGCTTTCGTTTCAATATACTTTGAGATTTCTGTCAGCTGGAGTTTTTTAGGGAGCCAGAGGTGAGTATCTACTTAATGGGCCCAGAGTTACAAGAAATTCCCATTTAAATTTTTTTAGTTCGAAGTATGGAACCAAACGAATCCAATGGTGACATACATTAAAAATACTTATTGACACACATATGTATCTGTACACGGAAATGTAAAATTTTAGAAATTATTTAAGAACTAACCGTAGTGAAATCAACAATACATAAAAAAGTACCATCATGAATGCACCAGGGAAATTATAAGAACTTATAGTCAATGTCTCCAAGCACAACCAACATAGGCAGTGCAGACAAAATCGTTGTGGTCATTTGGTTGATGCATTGGTTGGAAATAAATGTATAAAAATGAATTAAATTTAACTCGGTGAAATCCAGTCGAAATCAAGTGAAAGTCAGCATTCAGAATACTAAGTGCACACCTGACGTTTGCAAGTGATGACGAGAAACATCTCGAAGTCGACTTTTGCAAAAAAGGCAATGGAGTTTTACCACTTTACCACAGAATGTAGCGCTGTGATTAATACCGAGTGTTTACCAAATTAAATAAAAATTGTGTACCAAATTATATCGCAGCTCAACTTACTGTACCACCAGTTGTGTCGCTTATAGGTGCACTCATGGTGGTCACCCACTGGGAGTTGTTGCATTGTGGGGTGTCTCATTTAATAGGTATGTTGTCGAACGTCTGAGAAGTAATTTTGTCAATATTTATTTTTTTAAATACATTTTTCCCTTTGAGCTTCTAAACATCCGATCTCAGTTTGGGTAGGTTATTTATTAATCTATTTCTTTTTGTGTTACTCGTAGGTACTTTTTAGATAATATTTTAGATAATATGATATTTAATGTCTTTAATTCGTGGCGCAAATTTGATAGTTTGATCTGAGTTTATAATCTTGAGATGGTCTCTGTGATTTTATATTTTTTTTCTAAATAACAATGTTTGATAATGTCCAGAATAAATATAATCGCTCCTATTCACAAATTCTGACCTTGCTCACTATATAAAACTTTTCAAAATGTTTAGTTGCATTTTTACTCTATCATACGTAGTATGATAAAATACGATTCTGGAGAATCTACTAAAGGTATCGGGACGAAATTTCATATTTACAAGTTTCATGACCAAACTTCCAGCTGAAGAGGTTTTAGTTTTCAAAAGGGTCCAAAAGAACTGGATGTTTACTCTTAACATTTTATAGTCTTTTCGACAGTCGTTGGAATTCTTCAGCGGCAAGTTCGACGAGTTTAATAATGAACTGAAGAATATGAGAGCGGTATCTAAAGCCGTTGAAGAACTGAAAGTGGAGAATGCATTGTTGAGGAGCGATTGCAACAGCTTGAGACGAGACGTCGAGGATATGCAGCAATACTCGCGAATAAATAACATGGAGATAAATGGCGTACCGGAGCATCCAAATGAGAATGTTCGTGAAGTCGTACAGAAGTTGGGCGAACACGCGGGATGCCCTATTCCAAGCGAACTCATCGACGCTTGTCACCGTGTTCAGAAGATGGATAGAACAACGGTCGCTCCGCGCAGCATCATTGTCAAGTTTGTTTCGAGGCAATCTAAGATCGCTGCGATTACTGCTATTCGCAGGAAGAACGGTGTGACGTCGCTTGACATTGGTATTGAGGGCCCAAGAAACTCAATCTATGTATCCGAGCATCTAACACCGAAGAATAAATCATTACACAAAAAGGCCAGAGACTTTTGCCGGCAGAATGATTACGATTACTGCTGGACTAGGGACTGTAAAATACTTATTAGGAAGAAGAATGGAACTAGGCTTGTGCATGTCCTCGATGAGGATTGCCTTACTCGCCTTGGTTAAGTCTTCGGGTCAAATTGTATTGTCATTGCTACTCCCCTCGTATGGATCTACACGTTTACTATCAAAATACTAGAGGTCTTCGAACGAAAACAGACGAGTTTCACTTATCATGTCTTGCATCCTCAGCTGATATTATATGTATCACGGAATCATGGCTGAGTGATTCAGTTGGATCTGCGGAATTGGTTAATGATGGATACCTAACATACAGAATGGATCGGGATCCGATTAGGAGTGGAAAATCTGACGGTGGTGGTGTTTTTGTGTCTGTGTCGTCGGGCTTGGTGTCGGAGTGTAGGGATAGTTGGTCTAGTGGAGGCCTTGTTGAAGACATCTGGGTCTCAGTGCAGTTGAAAGGCAATAAATCGTTGCATGTGTGCTGCGTGTACGTCCCGCCGGGAGCTTCCGTTGCCGATCTTGAATGCCATCTTGGTAAAGTGTCAGAGGTTGTTACAGGTAACCCTAATGACTATTTTTTAATTGTCGGTGATTATAATCAGGGATTGCTTAGGTGGCTACCCGATCGCGCCTCTGGGCACCTCGTCGCGGGTAATGTTGTTCTTGATCGTGCTGAGCGAATGATCGACGCATTTTCGTTTCTCAATTTTAATCAATTCAATAATATTATTAATGTCAACGATAGAGTACTAGACCTTGTGTTTTCCAATATTGCGTCGGTGTCTGTTGGTGCCTGTACCTCACCTTTTGTCCCGGAGGACGGACATCATCCGTCTCTCGAGATCTACTTTGTGCTCGATTACGATCGATGTTTGACGCGGAATTCATATGCGAGATACATGTTTGAGCGCGGTGATTATGTGGCGATAAATAATGCAATTTCTGGGGCGGACTGGGGACGGGTGATCGGAGAGGTAAACTTGGAGGACTCGGTCGCTGGCTTTTATGATGTTCTTCAAGCAACAATTAGCAGGCATGTGCCTAAAAAGGTTATCAAAGGGCGCGCCTGTCCATCTTGGTTTAGCAGAGACACTGTTTCCACGCTTAAGCTTAAAACAAAATATCACAAAAAATGGAAGAGGTATCGGGATGCACGTGATTATGCGTCGTTCTCGCAGCTGCGCGCCGCGGCTAAGCGCTCGATCGCTGCTGATCATGTAGCGTACATTGCTCGTGTCGAAAACAACATTAAGTCGGACATTAAACCTTTCTGGTCACACGTCGCGAGCTGTCGAGGGACAAGTGCTTTCCCGAATCGGCTGTCATTTCAGGATAGGGTGGCAGAGAGGGGAGACGATATTTGCGAGTTGTTTGCTGATTACTTCAGTTCTGTTTTCGAACCAACAACTGCGCCGGTGCTCGTGGAAAGGACACATTCGAATTACTCATTTAATATTCAGCATATAAGTCGAAGAGAAATCGGGAAACACATTAGACGCTTGGATTGTCGGAAGGGAGCGGGTCCGGACGGAATTCCGCCTTTTTTTGTGAGAAAATGCGAACAATCTCTTATAGAACCCCTCTTCCTAATTTTCAACAAATCGTTGACGATTGGTCATTTCCCGTCAGTTTGGAAGACTGCCCGCGTGGTTCCGGTTTTTAAGTCTGGAAATAGAACACAGGCATGTAATTATCGTCCCATATCGATGTTGTCAATTTTAGGAAAGCTCTTTGAGGCAATAATAAGCGAGGAATTCTTCTTTCTTGTAAAGAATTGTGTCACTTTTGCTCAGCACGGTTTTGTTCGAGGGCGGTCCGCGGCCACCAATTTAATTCAATTCGTGCAGAGTGTCCAGAATGAGCTCGCGGAGCACAGGAGTGTCGTTGCGGTGTATACTGACTTCTCCAAGGCATTTGATAAGGTTCATCATGCTACTTTAATTGCCAAGTTGGAGAATTTTGGGGTGCACGGCTCGTTGCTTCGGTGGTTTGCATCGTATTTGGAGGGCCGAACTCAGTTCGTTGCTCTAAAAAATTTTCAATCCCGTGGGGTACCTGTAACTTCCGGTGTGGCACAGGGATCCCATTTGGGTCCCATTTTGTTTAATATATTTATTAATGATATTACATCCTGTTTTCAATATTGTCAATGCCTTTTGTACGCTGATGATTTGAAGTTGTACGCTCACTGCGATCAACCTGAACATGCCGCTTTGGTTCAGGGCGACTTAAACAGATTGTCCGACTATTGCATGGAGAACTATTTACTTCTGAACGACAGCAAGTGTAAGAGTATTGTGTTCTCCCGCAAACATGTCCCCCCCTACCATAATCTGTACTTGCGTGGGTGTAAATTGTCAGTGGTGACCAGTGTCGACGACCTAGGTGTTCTTTTGGACGAAAAATTGTCTTTTTCGCAGCACATTGACAGGATTGTTCAGAAGTCGTTGAGGATGTTGGGATTTATATTTAGAATCACCCGCGACTTTAGGGATCCTGACACCCTACTTGTTCTGTATAAAACTCTTGTACGTTGTCATTTAGAATATTGCGCGGTTGTTTGGAATCCCGTGTATAGTAGGCACACTGACCGGCTCGAGCGTGTTCAGAGGAAGTTCTTTGATTGGCTGAACTTTAGATTTAATAGACACATGTACTACTGTAGGTACAGCGAGAACTTAGCATTCTATAAACTACCCTCACTGATGGGGCGCAGGGAATCCCAGTATGTATTGTTTCTGTATCGATTGTTCAATAATATGTGTGACAGTGAATTTTGTACTTCCTATGTTTCGGTCCGTATACCCGCGCGCGCTACGAGGAGCTCGCTACTCTTCTATGTCCCCTCAGCTACTACAAATTATCACTTTAATTCTCCACTTCAACGTATGCAGCAGGCATATAATTTACATTTTAATAACGTGGATTTGTTCTTCTCATCGTTGAGTGGTCTGAGGGGGCATTTGAGGGCGATAGAACATTTGTTCTAGTTAAGAATTGTTTTCTAATTTTGTTAGGATAGTTGAATTTATTCAGAATTTGTTCTGGTTGTTTTTTTTTTTTTGCTTTTTTTTTGGAATGGTTGAATTTATTTATGCCGTACCCCGTGGACTGTAAAATTATTATATGTGTGTAGTGGTACCCTGTAATTGGGAATTTATTCCTGTTGGGTGCCCTTTGTCATTAAATAAATAAAATAAAATAAATAAAGATTTTGCAAATACGCTGCCATTTCTGTAATTTCGTCAAAATAGTTAAATAATAAATTAGAGTAGAGGAAATTCTAAATAATTTATGTCCATTACATTTTTTGGTAAAATTAACAGTTTAGCTGCGTAAGCAAACTGTATTTGATTGAGATCGGTCGTGTCTGCATCTTAGTTAGCCAAGATTTGACAAAGAGATTCCATTCTAATGACAGTAGGTAGACAATACCTACTGTTAATAGTATCAAAATATCTTAAAAAAATCTGTTCTGCAGTCTCATCTATGTTGTTTGCGTCCTTTGTGTGTTGTTTTATGTTGTTTTATATTCTCCACGGGCCACGCCTTACAAAATGTAAGTTTTTAATTAGGATTTTTTGGACTTTGATTTTATTGTCAGTTGTGTAATTTATATTTCATTTTCTATAGCGCCTGAAGAAGTACCCAGTAGGACACGAAACTAGTAGTGATTGCAAAAAATAAAACATAAATAAAGAATCTGATCCCTTTTTACTGTATTAAAATATCTGTCAAATCCTGTACTTTTCTCAATTTACAATAGTAGTAGTATAGTATCTTATCAAACTTTGTCAAACGTCGGAGAAGGTAAGGATTTTGTGTTAAGCATGATGTTTAGGCAAAATTACACCCAACTGTTTTTAAAATATTTACCCACATTTTATATTATATATTTATATTATCAAGATTTTAACCTTTCATAGTTTTTTTCCTGTCTTTGAGCATCGCAGTGTGAGCTTTTAAACATCCGATCTCAGTTTGGGTAGGTTATGTGTTTTATTTTTTGGATAAATGTTTTTTTCATTCCATTTTCTTTTAAAAACGTAAAAAAATAATCACGGTTTTTGTGTACCGTTACCGTTAATAATATACGCTTTACGTAATATGACGTTCAGAAGACTGAAGTATGTTATGATGGAAAACTTAACAATTGTCTCTTTTGGTGTTTTGTTTATTTTATGATTCTTATACCATAATAAGGCAATATTCAATAGTCGATTCAATAGCCTACATACGGAATAAATAAAAATTAAAAGTTAAAATTAACGTTTCTTAATATTACACTTTTTACTTCAGAAGTTTTCCATGATGTGATTTTTGTTGTATTTTTGTGCTTTGTGTCCTTTTTTCTTAACCATCTTGTAGAATATTTTCTTATTCAAAAATATAAACTACGTTCCTGTACATATATTATATACTTGGAGATACATACTTACATTTCAATTATATGACATCAATAATATTGACACCACCATTAAAATACATCTCAATCCACCTTAAATATTGAAGTATTAAAGTATTCCCATTATATCTGCCTATTCGTTATATTTACGAACCGAAAATAACTATATAATAATGAAATAACGAAAGGATCAACAGTCTAATTTAAATTTTTGTTTCAGGTCCAAAACCACTGCGGAAATTTCCCGGTAAGTCGGTGACATAGATTATAATTACCCGCTAAGAGAGAACGGCTGTAAAGACAATTTCTACAATTTCACTCACCCTACACCAAAAATTTAATTTTAACCGAGGCTTATACCTTTGAACCACCTCCCCCTTTAAATATTTGTACCGTTCACAAACAAAGCCGACTTAACTGTATTAAGAATTCCATGGTGGTGGAGCAAAAAGGCCCTTCGAGATAAAGTCCTGAGACAATGCGTATGTGGTTCCGTTTTCGGCTAATAATATTACGGTTTGATAAGCTCTGTTTGCAAGAATCCTGACGACACAAACATGACAACTTAACAAAGTGTACCTTAACAAGTCGAAAAGTTCGCCGGGTGATCTTTATTTAAATTAATCCTGTTTTTGGGCGAAGAAGGGCCAACTTTCGGGAAGTTACCGAAATGTCGTTACCAGAACTTCCTGCCCTGTAACTTTTCCGAGCATCTACGGTAATGAATTTTCACAGAACTGGGGGTCGAATTTAATTTGGGAATCCTTAATTACCTGTGTATAATATGCGGGAAGATTAATACTGTTTTGTCAAGTTCGTTCGAAATACGTCTATTTCGGGCTGGGAATGGTAAATCTTCTGCTTATTTTCCCACGATCTTTCAGCAAGGTATATGAAATATTTCTGCTATTAATAAGCAGACAATTAATAAGCACATACTTGGCGATTATTTGAGCACGCAACGTCTCCATAGCACTGAACAGAACCACATATTTCATTGCAAAAACTGGAAAACATTTTACTCTCACAATATTCTAATGTAATAATTGGCATTATTTTGATTAATGATTATTTTATTGAACGGTGGCGGAATGTGACAATTGCTATTGCTCTGTTTATGAGATCATCGTTATCGCTCGTTGGTCTGTGAGAGACACGTAATCTTATCACATGTGAAACTTTTTTGTGTTTTTTATTCCCATGCATCTAAGGGTGTTCTTTGGTAATAGATTTATGACTTATGTCATAAACTGTATAGTTTACTGCTGAGCGAGATTATTATGCTTTTGAGGCAACTGGCTTATCATCTACAAATGATTGAATGATTGCATGAATTCATTAGCTTGTCGTGTGGTCCCTTTTTCTCCTAATATGAATCAGGGAGGGGGAAGTTTGAATACATGGTTGAAGCGTAGATTCGTTGGCATCCAGAAGAGACGCAGAAGACATAGATACTGGCTTGATATGTAAAACAAGCCAGTTGCAAGCATTCCGCATGCTTAATTTAACATGGAGTTTTTTTGTGTGTAGTTTTGTAAATGGTAAGCCGATCATTACTTCGTTAATTTGTGTTTAATTTCTGAATTTAATGTGTTTTGTTAAATCTGACAACTCCTCAAAATATTTGGTAGATTTAGAGTTTAATTCATTGTTTCAATATTTCTGTTTTAATTGTAAATAATTTTTTTTATTCTTTTATTGAGATTTGAGTTTTACTGTTGAGTAAGTTCATTTTAATATTAGAAGAATGCAAACCTGCTAATACTTAATGGTAGAGATTGTGATTACATTTTTATTAGCTTCAAATAGTGATTATAATTATCTTGGTAAGTGTGATGAGCTTTGTCTGATAAAATACTGCATTGGTCCTATTGGACGAACTTACGTGCGCAGCGTGTTTGGAGAGATAATTTTCATAATGGTTAAGGTTGTGGTACTTAGATAAAGTTCTTAAAACTAAAAAGTATGGGTATTTAATATCCAAATCATACCCAACCGACGAAGTATTACATTAAATACTGACAAAATTCTACCCTTGCAAAACGCCACTACGAATTTGTCTATGTGATTAACGAATTGATCAATAATTATAAATGAACATTGGGTAAGTCAGTGATACTGTATCCTCGTAGCACTTTGTTCGATACTTAAATCATGTAAATCCTCTTGCAACAGAGTGCGAAACGTCGACTATTGGAAAGTTAACAACGCGGTTTCAACTAGGAAAACTGTTATTGTATGAATTATAAGATAGAGACTTATTTCCACTTACATAATAGAAAAACATGAACGTCGATGATACGATAAACATGATAAAAGAATTTAAATAAATTACTTACGAGAGAAAAGTTAAACTTGTTCCTCGTCTATTTTCCACTTAATTATTTTTATGTTCGGCAATTCGCTTCAATGTAGGTATTATTATAACTTTTTCTGTGTTTTTTCTCACTCTTGTAATAAATATGTTCTGTAGCTGGCATAAAACATACAATGATTGTTTTTATATTATGTAACTCGTACTTTTAGATAATATGATCTTTAAAGTATTTAATTCGGTGCAAATTTGGTAGTGTGATCTGAATTTGTCATCTTGAAAAGATTTAACATCGCGAGATACTTAAAATATAACCAAATTAACTTAATTAATATCAATTACCGGAGACGAATTTACAAAAATCTGATGTGGCCAGACACATGACTTTATCATACTATTTAGTGCGGTTTAGCAGTGTTTCCCAAAGCAAACGCTGATGTTGTGACAATAATGTCAATAGTATCAAAATATCTGTCAAATCCTGGCTAACTAGTTTTAATACAGTACGAGCGATCTTGATCAAATGGAATTTGCTCATGCAGCTAAACTATTAATTTTACCAAAAAATGTCAAACATAAATTATACAAAATTTCTTCTACTTTAATTTATTTCGTAACTATTTTGAATTGCAGAAATGGCGGCTCATATGCAAAATCTTTAAAAAATGCTAAGATTAAACCACTAGTTATAATGTAACCTAATATGATGCACAAAAAATTGATTTCAAATTATCCGTTTTTGTCACACCAAATAACACAACCAGAAGACGTCGCAAACACGGTTTGCTCAGCTGATCCCGCCACAGAATCTCGCGGCGCAGGTCAGGTCTCAAACTATGCATTTTCAGTAACTAATTTCTCAAAACTGGTGCTAAATAGAGAAAAAATGTATTTAAATTATTTACTCCAACTATCAAGATTGATAACTCCTAAAAATTATTACACTTGTTTTATATACACGCTGAATATATACTTAATGTACTGTTTTAATTAAAATATTAGCAAATTAAACAAAACTCTACTTTTCTTTATTTTTAAAATAGTACTATCTTATAATTCTGGGTACCCCTGTGTATTCACTATAACCAAATGCTAAAGCAACGAAATAACTAGGATTTGATTCCAGCGTATTCCTTCAGTGCTGCATGTAACTTCCTGAAGTTGGTCCGTTGCCTTGCTACAAAGTTTTTCAATTTTGGTTAGTACTTTCGTTTGAGGACTTCAACGGCATATTGCATCCTTCGAGTGCGTTTGAAGTGTATTTATTAAAGTGGTAAGTCGTCGTGAACCTCTCGTCCTTCAAGCTTTTATATTGGTTGTACTTACAGCATAAACGGAGCATGAAAAGTCCAGAGAGCCATAAATCAGCTTGAAAATAATGATAGCAAACGTAATTTATTACTTTCTGTCATGTTTTTAAATCCTCCGAAGAGATTTGAAACTTAAATTCGCAATGGCTAAATTAACTGAGAAGGATATTAATCGTTCTACCGTGTAACCTCTCGCGAGTGTTTTTGTTCTGCCTTGCGCTTGTTTGAACTCGCAACATACCCGATAGCTACGCTTGCCATATCCGGTGTTTCATAACCTCTCCGGGATTGTTTTCCTTATTTTTTCTTCTAGCATAACCCCGCGCGTCCGTCTAGGAATGTATTTGAAAAGATTACTCAAATACCCATTTCATTGGAACATGTTTTGAATTTGATTAAAGTTCCAAATAAAATGTAAGTGTCGGCAGTCTATAAACTTGGATAAAAACAACTTGTAGTGGTTGGTTGATACATGACCATAAGCAACAATCAGGGTTACTGTGCAAAATCTAGATGGAATTCTAAAATATTAATCGTATATTATTCTATGAGCAAGTAATGTAAGCAATTTCTCACGAGAACGAAGTTTGCAGCACGAGCTGTAGGCGAGCGCTGCTAAACGTTCGAGTGAGAAATTGCCATTACTTGCGAATGGAATACTATACTTTTTCTACGACCATGCAACGAAATTTTATAAATTAATTTTTGTGCATATAGGGACGGCTGTATATCACTATGACGGTTTATAGGATTTTGACAGATTAAAATTGTTTGGTGCCATGTGTGTGGGGAATGGTTAGTATTACTTATCATAAATTGCCATGATAATGAATGCATTCCTCAATAGGAGTAGAAAAAATTCATTTTGCAATAATGATCAGAATGTGTTTCTATATTCAGGTGCGTGTCCCCCATTGCAGGAATTTTCAATTGTTTATTACACTAGATAGTTTGGCCATACTCGATGATCTATTTATTTTGTTGACTACCCTCTGTTTTAAAGTTATTGATATTCTTAATAAAATGGAGGGCCAAGTTGGTTAATCGGCAACAGCGGAATGTGCAGTATTACTAGTAGAGATGGGATATTAAAACTTAGCATGAACGCAACTTTAGGGCCCATATTTCGAAAGACTGGTCAAACAAATGGTCCACTGATGGAGTAATAAAAGCTTGAAAATTCCAGTGATTGAAATTGAAATTCCGGTGAAGATGAAAGATAATGTAAAGACGGTGTAATTAAAGTTGAAAATGTCAATAATGGTGAGCTTCCATGAAGTTGTCCCCACCATGTTAAGAATATCGTTATTTTAAAACCGGTAGTCAAATGAAATAAAAGATATCCAAACACGGTCAAACAAATGGTCAAACGATGGTATAATAAAAAGTAGTAAATTCCAATGATTGCTTCCCCCAACTTCACGCTCCATACTATCTTCTATGGTTCTTTGTATAAAGACATGTTTTAAATTTGTTGCTCCTTTTCTAATAAATGGCATGGAACAATAAGTATTTATGTTTTAAGGGGGTCTCCCAAATGTTGGTTTTAAAAAAATCTATTTTTGTTTATTCTAATCTAGAAGGTCGCAGAATTGTTCCTGTAAGAGGGTTTTACAAGATTCGCCCTAGTTCAGGTGTTGTAGCCGGTGATTTGTGTGTGCGTCGATCAGTGTTGTGATAGGGGATGCAGAAATCCACCCGACCATGCGAAATGCGTATTTACATACGTATTGCATATGTGTCGACCAAGTCATAGATCTCCCATCACTGGTGTCTATACCTATTGTCATCTATTCGTTCAGTGTTAAACCCATCATCACGTGGTCATCTCGGCCGTTGCGGTATTTATCAAAGTTCTTGTAATTTCGGTTTTATTTCATTTTTACAGCATTCTGTATCACGGAAAAAGCGGCGAAAACGGACCTTTTTTGGGCATACGACCGTACTGTGTTAAAAATCAAAATATTGAGAAACTGAACTATCGAATAAAAAAAAGAATAAAAAAACTTTGTCTAAAAATCTTGTGTGGTTCTTTCATTACCTATTCCTTAAAAGAGGATCGAAAAGCGGCCAACAAAGCGAAAGACCCCCTTAAGTATTCTCGACACATGTAATATAATATCTCTTTGCAAATGCAAAGTAATTAAAAATCTGTTGTCTGTCGTTATGTTTTTCAAAATTAAATGATGAAAAATCAATTCAAGGGTAACTTAAAAAACACCTGATAAGCTTTTGATAGTATAATTATTGTTTTATTAACCGTTACTTGTTTTAGTAACGTCAACTATTTTTTTTAACCTCCAGTAATTAGACTAATTATTAATTAAATAACTAAAGACTATTAAATGCTACTGTGTCAAGCATTTCGTGCGGCTAATTTGCACTTAGGGTTTAGCACAACATGCACCAACTATGTTGATCGTATCTAAACTAGAATTATCGTATCCAAAATTATTATTATTTTTGAAACACGAATGTTGTTGGTTAATTATGTCCTAATTTATTAATTTAACTTCTTTGTCATCGATTTAAAAGTCATATAGGTAGTCCTGGCTAAGTGTTTACAACAATCGTGTATACAAAAACTGAAAATCTTCTTCGTTGTCTTAAGTCTATCGGTTCAGTGTTGCCTTTTTTCGTTGACTGTAAAACAAACTCTCAAGGGACATTAAAATTTCATCAAAAACAAACAAATCATAAATCTACCACTAGACTGAAAATTAAATGCTTTTCATCTTTCATTTAGTATAGTAATTTTAAGGTTATGTAAACAAATAGCTGAGGAAAAATCACCCAGAACATTTACGTGTTTTAGAAAGTGGTATCTTGCTTTTTAGGATTACAACTCTTTATACTTATTTTCTACCTCGTATCTATTTAACTAAGTTACCTATACGGAAACACAGGGCGTGTTTAGCAACCACGTATTTGTTTGTTGAAGTTAGCATGGACTTAGTTGATCTATCAGTTCTACAAAAAAAGCCTTTCACAAAAATTACCTATCTCTTTTTTGGTTACATTCTTATCAAGACATGATGAGGAAGTAGGAAGTATGCAATAAGGCCAATTTCTGTTGAAATATTAAATTAGCGCTACCTATGGACCCATAAGAAATTTTTATTGAAATAAGAGTTTGAGTAGGTCCATAAAGATAAGATGAAGATCAAATTTTCAATGGAAATTTCGGTCGAAAGCAAATTTCTGCAAGTGACAGTGGAACAAAAAAAAAGCGCTGAGACGTCTATTCTCAAATTTCCGTCGCCATCTGCGCTGGGATATAATTCGCCATCTAAAGGACTTTAACTTTTCACCTACTTAAAAACAGAGAGGGCGGCGAAAAACTTTTTAGTGGGACGGGGACTCTTGGGAAGTTCTCGCTGTTTGTCTGCACGACTCTTAGTTATTTAGATGTTTGTTTGCTTGCCAGATTTTTTGCACCAATCGCCTAATTGAGATTTTATGCACCCTCCACGAAAATCAAATATACTTAGCGAATTAGCGAATGCGTGCAGTTGCTAAGTGTGATTTCAACAAAAGTTAGCTTTTATTAGTTCCTACGAGTGGAACTCCCATTATGTGAAATTAGCATTTTGATCTACGTAATTACATCTAATGCAATAATATTTGCCTCCGTTTCCAAAATTGCAGTGTGGTAATAGTGTTAGGTCATCTACGTTTAACAGCTAAAAGCATCTTCAATCCCGGTGTCTTCTGCTTCTCCATCTTCAGTTGGTTTGTGTACATTCTATTCTTCACTTTATTGTTTATATTGTGATCTGGGACAACTTACCTCGTAGTAGGTAGCGTAAAATACAGCGTTTCTTCTCATCATTATAGAGTTCGTCCAGCAAAAAGTTTTTTTTTTTACTTTATCATACGCAGTATGTAAAGTATTGTAATCGTGCCGAAATTTTTTTTTGAGATTTTAGCGGAAATAGGTCTTTATGGGTCCCCTGAACATTTTTGACCAAGGTACAAAAAAATGTCTGTGTGTATGTGTGTGTGTGTCTGTGTGTGTGTAAACGATTTTTGTGGCGACGATTCCGGAGAAACTACTAAAGGTATCATATGTAGAAGTTTCATGACCTAACTTAGAGCTGAAAAGCTTTTGGTTCAACAGGGTGCAAAGGAACTGGTAGTTTATTCTAAGCCTTTTTCAAGGATTTTGCAATTGAGGCGCCATTTCTGTAATTTCATAAAAATAGTTAAATAATAAATTAAAGTAGAGGAAATTTTGAATAATTTATGCCTATGACATTTTTTTATAAAATTAATAGTTTAGCTGCAAGAGCAAACTCTATTTGATCGAAATTGGTCGCATCTGCATTGATATGAAACTACATAGTCGCCAGGATTTGACAAAAATTTGTTTGTACTGTCACACTGAAAAGCAGCTGATTTCATCAGAGGTCGGAGAACCGCTATGGAACGTTGCCGCTCTAGTACAGGAAAGTACAATATACAAATTTCAAATAAAATAAGATCATTAATTTGATTGTTTGTTGATAAGAAATATCAACCCATTGTTATATATAGTTCTAAAAACGATAAATTGAGAAATAGTAAATAAAGTATAGCGATAGTTTTATTTTAGTATGTTGGTACGGATGTGACATCTACAGTGTCATGAACAAATATAAATCTGTCAGAATTTGAACTAGCTTATTAAACTTGACGTTTTGTAGAAGTGGTATCAATCTAACATTTCCAATACAGAAATATAACCATTTTTTAATTATTTTTTTTAAATACACTTTTCTCAAAAAGCAGCGCAAAAAACGTTGATGGCACTCCTGCCGAAAACTACATAGCGCGACTCGCTCACATGTGACGGCGACGCTCCGCCTTCGGTGACGCGCCGCATCACCGCTCGTCGCGCGATTCCGTACTTTCGGCACTTGTGACATAAATAACTATTATTCTAATAACTAGTATCAAAATATCTGTCAAATCCTGGCTAACTAGTTTAATTTTAATGCAGACTCGATTTATTTTAATCAAAATGATTCACATGCAGCTAAACTATTAATTTTATATATTGTATGATAAAGTCATGTGCCTGGCCACATCAGATTTTTGTTTTAACAATGAATTTCATTCAAAATTTAAATTTTTGCTTTATCATACGCAGTATAATAAAGTATTGTAATCATGCCGAAAAAAAAAATTGAGATTTTAGCGGAAATAGGTCTTTTTGGGTCCCCTGAACATTTTTGACCAAGGTACAAAAAAATGTCTGTGTGTGTGTGTGTCTGTGCGTGTGTGTGTAAACGATTTTTGTGGCGACGATTCCGGAGAAACTACTAAAGGTATCGAGACGAAAGTTCATATTTATAAGTTTTATGATCAAACTTAGAGCTGAAAAGCTTTTGGTTCAAAAGGGTCCAAAAGAACTGGCTGTTTCCTCTAAGCATTTTTCAATGATTTTGCAAATGAGCTGCTATTTCTGTAATTTCGTCAAAATAGTTAAATAATAAATTAAAGTAGAGGAAATTTTGAATAATTTATGCCTATGATATTTTTTGGTAAAATTAATAGTTTAGCTTCAAGAGCAAATTCTATTTGATCGAGATCGGTCGCATCTGCATTGATATGAAACTACATAGTAGCCAGGATTTTGACAAGTATTTTTTTGTGCTGTCACCACAGAAATGTCTATGGCTGTCACACTCGAAAACAGCTGATTTCATTAGAGGTTGGAGAACCGCTATGGAACGTTGCCGCTCTAGTGTGGCAAAGATACAAAATTCAACTAAAATAAGATCACCAATTTGATTGTTTGTTGATAAGAAATATCAACCCGTTGTTATCCAATTGTAAAAACGATAAATTGAGAAAATTGTAAATAAAGTATAACGATGAGTGTAGTTATATTTAAGTATGTTGGTACGGATGTGATATCTATAGTGTCATGAACGAATATAAATCTGTCAGAATTTGAATTAGCTTTTTAAACTTGACGTTTCGTAGAAGTGGTATCAACCTAACATTTCCTATACAGAAATATAACCATTTTTGATTTTTCTTTTAAAATACGTATTTCTCAAAAAGCAACACAAAAAACGTTGATGTCACTCCTGCCGAAAACTACATAGCGCGACTCGCTCACATGCGACAGCGACGCTCCGCCATCGATGACGCGCCGCCTCACCGCTCGTCGGGCTATTCCGTACTTTCGGCACTTGTGAGATAAATAACTATTATTCTGATGATAGTTGGTAGTGTCAAATGTTGATGCTTTGACAATACCTACTATTGATACTATTGACTATCAAAATATCTGTCAAATCCTGGCTAACTAGTTTAATTTTAATGCAGACACGATTTATCTGAATCAAATAGATTATCATGCAGCTAAACTATTAATTTTATAATTTGTATGATATCAGATTTTTTACATTAGATTTCGTTAAATTACATTCATCATATTTAGAGAACTCCAGAGCAAATATAGTCACAGTAAATAACATAATGTTTGTGAATGATGTTTATTTTGGTTATTACAAAATAGTTGAAAGTCATTTAATAATAATAATAATTCGAATACAATCTTAAAAAATAATATGCATTATGTAACGGTGTCGTCTGCTTCTCCATCTTCAGTTGGTTTGTGTACTTCCTCTTCTTTACTTTATTGTTTATTTTGTGATCTGGGACAATGTACCTTGTAGTATGTAGAGTAAACTACAGTTTTTTTCTCATCATTATAGTGTTCGTCCAGCAAGAAGTCTTTTTGTTAAATTACATTTATGAATTTCATTCAATATTTAAAATTTTTACCTTAAATTACGTTAAATTACATTCATCATTTTCAGAGAACTTCTGAACAAATATGGCCACAGTAAATAACATAATGTCTGTGAATGATGTTTATTATGGTTATTGCAAAATAGTCAAAAGAATAGACAAAATAGTCATTTAATAATAATAATAATTCGAATACAAACTTTTAAAAATAAGTGAAAAATAATATGTCGATATTATGTAATCGAATATTTCAATTTACCTGTTCTTATGGTAAATATTTCTTTTCTTAGTTTTATTTCCCTGAAATTATTATTAAATGGTCATAGTAATGTATTCTGTATTCGATCATATTAGACAAATCGATCGCCAAGTATAGCTATTGCTTTGTGTGTACGTGGCCAGATGTCCGGTTTTGGAAAAGTCCGGTTTTTCAAGTATCTGTCCTGCTGTAAAGAACTCAAAAACCAGTTGGTACCGGGTTTAGAAACAGTATTGGTAAAGTACATAGTGGTCTCATATCAGAGGTCTTTTAAAACTAAAAGCTTGTCTTATTCAACTTTTTTGGAGTTGATTTTGATTTTGATTAGAGCTATCCTGTGACACCTTGGATGACTTCTTGGTCCCTGGTCTTTGATATAGAGAATCGGTAAGTAGACAAAGTACTGCAGATTTGTATGCCTTTTTTTACCCCTTTGAGAAAACTGCTGTATCCTAATGGTTTCAGATTTATTAAAAAAAAAATAATAATGAAAGAGTACAATGTCTCTTTACCCACATGACATGGGACAGAAATCAGCTTTTTGTTAAAATTTATAGTTTCGTTTTAATCCAGAGAAATCATAGGGGGAATAAAGCAAATATTATTTTTTAAAAAAATACTGTTTACTTTAACGCAATGCAACTAACAGGAAAAAGCAAATTAGCAAATAAAATGTGGTAAGAACCTATCGTAACACAAATAGTGAGTTCTGAAAAATTACTGTTTTTTACATAGGTGTAGAGGGGACTACAGGTTATACAATTTGCATTTTCCATTGCGATTTTCAGATATAAAAAATACTAGTCTTCAAAATAATATGTCTGAATCGATTAGCAATTCAGATGTTTTCTTAACGGACTCTTAGCACACAAATCCGCACTACTTTCTCGATTTAACCGACATTCTAACTCGAATAATAACAAAAGTACTTATAAGGTTTCATGAGATACGTTGTATACAGACATGCTGTATATTTAATAGAAAAGTCAGTTGTAAAAAAATGAGAACCGGTAAATAGTTACATAAAATTAATTACTACATTTTATTGCTACTGGATAAGTGTACAAGTAATTACAGTACTATTAACACAAATTTGTAATTACTGTAATTAATTTTATTATTACTGTGATATTTACATCATCAATTAACAACTTGGTTAAATTTATAATTAAAAAGCTATTAATTTAAATTACACACCACAGAAATTGAATGAAATACAGAAAGTATATTGTACTAATATTTTTTGTTATTTACTCATTTTAAGTATTACGGAATAAATTTAAGTATTACGAATTTTAAGTATTTGAAAATAAGAGTAAAAATACGTTTTCATACATACAAATCAGCATGAACTCAGATCGAAAAAATCAATCCACTAGGTTATAATAGTATATTATTTTACGAGCACATAATTAAGGATATAAATCGCGGGCACTAAGTTTACACGCGAGCCGTAGGCGAGCGTGTAATCACGCGAGCGATTTATATTCATTATGTGCGAATCAAATACGGCGTTTTATCTACGACTCATAAATTCCATTTAATGCAAAATATTTTAAATGTATTTGACAAGGCGAACATCCACGTAGGTTTTGACAGACTTTGACACTGTCATTATTATACAATGCTAGAGTCATTATAATCATTGGCGCGTATAATGATGGGGATTAGATAATCATAGATACATATTCAATGGATTTATTATATGCGAGTCGTAGATAATCAATAATAATGGTATATAAAATAAAACGTTTTTGTTTTCTGTGGGACCCACTCAAATTGTTCCTTTGTATCCATACTGCATTAATGTGAAATATAAAATTAATGTCCCAAACAAGTGAAAACTGTTTTGGTATGTTTTTCTTTCGTACAATCTGAATCTGAAAGCAGAAATTCCCAATTGTGTCTAGTTTTTAAGAAAACATGTATTTTTGTGGTTTGGCTGTTTTTGGCACTGTTTTTTTTGCTAAACAATTTTAAGAAACCACGAAACACAATGTTCATTGGCGGTTTAAAGAGAAATTTGAAGAGAAGTTTGAAGAGATGTTGTGGACTATACAATGTACGCTTGACGAAATATTGATTAAAAACAAAATAGCCAGCCGGTCATAGCTAATTTTCCGGTTTAGGAAATTGCTTTACAGAGATACATATCTTAACTAGAGACGCATTAAGACGCGTTTTTTCCTGTACGTTGTTACCTGTTACATTTCAAACTTCATAAATAGCGAAAAAGTTTGTTAATCTGTCCCCATCCACATAAACAAGCACCAGAGAAGATTTTTCTATTGTAAGATTGTGTATATCTGATGAAAAAGCAACTTCATAACCCTATATTTTTATTTTAGGAATAATTATGTGTGGCGTCCTATACATAACCTGCAAAGCTCGAAAGTGTTTTAGGCATTTACGTAGCTAATTTTGACTGTAAGATACACACTCGATAATTGTATTTGCTCTTGCTTATTTCATGTTTTGTGTAGCTGGATCCGAGGATGATATTAGATATATCGAAATCGATAATCCCACGAATACGGTTATGAATACGGTTGTATTAAAGACACCAAAGCTTGATAGTTTTTCTATATCCTTTTTAAATTATATAAAGTAAGGTTGAAACTAGAGAATCACCCAAACCAAGCCACCCAGGAACAATTTATGGCCATTTCTTCTTTACGAAATCTCATCGCATCTGATTCATAAATTTGTGCGAGAAACAAATCTGAATACTTATAGAAAATTCCAGAGATTTGGTGGTGGTTCTTAATTATTTGCGGTGGCATCAGTTTAGAAGACACTAACTGTCGTTCTTGTATTACACGGGGGTCTCTAGGGAAACGTTCCTCATGAAAACTTTTATACGTACCAAAGCTCTGAATCAATGTTTAGCCGATATAATGTATAAGAATATAAGACAACACGTGATCAGACTCTGTATTGCTATACAGTCAATACCTCCCTAGGAACAATTCATTGAAATTATTGACTGTCTTCGTGCAGATCCAATTTTCTTCATTGTCTCCACCAGTAGCAAGAAGCTTTAGTCGCATCAATGGAAGCTATGGGCCACAATCCACAATCATGCGAACTAAAATTAATTAAGGTTATCTTAAGAATAAATGTTTAATTGAATCTTTTATTTATCTTATCATTCTATCATCAGTTGTCTGACGATGTATCGTCTCATATGGTTTCTTTAAAATGTAGTTTAGACACAAAATGTTATCCCGTATGTGTTCTCAATAGTTGATTTTAGAAAATTCGATGGGAATATCGTTTTGTAGCTTTCCTCTATTCTCTGTATGCATTATGGGCGCGTCGACGAGAAAATCAAGGCGGAAGGAATTCCCGAGCGGGGAGGGTGGATATGGATAGGGGATGGGAGAAATCGGCGGGAAGAGATCATCGAACACGCACCAACGTCATTAGTTTTTTGATGGATGATCTACTGGCTCGCCACCTCATAGTTATTACGACACCCGGATAGTCGGAGATATATTGAATTTGGATTCGGACGAAATGAAATTTATTTCGGTTATATTCGCCTCGATATGGACGTGTTCCCACGCCAAGTATCGTGACCGGATTTTGTATATTGTTTGAAGGGAAAGTGGTATTTACAAACGAAAAAGTAATGCATAAATGCACTTTATTATTTCATTAGTCCATATCAAACTAATGAATCGATGACGTTTTCAGACTTAAGACTGTTTTTAATCAGATTGAAGATAAATAATCGTTCACCGGACATTTGTTTTTGTTTTATTTTTTGAACAAATTTTAGTTTATTATTTCTTTTGTTTAGTCTCATGATCTGATCGAAATCCGAATAGAAATATCGCGGTATGAACATACTGACTAAGCTCACGCACACAGGCGACTTCGTAGTTTCTGCAACATCAATTTTCTTAGTTAGTCATGACTTTTACCTATTTGATCGAGATCGATCGTGTCTGCATTAAATTAACACAAGTTGGCCATGATTTTGACAGATCTTTGATAATATATAAATACAAAATTATATAAAGATAATGGTAGCAGCAGGCTGTTCCAACACTAGCGTTGCGACATATATCTCTATCTCATCCGACGTAGTGCCACTGGACACACTACGCATGCGTCAAGTTTGTGGATTCGATTGGTTGGATTGGATCGGAACCATAGGCGGCGACAATGCTGCCGCCAGCTGCTACATGTATAAAGTTATCTATGCGCTGTTACTGGTTTGGCGTTAGTGATGCCGAATATTACCGGCTAACGGCCGCGGTAATACCGACCGCGCACTTTAAGATACAATAGCGCCATCTGTCGACGGTACTAATAACTACTGGCCACGCATGCGCAGTTTGATCCCGGGCACCACATCGATAGACAAAATATATATCTCCGTCTCATATTGTTGGAACCGAGACTACACATTGGCGCTATAGGACAAGCTCCGTATAATCGCTAATACGTATATGGATAATATTGACAGTAGATATTGTCAAAAAGACAGCCTTTGACACTACCTACCGTCAGAATAAAAATAATTGTGTAACATTTTGTTTTAACACATTGTTTAAAACATGATTTAAAACAAATATTAACTCGTAGAATAACATAAACATCATTCACACAACAGATTTAACTCGACTGAGGTATGAAAAGACGCCGATCAAAATATTTACAAATAAAACAATTGCTTGATTTAAAATATGTTTAAAACTATTTTTATTCCTTATTTAAAACATGTTTCTTTTGGGTGATTTGAAACATGTTTTTTTATGTTTAAAAACTTGTTTTTTTTGCGAAGTGCTTAAAAACATTGTTTCGTTAAAAAAACTTGTTTGTTTTGTTTAAAATTTAAAAATAAAACGTTTTTTTTTATAACTACCCTGCCCACTACAGAATTATTCACTCAGTATATGTTGAGAACAGTAGAGGATAGGAAGATAAAGTAATAGCTAAGATATTTTCGATACCTACCAAACGATTTTCGAGATTACAATGGCATGGTATTCTAGAGTACCTAACTAAAATGGGATTATTGCATGACCAAACAAGAGACAGGCTTTACTCGCGTGGCTCTCGTGGGTAATAAACCAGCCAGACTCTGGAGTCTAATATCCGAGTTAGGAGAGATGGTACCTATCAATGACTGCACACAGTCTAAACTGCTAAACTCTATGAAAAAGACTCTCCATGGAACGGTCAATACAGAATACGTATAAGACATCAACACATGCCTGAAGCAATTCTTCAGTCCATCAAAGCTTCCACGTCTTACTAAGCCGACACCAATTTCCTTTGAAGATATTCATCACTTACACCTCATGGCGTAAGTGTCGTTTGCATACATAATCACGCTATAAACGCGCTAATTAGGAAATTAACGATTATTAGCGAAGCAAACAGGCTTTGTTTACACGGTAATCAATCAGGGTCCGCCTGCGTAAACATCTGCAAATAGATTAGAAAGGAACAGCGTGGAGTTTTACGTCGCGGGACGGTAATTGCGCAATGAAGCCATAGCGGCAGGACGCCCAGTAATTTATTGTCGTTTTGTAAATATGATCCCGTCGGTCGCCATCGACTTGCTAGAACCGGATCAGAGTCGGCCGTCCGCCCGCCGCTTTGATTGCGTTTACCTACCACCACCACAGGGTTAAACAGTTTAATTGGGCAATTTTGCACGCTTATTGGAAGGAGGCAGGACCCCACTGACCTACATTCCGATATTCCCTGATAACGGCTTGTTTGTCTTCATTTGGAAAAACACGTCGCGACTGGTGTGTTGTTGACCGTCAGCCTAGTATTGCTTCGAGGATGTCTAGTGGTCAATTTGATTGTTATTTGTTTCCTGTACGACAAGATGAGTGAGGAGAGGAGATGTGGAATTTAAATACACGAGGTGGAACAGAGAAAACGCATGTTTTTTCAAATGGGTGTTACTTCGCAATGGTGAAATCGTAGACGTTGGGTGTGAGATAGTTAGCAATTCATTTTCGGTATCCACGATGGAAGCTATGATGGAAGCCCATTTAGATGTCAAGAGAGGATAGGGTAGAGGCGACTCAACCCCTTATTGCTATTTAAGTTATCGTGAAACTGTGCCATCACTGTGTGTTTTAAAATTCCGTACTCAGAGAAACTCCATTTTATTTGCAATCATTTTATTTCCTTGGGCTAAACGTTAAGTCAAATAAGTTCGACAGCTAATGCGATAATCGAAAAAACGGTGCTGCATGGTGCCACGAACACCTTCCAACAATGAATATTTGATAGTTTGTCACAACGTGTGTGTTCAAGCGTCCAACTAGCAATGTCAACCGCCCAAAATTCCGGTTCGTAAAGCTCCTGGTTTCAAGATAGTACCTATTTATTGTATTGTATCTATGAAGCGTGGGCAAACCAGTATAAGTCACAATTAAAAAAATACTCTTTTGTACTCTTTTGCCAACGCGTCATAGATATTTTAAACTAGTTACCACTGTCTAAAATAGAACTTTAAATTCGGCGTAGTTCATCCCCATTTTCCTACCGAAATTATGCAAAGTTTTTGATATTATAGCTGTTGTGTATTAGAATATTGTGCTCTACTCGGCAGTTCTGGTTATGCTTGTTAGGTTGGGATGTAATTCGCATTACTGTGAACTTAACGTACAATAATTTTAAAAGCGCCGTTTTATAATCATCAATTTAGTTCTTAATAAATTAAAAATATTGTCCATAAACTACTAAATGCGAAAGAACCGTGTAGCCGTTGAGTAAAACAAGGTTGATTTGAATGTTGGCGAAATTCTTTCTACGTTTGACGTTGGAAGATAGCATGTTATAGCACTGGCTCTAAACTAACATAAAACTTTGCTATGCAGAAACCTTTTGAAATCTGGCGCCATTCAAGTTCAAATATTGATTTTCGATCATTTTGGAAGTCATGGTTTCATTGAACTATATTGGCACAGTTGATGCATTTTATTTCTTTATAAATGTAGCCACCTAATTATATCCTCTACCGAGTCGCTCTTAGCCGATCAATATATTATGAGTAATTGGTGCTGCGTTCGGATATTGTACTCTGTTGACACCGGGTACACCGTGCAAATGACACTTACGTGTTATTCTAAAAAGTGTAACGGTGTACAATATCCGAACTCAGCTTATATTGACAGAAGGTATTGTCAAAATATTAGCGTGTGACACTACCTACTGTCGTTAGAATCTAAATATCTGACATATCCTGGCTACTAGTTTTAATGCAGTACGACCGATCTCGATGAAATAGAACTTGCTCACGCAGCTAAACTATTGATTGTACCGAAAAATATAGTCATAAAGTATTCAGAATTTCCTCTACTTTAATTTTTTATTTAAAAATTTCTATTTCTAGAATTCTAAATCTTTCAAAAATGCTTAAAGACTAAACCTCCAGTTCCTTTGGACCCTTTTCGACAGAATGCTTTTCACCTCTAAGTTTGGTTATGAAACTTCTAAATGTGAAGTTTCGTCCCGATACCTTTTGTAGTTTCGCCGGAATCGTCGCCACAAAAATCTGATACACACATACACACAGACACACACACATACACAGACACACCGACATTTTTTTTGTACCTTGGTCAAAAATGATCAGGGGACCCAAAAACATCTATTTACGCTAAAATCTCAATATTTTTTTTCGGCACGGTTACAATTCTTTATCATACTGCGTATGATAAAGTAAAATATAATATGATTAGTTTCGTGGATTAGTCTGGTTCTCAAATTGGTGTTACCGAAACGACTTATATTAAAGTCAGTGGGAAAATAGCGAAATATAGAAAAAAATAGAAAACAAAATCATAATAAATGCTAAATTGGACTAGATTAGAGTCATATATTGTTTGTTACCTTCTTTTTTTCGTAAATATAACAGTAGAATTATATCTAAATAATTCAGTACTTAGATATTTTTTATGCTAATTTAATATTTACTACACAATATGTACGCTTATCATTAACATCCAAACACTATCCAACACGTAGATATGTATGTATGTATGTATATACTCAACACGTGGAACCTCTACATGGCAAATTATTAATATTAAATGAATCCAAAGCATGCAATGACTTCTAATTACAGTTAATTTCTAACTCACACATTCCATTGTTCAGAATTCGAAATTGAAATAATAATTTTGCTAGGAATCCCAATACATTCATGCTAATTCTTCCCAAGTAAGTACGGTCACGTATTTGCAAATTAGGTAAATATTACTTTATAATTTGTTTCATTAATTACATTTGTCGTCTCTTGGTCATATATGCATTGTGACCTGAATATTTTTAGGTTATGTTAATGGATTAGTTACTATTTGTATTGACGATTATAACAAAATTGGTCTCTGTATGTACCCTAATGAGGACCTTATTTTTCGACCATTGATTTTTTTCTCATGCCACCCTCTAGATTTGTTCTAGTCTCAATTGGATAATGGGAAGGGGTGCCGCCATCGACTTGAAGTTTGCAAATTTCAGCAATTTTGTTCTAATTTGACGTATTACCCTTATTTAACATTTTAAATAAGAAAATTATTGTTATGATATAAAAGTATCGTACTTTGGTTGTCTAATAACAATATTTACTTAAACACTAAATAACTTGATATTTTGATTTCCGGGTGGAAGCTGCGTTGAGGACTTCGAAGCAGTCAACGTTTCGCGCTCTGTTGCAAGAGGCATCTTCAGGACTAAGTTATCACACCAAGTGCTAAGAACAGTATCTTCGACAGTATCTTCTCGCACTTGGTGTGATAACTTAGTCCTGAAGATGCCTCTTGCAACAAAGCGCGAAACGTTGACTGCTTCAAAATCCTCACCGCGGTTTCCGCCCGGAAATCAATATATCATTGACTCAGACCGCGGAAGTCCACAATCTAACTAAATAATTTCTACGTGACTTTAGAATTTTACACTGCCGTGTTGCCGAACGGCGCTGTCTAAATAGTATATCATTCGTTAGAATAAATTAAGTAAAATAAAATTTTTCGTTTGCATTGTCTCCACCATATTTACTTGCTGTATTGAAATTCATAATGAATGCGCCAATATTTAAAAAAATAGACTGTTTTCTGGGTTATAATTAACAAAAATTATTACAACGACGATTACCTACACCATACAGAATATTTTAAATGTAGAACAGAAAATTGATGCATCTATAAATTGCATCAAATAAACTATAAAACAGATAGATGACTACAAAGAAGTGATAGAATTAATGATATTCGTTTTTAGTTGGACTCTTTTAAATGTCTGGCGCATTTCACCATGCACAGTGGATGGCTTAAGCGTTAATTTAGTCCATACATATTTTTTGTTTCGAATGAAGTTCACCGGTATCACAGATATAGTACCTACCTTTTAGTATTAGAAGTGCATTTACATTTATTATAAATATATACACGGTGATTCATAATTCGAATTCGCAAGTACCACACACCACCAAGTACCACACATTTGTTATAATCAGTCATAGTACATAGTTGACTTTAAAAATATTGTGCCGCTGGTAAATTAATAAACAGTGGAATATAGATGTGCAACGAATTGACTTCAATTTGATATAAGATATTACTGAATACGAAAGAATAAATGGTTATAAAAACGACGTAGCGAAATGAAAAAAAAATTGTGTTATTTGTCGCCAGAGAATGCGGCGCTATATATTTTTAATGCCGACATTTCTCATGACAACGAGCGATAATGAAAGAGCTCCAAAAAATCAGTAACTCAATGTAAATAAATAAAAATATATAACAAATATGAAAACTATTCTAAATCTTCACATTGAAGATATGATATATCGTAACAAAATATTTGTTAAAAGATTCAGTATTAATACCGAACTGGGTATCCAAAACATAAACATTTAAGTTTTTGTCTATGATAAGTAAGTTATGTGCTTTGTGCTATGTGTTTGTTATTATTATTAGTATATTAGCATGAGAACAACATCTTCGTATTTGTTTTTCGATACAGGTCTTTATAGATATACCATTTTTAAATTTGTTTATTAGTGCATTTTAGGAATTTATCTATTCTTTAAAGCGGACAAGTGGCTTGGTGCCGGGGAGAAACTTAAATCAATTAGTTTGTCGATACGGGTCTTACTTTACGTGATATGCCCCGTTTGTTTTAAATGACCAAACCCAGTCCGGTAGTAGTGCCTTTCCGTAATTTTTGCAACTCTATCTTGTTCGTATTTGTGACGGACATTGATTGTCCTATTGAAAAATGCGTCCATTAACACGCTTCTCTTCACTTCACTTCTTCTTTTTCACGTTCAAAACTCGTAATCGATATTTTGCATACTTCACAAACTCCAATCGATTTGGAATTTTGCATGTGAGTAAATTTCCTGTGAAAATGCAAGAAATAGAAAAAAAATAAAAAAAATTTTGGAAACATTTTCAAAAATTGTTCAAAATTGGTATTTTTATATTCCCAGAAATTTTAATTTTTAGTACATTATTTATATAGAACGTAGTATTTTTTACGTAACTGTATTTATTTTCATCTTTTGTAAAGTTTATTTTTGTTGTATAATCAAAGCCTTTGCGGCGTTGTTCGATCTACTTAAAATTTGGAGGGAATTAGTTTTTCAGTATATAGAACAAATTCCAGGGGTGTTGCCCTGGAACTAAGGTCCACCGTAATGTACACATTTTGTTTATTTTTGTTAAAAATCAAATTATAATAAAAAAAAAATTAAATTATAGTCGGAACGATTAGACCAAGAGCTGGCGACAAATTGACTTCAGGTATTTTAGCAAGTTTGCGATTAATTTGTCTTCTAGTGAAACATATATTGTAGTTCGGCTTTCATAAAAAAATATGAGATATGAAATGTTTCAAGTTCCTACAAAGTTTTGGTGGTTTAGATTAGTAAGTACCTAATTTGTCGAAAATATAATAATGGAAGCTAAATAACGACCCTGGTCAGCAAGAAACGATAGATAAACAAATTCTTTGCATTTTCCTTGAAGAAACAGACAAAACAGCTGCGGGTTGCTACACCATCAAATAACGTTCTGGTTAGTCTGGTTCTGGTTTTTATAATGGTGTATAAAAAGAAACGTTTTCCATTACTTATTATTTAGTCTGTTGTCTGCGACAACCTCGTATTGTTAATTGATTTAATTAAAAAAAAGAGAACGCAACCCTTCCAGTACACGAACCCATTATCACGCTTTCAGCGCACAGCACACAATTACCTGACAGATACAGAACCCTCTCACGCATACCGCTCCATACGCTTTGCTCAAAATTATCCAATTCCACTGCGTGATTTTTCCAGTTGATGTAGGCGCTCTCTACAAGTACACATACTGCTGGGTGAATGAACCCCAATCGTTAACACACCAGTTCATCTTTTTTATACATCCCCTTGGAGTTTCAAAGCTCCCTTCCTACAGTTCATCGTCCATGCGAGTTCGACTTTTTTCATACGGCCGTGAGGGCAACCCGCGTCACTGTCAAATGTTGCTGAATACATGCATTTTATTAGTGTTTGTTTTGAGTTTGAATAGTACGAAAACTCGGTAATGTGCTTGCGTGTCAGATTAAAGTCATTTTCTTTTTAACGAATTGAACATTTTTAGCTACTGTATTGGCGTGACGTGATTGACAAAATTAATTACGAAGTTTTTAGTTTGGTCAAAAGTTTGACGGGTTTTAAACTGATATATTTTGTAAGGATTCTATAGAACATTCAATCTACCTTTTAATGGAAATCAATCAGCTTTTAAAGAATTTGTTTAGCCTCATCGCGTTTGAAGCCAGTGGCGGTTCGTGCGCTTCCCCGATATAAAATTAAGTTTATGTTTTGCAAAAGTTGTTATCGTTTGAAATTTTTTTGATATTAGACCAGAGTTGGGCGTTAATCGATTAAATCACTCATTAGTTTTACTCTGGATTAATGAAATTAATCGTCACTCATCACTCGTCAATCATAAAAGTATATATTTCACTCATCACTCGTCAATCACCAAAATGAGTGTTACTCGTCAATCGTTACTCGTCAATCGTCAATCATTTTTGAGCGAGTAACCATATGTCCGTGTTGAATATTCCGTCGACGGCCGATGGGACAATACAAAGATGTTTTATAGGTACTTCAATAAACCGACCACATGTCTGTATACGCGGTCCGACTCAGTTCTCATCAGCATTCAGCGCAAAGCGTATTTTAGGTCTGTTGACTGTTCCAACACGCACAAGACCGTTCACGTCAAATGAGAAGTGACATAACCTTTAAAAATAATAGAAACCTTCAGGGGCTTCGTCATAGTCGTTTATTTAACTTTCACTCATCACTCGTTCCGTATTACTCATGATTGACGATCGGCGAGTAATTCAATCATGTGTGTATGTGGCGAGTGACGAGTGAATTAATCATTACTCTTAATGAACGAGTGAAGAGTGTTACTCTTCACTCGTTCACGAAGAGTGACGATTAATTCACTCGTCACTCATCACTCGGTCACTCGATTAACAAAATGCCCAACTCTGTATTAGACACAAAATACAAACCGGTTCTGGTTCATCAAGAGATAAAACGATGTGTGTTGAACATACAGTAAACATTTCGAGTTGATCGGACCAATAGTTTTTGAAATATCACGCTGACCAGTCGCGAAAAAAACTGTTTCGAGAAAAGCGCGTTTAAACTTTCAAGTCCAGTTTACGGAGGTTTACCAAGCACTTATATAGCATTTTCCGCTCATCAACTATGCCAATGTCATACAGTATTCTTTCCTTTGCTTCATGGAATTGTTTTAAGAAATTTGCTCGTTTCTACGTCTTGTCCGAACCTGTTTTGATGCATCGAGTATGTATTTCAAGGACTTGCCAGACGAGGTTTGTCGTGCAGTTTTGCAAATATTCGTGTTTGTTGCCCATTTCTATCATTATTACCGTTCTAAAGTCGAAAGAAAAGCCTTTATTAAATAAATGCCTGCTATAATCCGCAATAATGATTTGAAGTGAATGGTTTTGACGGAACATGTTTGGTAGCTAGGCACCAGACAGCAGGATTGAATTGAAGATTTCGTTATTACTTTAGTTATTTTCAGTATTGCCACCCAAGCATCATTCCCTTGATGACAAATCGTTTTCGACTTTATAACATTTCCGACATTTTTATAAAGTGGCAGATTATGATAAATGCGTCTAGCGTTTTATCGGCTTTGGCATTGCACCATTTGAACCAGTTTAGTGACCCGACTGGACAGTAACATAATATGACTTCTTATGGATAAACCATACAAAACTTTGTATTCATTGTATACATACTTTTTTCAATGCTTCCAAGTTTTATTTTTTTGTGTGTATTTCTCAGTAGTAAGGATTCATTTACTTCACCGTAGTTGCCATCTCCTTTTTCATGTTACATCAGACATCGAATTATTCGTCAAGATATAGTAATTGCCTTTTCTCCAGAGTGCATATTGTATATGGTGGCATAGTACAGAATGCATAGTCCTTCACATAATTTCATCAAACCACAAAATAAATTGATACTCTCCTTGAACATTATTCCCAGAAAGTTTTGTTCATTTCAGCATGTTCATGTGTCTTGAGTGTTTCTTATCCATGACTGTTCAAGGTTCAAAGATTATCACAGAATAATACTGCAGCTACCACTTTTTTCAACCTGACTAGTTACAAGACGAATCAGTTGCAAAAGGAAATATAACTTCTATTCTAACTAGTTTTGCAAATTTTGTGTAATGTTCTCAAGATCTTAAATAATAAAATGACGTAAAAATAGAAAAGCGTGTTTTTTACCCGAAAACCGGAAAACCACCCTTAATATTACAAAATCTGATGTGTCCAGGCACATGACTTTATCATACTATATATAAAATTAATAGTTTAGCTGCATGAGATTCTATTTGAGCGCGAACGATCGTGTCAGCATTAAAATAAAACTAGTTAGCCAGGATTTGACAGATATTTTGATACTATTAACAGTAGGTAATGTCCAACAGCGCTTGACATTACCTACTGTCATTAGAAAATATTTGTCACATCCTGGCTAACTAGTTTTATATTAATGCAGACACGACCGATCTCATTTAAATAGAATTTGGTCATGCAGCTAAACTATTAATTTTACCAAAAAATGCCATAGACATAAATTATTCATAATTTCCTCTACTTTAATTTATTATTAACTGTTTTGACGAAATGACAGAAACGACCGGTCATTTGCAAAAACATCGAGTTCCATCCGTATGATAAAGTAAAAAACTCATAATATCAATTGGTGTTCATGATACCTATACTTAATAACGCTTTTATATACAAAACAATCATCTTGAGATTTCCACCAATTACCTATGTAGTCTTTTCAAAAATAATTGAAAAGAAACGGACACAATATTATAATTGCATCTGCCCAAGCAGATTTACGTAGTGCAATGCTGCACTGCCTTTTTGTACGCTTTTCACATGTGCAAGTGCATTTGCGCGACAGTTCGCAAATAGATTACGATTTCCCCATGGGGTGTAAATGTAAATCAGTTGACGAATTGTCTTTCCGGGACGCGCAATTCGTTTGTTTTCACAGCGACGATGCGAGAGCACGTTGCTCGAAAATTTAAATAAAAAAATTGTTCCAGGCGTTGCCGATTCGAAATTGTTTCGCAACTGTCCCAAAGCGACATCGGCTCGGGTGGATTTGCGTAAACGAGTTTGTGTACCAAACGTGTAGAAAATGGCAGAAATGTTTTGTTTTTTGGGGAAAAGTAATATTTTGTTATGTTTGGAAATTTTGTTGGTGGTACATACGTGTTACGATTGGAATAGTAAAATGAACGAATTTTATATTGACTGACATATGGCCAGCGTGATTTATGTCACCACTAGGGCTTCCAATCATAAGATTTTGTAATCCGGGGATCTCGGGATTCATAACGATTGGGATGCCAAAAGTTACCAAATCCAGTCAGTAAGAAATGCCTAAAATCTACATACTTTATTGGACAATATAATATAATAATAATAATATAATACAATATCTATTACCCCGAAACTTCTCAACGTTTTCAAATTTTACCTTACAAGTTGTCAAAATTGGCGGTTAAAAAGGTGTGAAAGAGTGCATGTTGACATAAATAACAAACAAACAATAAACTCTATTAGATGATAACTTGCTCTTCCATCTTAAATTGGCTCGAAAATTTCCGTTTTATGTAAAATATTTCAAGAATAGTAACGGCGAAAGAAAGTGTTTGATCGAGCCAAATGTTCAACTTTTCATATTAATGCCAATAAACATTAGTAAATTTTTAATTTTCTTTTTTTTAGAATTCATATGTCATGGATGTATATTATGCAAATAGGCTAACTGTTAGCATTTTAAATAAAACGATTATTGTTTACTAAAAAATGGTATAATGACTTATACCCAGTTCTACATGCGTTCTGAAGTAAACCGTTATTTATTGTTAAAAATTGATGAAATATTTACTGCAACTTCTTAGAATATTAAATATTCTTGTACGTCTTTCGTTTTTTTTTTCAAATAAGTTCAAGTACCCCAACCCACATTATAACAATACATTTTTTATATAAGTGCACTTTTTGACTAAACTTTTCCACTAAAAATGCGAAAAAAGCGATAATTGTGCGATGAAGAAATGATAAAAATAACTATACATACTACCGCTGTCACAGCACATCACAAACTGGAGATGTTTTAACCGAGACGCAATCTATGGCGTAGACGCACCCCATGACAGAGAAACATCGTACCTAAATATTCCGTTTTTTAGTTTAAGGTGAAATCCTTAAACTGAAAAAACTTGAAAATCCGAACAAGAAATGACATCGTTCGTTCGATTGGAGTGAACAATTTGGGTCCTTTTTTACAGTTAAATATATCGGGATTAACTTGTATCGTTATTTTATATGTATTTTCAATATATTTTTCTGTATTTTTACCTATTTACTAAATTTATATTCTGGAGTACATCATTAAATACAGGTAAAGAAATCAGCCACTATTTTTATTATTTTTTACGTTAATGTTTTTGTTTCAGTTTTAGATACAGCCTGTATTTTTGTTGAGGTAACTAAGACTTAAACAAGCTGAAAAGGTTCATGTTTGCCTCCATATTGAATTATATATACTTATTGCAAAATCTGTTCCTCCTATTATAGCAACATGTTGGTGTAACGATTTTTTTTCTTGATACTTAATTAAATCAGAAAGGGTGCTGTTATCTATTGAAGTTCATTCTTAAAAATAGCAGGTGAATTGATTTATGGTAGATCAGTGCCCACATCACCAATTAACAAATTAACAACAAACTAAGAAAATAATTTAGATTTAACTTTTTCGGCATCTCGGGATTTTGATTTATAATCCCCGGATCCCGAAAAAGCTCATTATTTGCCGGGACCCCGGGATAATACTATACGTAAATTTTACTTGTACAAACTACAAAAAAATGCTACATATTATGGTTGTTGACCATCCGAGGGGAAAGATATTGGTTAAATAGATAATAAATATCTTATTATATAATTTTTAAAAAAACTATTTGCAGATGTGCCACCGATATGAACTTTCCAGCGACATTGGAGTAAAATAATGTGTGTGTGTGTTTAATTTTCATTACTATTACTCATCTCTAGAACTAAAACATAATATTAAAAGACAGCTGACTGGATCTCACACTGACTTTAAGCTCATTATTTGTTTGGAGTTCTGAACAAGGACACAATAAAGGCATGTATTATTATTATCAGTAACATAATTGTCGTCATTTAGTTTCAATTTAATTCAAGTTATTGTAGATATAGCAGAGACAGCCCAAAACCATATATGTTCTACATACATACATTCTTTCTTGATGTAATTTCTTATGACGTTTTATGAGCTTTTAATATAGTTTTGAACGAGCTAAGCAAACTAGGAGGATGCTCACACAAATACAAGTAACAAATATTTGTCCTAAAAGATTTGATTTGTTTTCTTCTCTTGTACTAATTTCAGATTTTTTGCAAAACACAATACAATGCATGGAATTCCTTTCTAGAATTAGCAGATAAATCAACCGTTATAAATCTATTCTCACTTAATACTTACATCGATACAATAACAAGCTAAATCTTTCAGATTGTATGTTTGCTCTGATCTATAAATCATGAAACGAATTGTATCCACTGTTAAAGAAACGGGATTTCTAGAATCTAAGTGTTTCAAATTGATTTTTTACGTGACGTTTGTACATTAACTTTGAAATTATATAATAGAAATAAACGTGCGTCACCAATACCAAAAATACAGTGAATACTATCGACAAAACAAAACATTTCAAAATAACCATAAGAAAATAAACACTCAATCATAATTCCGTAGGATGTTATTGCTTCGTGTCACTACGCTTTCTACCGACTAATTTTAGAACTATCTTCCGCGTCGGTCGCATCAACACATATCGGGCTCGTACTCTACAAACTTACGCTACGCTAAGCACCGAGTGACGCTTGGAAAACAACAGGCACTCGCAACAGAAGCGCTAGAACGAAACTTAATGTGCCCACCCCCGTAATGGAAAACGCGAAATATGTTTTTAAACTTACTGGCACAGATCCAACACAATTGCACAACGGCGGTACAATTGCTCAGGCGATTTTCCCTGGAAGAAATCGGATTATGAATGCGTCCCATAAATACTGTGGGGTATTTATGATCGGATTATGTTAAAATGATACGAATACAAGAAAATAGTGTCCTTTATGCTATAAAAAAAATCTACAATGAAAATTGTTTCATTCATTTTTTACTCCCTGACGTGTATTGTTCCGCTTTATTTTCAATAGGTAGTATAACAGCGTTGGTTGTAAAGTCATGCACAGGTGTTTTCTAGAAAGTACATATTATTTCTGATTAGGTTGATTTATGTGCCTATGCTAAATTATTAATTATAAAAAAATAAATTGCTAAAACTCAAAAGCTTTTACCTTGTCATATATTTAAAAAAAATGTCATAATAAATAGAATACAAAATGTAAAACAATAAAGTGATTTTTACTGTCTAGTTATTATTCATGATTCTGTATATTAATTACTCAGTTGCTCAGAGCATAAAAACAATGAACTTTGTGAACCATGATACAACATGGTCCTCTGAAACTGGATGTTTACTCCAAGCGATTTTCAAGGATTTTGCAAATGAGCCGCCATTTCTGTATTTTACTCAAAATAGTTAAATAACAAATTAAAGTAGAGAAAATTGTATATAATTTATGTCTATGACATTTTTTGGTAAAATTATTTGTTTAGCTACATGAACAAATTCTATTTGATACAGATCGGTCGTGTCTACATTAATATAAAACTATGTATGTAGGTGCTGGAGGTTGGGAAGGCCGAAAGCACCTAGGTGCTACTGGACCCTTTGTGCAAACCTCTTGTGGTCCCTCTGGACTCGTACACCAACCCAGGCTCTGGGCAAAAGCTACGAGGCTAATATGACAGTAGGTAAATGACAGTAGGTAGTGTCAAACGCTGATGGTTTGACAATACTGTCAATAGAATCAAAATATCTGTGAAATCCTGGCTAACTAGTTTTATTTTAATGCAGACACGACTGATCTCGATCAAATGAAATCTCATGTAGCTAGACTGTTAATTTTATATATAGTGTGATAGTCATGTTTCTGGCAACATCAGATTTTTTAGTAAAATTATAAACAGAGCTTGACACAGTTTGACACTGCTGTATAGTACGATAAAGTAATGTGTCTGGCTACCATCAGATTTTCGCTTAAACGATTACTAAAAATTAAATTAAAAATTAAATCTACCGTCGCTTACTGATGTCTTTGCGCACAGTTTTTGTTTTTCATATACTAATTGCAAATAGAAAACTTTGAGCATGCTACAACGTAAGCAAATGAAAGTTTCGGATCGAGTTAGCAGTGTTTCTTGTAAAGTTCTCGACCTTTGAAATAATACTAAACTTTTTACTTTATCATACGCAGTATGCTAAAGTATTGTAATCATGCCGAAAAAAAAAATTTAGATTTTAGCGGAAATAGGTCTTTTTGGGTCCCCTGAACATTTTTGACCAAGGTACAAAAAAATGTCTGTGTGTGTGTGTGTGTGTGTGCGTGCGTGCGTGTGTGTGTAAACGATTTTTGTGGCGATGATTCCGGAAAAACTACTAAAGGTATCGGGACGAAAGTTCATAATTAGAAGTTTCATGACCTAACTTAGAGCTGAAAAGCTTTTGGTTAAAAAGGGTCCAAAGGAACTGGTAGTTTATTCTAAGCCTTTTTCAAGGATTTTGCAAATGAGCCGCTATTTCTCTAATTTCCTCAAAATAGTTAAATAATAAATTAAAGTAGAGGAAATTCTGAATAATTTATGCCTATGTAATATTTTGGTAAAATTAATAGTTTAGCTTTTTAGGTTATTCTAAGCCTTTTTGAAGGATTTTGGAAATGAGCCGCCATTTCTGTAATTTCGACAAAATAGTTCATTAATAAATTAAAGTAGAGGAAATTTCGAATAATTTATGCCTATGAAATTTTTTGGTAAAATTAATAGTTTAGCTTCAAGAGCAAATTCTATTTGATCGAGATCGGTCGCATCTGCATTGATATGAAATTACATAGTAGCCAGGATTTTGACAAATATTTTTTTGTGTTGTCACATTCGAAAACAGCTGATCTCATCAGAGGTTGGAGAACCACTATGGAACGTTGCCGCTGTAGTGCGGCAAATTTTAAAATACAAATTTCAAATAAAGTAAGATCACCAATTTGATTATTTTTTGATAAGAAATATCAACCCGTCTTTATATCTAATTCCAAAAACGATACATTGAGAAAATTATAAATAAAGTATGTATAGCGATGAGTGTAGTTTTATTTTAGTATTTTGGTAGGGATGTGTCATGAACAAATATAAATCTGTCAGAATTTTAATTACCTTTTTAAGGTGCGTTTTCATTAGTGATAATGGCAGTGGTAGCAGACGCCGTTATAGTATTTCCAATAGAAAATTGATAGTGACTCATGTTTATGTACATGCAAACTAATATGTGTCATTATCACGTAATGTAAGAAATACTATAATTTCGTATTCTACCACCGCCATTAGCTACCATTACCTACCAATCGGAACGCACCTTTAAATTTGACGTTTCGTCAAAGTGGTACCAACCTAGCATTTACTATACAGAACATTTTTATTTATTTTTTTTTAAATACGTATTTCTTAAAAAGCAACACAATAAACGTTGATGTCGCTCCTGCCAAAAACTAGATAGCGCTACTCGTTCACATGCGACGGCGACACTCCGCCTTCGGTGACGCGCCGCATCACCGCTCGTCGCGGTATTCCGTACTTTCGGCATTTGGGACATAAATAACTATTATTCTAATGACGTAGTGTAGGTAGTGTCAAATGCTGATGCTTTGACAATACCTACGATTTATCTCAATAGAATAGATTCTCATGCAGCTAAACTCTTAATTTTATATATTGTATGATAAAGTCATGTGCCTGGCCACATCAGATTTTTTATTGATATATTTATTCGGCTTCTCTCACTTACAGACATTTCATAACTGGTATATAACTGAAAACTTACTGCTTATCTACGTCGGAAACAAACTGGCTTCCACCACCCACTTTATACATACACACTACGCAATACATAATGACGTTGGTACGCAATGTACAAAAAGCACTTTGTTCTTTGATATTTTCAGGTAGCAGTAGGCTGTGGTAAATTTCAGGTCTTCGTGCATGTCTTGTTGTCTTGCTCTCAGATGAGCTATATTTTCGGGGAAACATGAAATATGCGATTTGGACAAGTTTCACTGTGAATAAAGCGCATTTATGCGCCAGAAAACCCGTTCTAGACTGTCGTAGCTGTATACGAAAATGTTGGGTTCGTTCCCTGAAAAGGATACGCTATACGCATTAGCAGTGAGCATGGAAGCTAGTTCTTTTGCTTTTTACTTTATCATACGCAGTATGGTGAAGTATTGTAATCGTGCCGAAAAAAAAATTAGATTTTAGCAGAACTAGGTCTTTTTGGGTCCCCTGAACATTTTTGACCAAGGTACAAAAAAATGTCTCTGTGTGTGTGTGTGTGTGTGTGTGTGTCTGTGTGTGTGTAAATGATTTTTGTGGCGGCGATTCCGGAGAAACTACTAAAGGTATCGGGACGAAAGTTCATATTTAGAAGTTTCATGACCTAACTTAGAGCTGAAAAGCTATTGGTTCAAAAGGGTCCAAAGGAACTGGTAGTTTATTCTAAGCCTTTTTCAAGGATTTTGCAAATGACCCGCCATTTCTGTAATTTCGTCAAAATAGTTAAATAATAAATTAAAGTAGAGGAAATTTTGAATAATTTATGCCTATGACATTTTTTACTTTATCATACGCAGTATGTAAAGTATTGTAATCGTGCCGAAAAAAAAATTTGAGATTTTAGCGGAAATAGGTCTTTATGGGTCCCCTGAACATGTTTGACCAAGCTACAAAAAAATGTCTGTGTGTGTGTGTGTGTGTGTGTGTGTGTGTGTGTGTGTGTGTGTGTGTGTGTGTGTGTATGTCTGTGTGTGTGTAAACGATTTTTGTGGCGACGATTCCGGAGAAACTACTAAAGGTATCGCGACGAAAGTTCATATTTAGAAGTTTTATGACCAAACTTAGAGCTGAAAAGCTTTTGGTTCAAAAGGGTCCAAAGGAACCGGCTATTTACTCTTGGCATTTTTCAACGATTTTGCAAATGAGCCGTCATTTCTGTAATTTCATCAAAATAGATAAATAATAAATTAAAGTAGAGGAAATTTTGTATAATTTATGTCTATAACATTTAATGGTAAAATTAATAGTTTAGCTGCAGGAGCAAATTCTATTTGATCGAAATCGTGTCTACATTAATACTAGGTGCCCAGGATATTTTGAAGTTTTTGACAGTATTTGGAACGTCAGCGTTTGCAAAACGTCAATTCAACACGCCAAAGGATAGAGAATTGCCATGAGAAGCTAGGTGAAACAATATTGAAACAATATTGAAAAACAATATTTCGAGTGCGGATAGCAATGTTATGTTTTCGCGAATAAATATACAAGAAAGATTGTAAGACGGTATGTTAACCTTAAAACTTATTTGGAATATTGAGCATAATTCTTTATGAACTTTTGTAGTTAGCACTGAAGACGGCGTAAAACTCGAAAATATAGTATGCTAGAAGCCAATATAATATATTAATCATCAGAACCAGAACCTTTTTACTTTATCATTCGTAGTATGACAACACTACATATTTAGAAGCTTTCTGTTGAACCAAGGGTCCAAAGGAACTGGCGTTTTAGTCTTAGCATTTTTGAAAGATATTGCAAATAAGCCGCTATATCTGGAATTTCGTCGAAATAGTTAAATAATAAATTAAAGTAGAGGAAATCTGAATAATTTATGACTATGACATTTTTTGGTAAAATTAATAGTTTAGCTACATGAGCAAATTCTATTTCATCGAGATCGCTCGTACTGCATATAAACTAGTTAGCCAGGATTTGTCAGATATTGTGATTCTAATGACAGTAGGTAGTGTCAAATGCTGATGTTTTCACATTACCTACTGTAAATATATATAATCAAAATGTCTCTAGTCTAGTACTAGTAGTTTTATTTTAATGCAGACATGGCCGATCTCGATCAAATAGAATCTCATGCAGCTACACTATTAATTTTATATATGGTATGATAAAGTCATGTGCCTGGCCACATCAGATTTTTTTTGTAAAATCAGCTGATTTCATCAGAGGTTGGAGAACCGCTATGGAACGTTGCCGCTCTAGTGCGGAAAAATACAAAATTCAAATTTCAAATAAAATAAGGTCACCAATTTGATTATTTGTTGATAAGAAATATCAACCCGTTGTTATATCTAATTCTAAAAACGATAAATTGAGAAGATTGTAAATAAAGTATACCGATTAGTGTAGTTTTATCGTAGTATGTTGGTACGGATGTGACATCTACAGTGTCATGAACAAATATAAATATGTCAGAATTTGAATTAGCTTTTTAACCTTGATGTTTCGTCAAAGTGGTACCAACCTAAAATTTCCTATACAGAAATATAACCATTTTTTAATTATTTTTTTTTTAAATAGGTACATATTTCTCATAAAGCAACACAAAAAACGTTGATGTCACTCCTGCCGAAAACTACATAGCGCGACTCGCTCACATGTGACGGCGACGTTCCGCCTTCGGTGACGCGCCACATCACCGCTCGTCGCGCTATATGTACGTACTTTCGGCACTTGTGACATCAATAACCATTATTCTAATGACAGTAGGTAGTGTCAAATGCTGATGCTTTGACAATTCCTACTGTCAATAGTATCAAAATATCTGTCAAAACCAGGCTATTTTAATTTTAATGCAGGCACGATTTATCTCAATCAAATAGATTCTCATGCAGCTAAACTATTAATTTTATATATTGTATGATAAATTTATGTGCCTGGCCACATCAGATTTTTACTTTATCATACGCAGTATGTAAAGTATTGTAATCGTGCCGAAAAATTTTTTTGAGATTTTAGCGGAAATAGGTCTTTTTGGGTCCCCTGAACATTTTTGACCAAGGTACAAAAAAATGTCTGTGTGTGTGTGTGTGTGTGTGTGTGTGTGTGTGTGTGTGTGTGTGTGTGTGTGTGTGTGTGTCTGTGTGTGTGTAAACGATTTTTGTGGCGACGATTCCGGAGAAACTACTAAAGGTATCGGGACGAAAGTTCATATTTAGAAGTTTCATGACCTAACTTAGAGCTGAAAAGCTTTTGGTTCAAAAGGGTCCAAAGGAACTGGTAGTTTATTCTAAGCCTTTTTCAACGATTTTCCAAATGAGCCGCCATTTCTGTAATTTCGTCAAAATAGTTAAATAATAAATTAAAGTAGAGGAAATTTTGAATAACTTATGCCTATGACATTTTTTGGTAAAATTAATAGTTTAGCTGCAAAAGCAAATTCTATTTGATCGAGATCTGTCTGCATTGATATGAAACTACATAGTAGCCAGAATTTTGACAAATATTTTTTTGTGCTGTCACACTCGAAAACAGATGATTTCATCAGATGTTGGAGAACCGCTATGGAACGTTGCCGCTCTACTACGGCAAAGTGCAAAATACAAATTTCAAATAAAATAAGATCACCAATTTGATTGTTTGTTGATAAGAAATATCAACCCGTCTTTATATCTAATTCTAAAAACGATAAATTGATAAAATTGTAAATAAAGTATTGCGATGAGTGTAGTTTTATTTTAGTATGGTGGTAGGGATGTGGCATCTACAGTATCATGAACAAATCAGAATTTGAATTAGCTTTTTAAACTTGACGTTTCATCAAAGTGGTACCAACCTAACATTTCCTATACAGAAATATAATCATTTTTTAATTATTTTCTTTTAAATACATGTTTCTACAAAAGCAACACAATAAACGTTGATGTCTCTCCTGCCGAAAACTAGATAGCGCGACTCGCTCACATGTGACGGCGACGCTCCGCCTTCGGTGACGCGCCGCATCACCGCTCGTCGTGCTATTCCGTACTTTCGGCACTTGTGACACAAATAACTCTTATTCTAATGACGTAGTGTAGGTAGTGTCAAATCCTGATACTTTGACAATACCTACAATTTATCTCAATAAAATAGATTCTCATGCAGCTAAACTAATTTAAGTTAATTTTATATATTGTATGATAAAGTCATGTGCCTGGCCACATCAGATTTTTTTGTTTGCAAAATAGCTGGAATAATTATATTTATTGGAACATTCACCTGCCAACGTTCAATGCTTCGACTGCTGTTTGTGCTGATAAATATCAATAGCATCAACGTTCAAAATCGCGTTTGTGTGAGTATTTTAATGATTGTTCGGCCATGCTTGAATTATCTTCCGCATAAATAAACGTTGCTGAAAACTGCAGCAGACTCCCCGTGAGCTTCGCCGTACTCAGCTTTGATCAATCCGGACGTCCGCTCCGTTAAATAAAAACGTTAAATCACCGCAGTTCTTTTTTTACTTTGAAATCCTTTTTTTTCTCTTTTTGTTTGCATGGCAACTGTTGAAATGTTCCATTTAAAAGCACGTAGTATGTCGCTTTAGGCTATAATTTGGCCAACACTGGTTTGAAGGGTGCTGTTTCTCATGTGTGAGTTTTTTTGTTCTATATATAATTTGTTATTATAAATTACGGGCTGTATTTCGTATTGCCGCTTTTCGTCCAAACTGGATCCTGGGCTGGTGTTATAAATTCTAATCTCATCGGTTTCTACACTATATCCAAATTTCACGTTCCTAAGTAGCGATTTTGGTATTAAGGCGGTGTGTTTGTAGATAACAGTTGAACTCATGTCATCTCTATTACAGAAATTATATTATTCTGGCCTGAAACACCCAAATAAAGTAAATGAAGGTGTTCTTCTGTAACACTATCTTGATGCTTGGAGAGAATATTTGTTAAGATCGGCTTCGAAATGAGTAGGCAGCCACATATACTTCATATTTTGTTGTCAGTATTTCACCGACATGATTAGGTATTTCGATTCAAATTCTACGTTAAATTGTACTTGAAACCTTTGCGGATAATACAAAAAATATCCGGCTCAAGTCTGTGAAGTGCGGTGACGAATCCTGTGAATATCGGCGTTTTTTGTTGAACGCAAGATGACTGCGACATTGCCACCAACAATCTTAAAATCCGTCACCTAGACTCGACAGAATTGAGCCGGATATTTTTTGTATTATCGGCAAAGGTTTTGCGTTCAGTTTACCGTATAATTTGAATGGAAATACCTCATTGGAAATGCCTTATTTCGGTGAAATACTGACCAAAATTATAAGGTATATTTGCTTGCATACTCAATGCGATGCCCACCTTAATAAAAATGAAGGAAGCACAAAAGAAAATCATTCCAGAGAAATAAGAAAGGAAGTGAAGAAGGAACAGAATAAAAAGAAAACACAAAAAAATCCACAGGCCAGAAACAGTATAATACAGGTGATGTAGACAGGACAGAGTAGTAAAGCAGAAATGTTTCTTGATAATAAATCTTATTTATCAATAATTTAACAATAGTTAAACACTTAATATTTACTTGAATGTTTATATTTATCTTAATAATGTACCACAAGTGTCGGATTTAGGATCACTTTCTGAATTAGGTTCACTTAGGTGTCAGATCAAAATAGAAGCTTAATATCGGGATAATTTGCATAAATATAATACATTTTCTTTAAAAATGAATAGCCAGATCACTTCAGAAGGAAATATTAGTTAAAAAAAAAAATTTCTACAGTTACAAATATAACAAAAAGTATTTAAACTGTCTGATTTTTGGGGCGTTTACCTTACACGTATTTGCGCCGGCTGTGTAAAGCTCCTTATCCGTAATATACGTCAGTGAACATGTTTTTAATCTTTCTGGCAAGACTCCAATACAACCGCTCTGCTCTCTAGACGCTTCTCCGGAAGAAATTGGATTAGAAATGCATCTCGTAAATACGGTTGGGGTGCATTTGGGTTATTGTACGCTAAAAGTTTGCCAGTTAAATGGCGTTACCCGAGAGTACATATCTTAATCGTAGCTCTCGGATTGTCGTAAAGGGTTGGGCGTGTTCAATCTGGCTAAAACATGCAGAAAGTGGAAGCGTGTTGTTGCAATAGAGACTGCATTTGCATACGTAAAGGTTGAAATCTCCGGCTCCGATATCGTTGGGATTTCGTAGACACTGGCGTTCTAACTGTAATTTGCATTCGGACAAAGGTATTTAGCGTATTAACTAACAGGAGCTGAATGTGATTTAATTATTTTTAGGTAATGTCAGAGGGTTTGTTTGTTTGATATTTATAGGTGTTTGTTCTGCATAATCTACAATAATATGGGCAAGGGGGAATATACAAAAGAAAAAGGATTGGTGGAAAAGATATAGGTTGTTTATTGCGATACTAAAATTTTATCGTTAAATTCAATTTTCTTTTTTAGTTTGTACAGACAATCAACTAAAATTTCAAATCCTAATTGTTTTCTGAAAAACTAATGAAACTAAGCATTTGTCATTCAGTCATTCAGAGCAGATAATTGTTCTTCTCCATTGATTTGCAGCAAACATGTTTATGAACATATTTTGCCATTCTAAAGCGCCCATGCGCTCTAGAATACGTAATAAATCTTTATATTATTTAAAGGCTATCTCAGATCGACTTTTTGTAGTTTTTGCCCAATTGTAGATAGCATTTATTAACTTATAAATTAAAAAAATAAAGTAGGTAAAGTAGGTAATGTATTGACAATTTTTCAATAACTACCGATTGTCAAAAAGTTTTTCTCTTTTCATTTGTTGATAATAATCGGCGACCTGAGTAGAGACTCTCACTAATAAGTGAGATCTCCATGGTGAGCCTCAAAATGGAATCACCCAGTATGTCGGGGGCTGCAATTATTTAAATTTTTAACTTAATTTCTCTAAATAATGGCATAATTGGCACATTTGAGGCCAGTATGTAACAAAAGGTTTCCAATTACCAGTATATTTATGATATATGTATTTGAATTGCAAACGTAATTAGTAGCCACAAAATGAGCAGTAACACCAACGAGTGACGTTAATTCGACGCAGATGAGACAGACCGCATTACAAATTAACCGAATCTACTGTGGGTTCCGAATGGGCTTAGTTAAAAACGTAATTTTATCTGTGTGATGGCAAAATCCAACCGAATTAGCCTGTACTAACGGCATCATCAGCCAGCCATTAACGGTTCGGTCAAATGTATCGATCCGCCGACTGCGATGTGGCGATGTTTTTCAAGCCGACGCGAAATTACATTTGCATGCATAAATAAACAGATAACCAGGTGAGAAAAATGAGCTAATTATTTATCGCCTACTAGACGTCTAGTTTCAGTACGGCTAGTGCATACTTTTCGCAATTTCTAACAAAAGTAAAAGTTACTGTGTCAGAGATAAATCAGTTTTATAACAAAAGTTTGTCTACTCTGGTTTTCATAATGAACACATTGTGACACTGTAATAGGTCGTCGGTTGGGTAAAATCTGGTTATAAAGTACCCATACTTTTTAGTTTTAAGAACATTATCTAAGTACCACAACCTTAACCATTATGAAGTTTGTCTCTCTAAACACGCTCAGCACGTAAGTTCTTGCAATAGGACCAACGCAGCATATTATCAGACAAAACCCATGACACTTACCATGATAACTATAATCACTATTTAAACTCATTTAATATGTAATCAAAATCTCTACCACTAAATATTAGCTTTTTTGCTTTCTTCTAATCTTAAAAGAAACTTAGTCAAAAGTAAAACTCAAATCTCAATAAAAGAATAACAAATATTTATTTACAATTAAAACAAAAGAATTAAAACAAAGAACTGAAACCTTAAATCTACCAAATATTTTGAGGACTTGTCAGATTATACAAAACACATTAAATTAAAAATTAAACAAGGAAGTAATGATCGTCTTACCATTTACAAAAGCACACACTAAAAAACTACATTTTAGTATTAAGCAAGCGGGATGCTTGCGACTGGTTTGTTTTTACATCTCAAACCACTCTGTATCTCTTCTGGCTGCCAACGAATCGACGCCGCACCTATTTGTTAAAACTTCCCCCTCCTTGACTTCATATTAGGAGAAAAAGGACAACACGACATGCTAAATGAAATGTGTAGATGGCAAGCCAGTTGCCGTAAAAGCATAATAATTTCGCGCTGCAGTATATTATACAGTTTTTGACAAATGTCATAAATCTATTACCAAACAAAGCCCTTAAATACATGGGAATACATGGGAATAAACACCATTAAAAAAGTTTCACAGGGACATCGTGTAGAATAATTTATGTCATAAAAATACAGATTACAGCCGCGTAATCGACCGTCAAGACTATGGTATCGAATTATATTTTGATAAGAATGTCTCTCGCAGACCAACGCGCGATACCGTTGATCCCATAAACAGAGTAATAGCAATTACCACATTCCTCCCCTGTCAAATAAAATAATTATTACAAAAATAATGCCAATTATTACAACACCGTTAGCAATTTCGTAATGGACAGATTTCATAATGAGACAATCTCATATCTTAACCACAATTTCTAAATTTATATAAAATGTATGAGTCAGAGTATCCATCTTAGCGAATTCTTCTGGGATGTCTTAGCACTTCGTGCCTGAAGCCACAGAGGCGGCAATTGACATCTTATACAACTCGTATAATAATAGCCTTTAAGCGGTAACCATCAAACATCATGCGTTTGATATTTGATCAACTATGTACGGGAAAATATTTATTAGGTTCTGCCTGCACAATAATTGATAAATTAATATAAAATATCTAGTTGCCACGACGAAATTCGACAATCGTACAAATGTAATGATTCTTACCTTCATACAGCATCTTGTAGTTATATAGTTGCAAACTGCAAACATTTGTATTAGTTATCAACGTTATCTTCTAAATTATTTAATAGTTATTTAACCAACTAGTGCATTTAAAAGAGCGATAGAAGATCGAGACTGTTTAACGCACGAGCGATCAGCGAGTGCGTTAATGGTCGTGACCATTAATCGCCGTTTAACATTCGAGTTAATTAAAATTTTTTTTCGTCAATCGTATTCTTCTGGCGGCGTCTACATAGATTTTATTCGTCGATGTCATTTTAGGTTATATAACTATTTACACTGATAGTTCTGGACTGTGGGTCTGCATACCGGAATGTTTTGATTGGATGGTTTCATTTTACGTATGTTCGACTGGCTATAATGAAGTCGTTTAATTGGCTATAACAAATCTTGCATTAATAGAAATTGTGCACTTATAGAGCTTATTATTTAATGGCTTTCTATTCACTAAACATACTCATAAATATACCATGGACGAAAAAGAATATTAATGAGTTGCTGGGTTGATTGTAGTGGTCCAACGCCTTAGTCAGCTAAATCCCGTGTTCAATTTATTTATTTCGGGACATGTTAAAAAATAACTAAGGGGATTAAAATAAAGAACAAAATCAAGGATTCCTTTGGTAAAAGTTTTTTCTATATAAACCCTGGCATTTCTGTACACATAACACAGTGACAGTAATAGCGTTATAAGAATAAATACTTAAATAAATAGATATTTGTAAACTGAACAAACAAAAATGTTTTCAGTACGATTTTCATTTTTTTTTTCATCATTTTCAGGTTACTACAAAAATATTTAGAATTGCCCCCCTATTCTATTCTTCATGTTCGCTGTCGTAGTTGTAATATTTATCCCCATCAATTTCTTCTTCAAATGTCCCACTGAGTAATCAAACGGCGTTGAATCAGGCGATCTAGGTTGCCAAAGATTTGGACCAACACGAGCAATTTAACGTCTTCGATAAACAATTTTTGAGTGGTCAATAAATTACTGATTATTTGACTTTGAAGAAAATCAATGTCACTAATTATTCGTTTGAGTAATTCAAAATTGCAGAATTCCATTACTAAATCTGCTATAACACTCCATTTGTTCCTTTGTTACTTTATCCTTATTTACCTTAGAATGATTTTTTAAATATATGTGTTTGGCCTTAATTTCACAATTCCTCAGAAACAGTTGATAACAGCCTAAAGTACCGAATCAAAAGCTGCAATAATAAAGCAAGTGTTCTATTAAAAAATTTTCTTGGTATGCCATTGTGCGTAAATGTTGTACAGACCCAAATTATTGCGGCTTACCGCAAAATCAAACTTTAGTTCATAACTCTAAACCAAACGGCGATAAACAATTTTTATTTTCATCATTGTACCTCTCTAAAAATACTTTGAATGTAATTAAAATAAGTCTTGACAAGTGACGTACCATACATTGTAAATATTTCATCCGTGTAAATAAATTAATTTCAATTTTGGGATATTGGCTATCTATATTCGCAAATTGACCACTGTTGCAGAGTATAGCGTCGCAACAATATATTGATTGCCTTATAACTTCTTGTATAATAACTTCGTAGAGCACCGCTGTTTGCAACTTCTCAAGTACATTTACTCTGCACTCACCATATTACCATGCTAATGCCCCAAAGAGAACTTCCCCCAATACGTTGCCAAAGTGAGAAATTGACTTAACAGTTCGCTTACTGCTGTTGATATACTATATACACTGTGGGTCAAGAAAAAGCGGTACAGATTTTTAATCACTCGTATTTCCATTAATATTTAGTCAATTGAAATATTTCTTTAAAAAACAAATTGCTTGTAGTGTGAAGATTGAAGCCATACTATATTCGCAATCACAGAACGCTTCAATCAAAAGTTATGTTGCGTTATGTTGTATATATGTTTGACTATGCAACATTTCTGATAATATCGGGTCAATTTAATGTGAAATGACAGGTAAATGCAAATTAATAGGTAATGACTTTTGTCTTGTTTTAGGCAAAAAGGATAGAGATTTTATAGCATCGTATACAAAATGATTGTTTTCTTATAAATTGTTAAACAATGTTTTGTTATTATTTTTTACTAAAAGCAGCTGTATTGGACGTTTGAACGCAACATAAGCATTGCAACGGCACGAGAAATATAATTGTGTACTTGAGTTATCTTTAAAGATAGTGAAAAAACCATTAGTCTTCTTATGGGCGGTGTTTTTGATTTCATCGTTTTAGGTGGTAGTTTCGTCAGTTTCACACTTGTTGGTTAGCTGTAAATTTTAGGTGAATGTTCTTTTGCAATGTTGCAATGTTTCTTTCGCAACATAAGCAATTACAAGGTTTATTTTTTCAAAGAAATACTTGTATTTACTTAATATCTTTGGAAATATGCGTATAGGTAAATTTGTTCCGTTTTTTGCCCACAGAGTATAATTATGAAATGTAATATTTTGTCAAATGTAATTCGCAGCAAGTAAATACCAAGCATTTTTAGTTCACGTATAATATATCACATACAGACATTTTAACAGGCACACAAATAAAATGTTTATGGTAGACGTTGTCGTTGTGGTTTCTCTTGTATGGACTTTTGTGGTTGATAATGAGACTGTCACCGGCAGTGGAGAGCATGTGAAATAACTGTAATGAAATTGGTACATGCACGCAGTTGCATTTTCAATAGTCGCGTGCCTTTTATATTTACGTGTTACTTTTGAACGTTGACACTACTAACAGTAATCAAGCAGAGTGTTCCCATTTGCATAAAATGAACATCCGGGCTAAATTACAGATGCTGAACCTATATTTAATTACACTTTTCAAGTTTGAAATGGACGATACTGTCATATATCCCAGGTGAATCATTTGAGGGCCATTATTGGAACACACGTCTACGGTATATGTCAACTCAACGTGTGTTGGTTGCATAAAGTAATAATAATTTATTTCTTTGATTAATTATAGCCACCATATAATAAATATTTTACTTTTCCAATTCAGTAGTTAATTAGTTTACGAGCATGTAATTTACGATTCAGTTCATGTTTAGTTTATAAGTTGTCGTGGTTGACAGTTTTGAAAACCTAAAAGAAGGATAGAAATTTATTTCTACTAGCTATCAAATTTAAAAAGAAAGAAGCTAAGATATAATATATATAATAATAATCACAAATCTTTAAATTAAAAATAATACCTGTAAAACATTTACATATCACAATTGTTATAATTGATAATTTTACCGTAATAAATAAGTTTTATCAATAATCATTTGAATGTAGATATCAGATCAGGCAACTTCATTTTTTAAAAATACAATAAGATGTTGAAGACAAAATGATGACAGGGGCCAACTATAAAAAGCAACCTATTTTAATAAATGTCCTAAGATAATTTTGATGTTGGTATGACTTCATTTTGAATTGCAATTTTTACGTTTTTATTCTTCAATACTTTCACGATTCTATTGTGAATACAAGAGGTTTTTACCACTAGGGCACTCTGCACACGCATCTCTAATTTGAGCTGAAAATTAATTCGTTTTGCTGATCTTATTAAACATATTAATAATGAATTTTCAGACCCCTTTGATTAATACACGGACTCGTAAATTTCATAAATTCAATGAGGTGATAAATTTTATTAGTGCGAAGTGACACCGGCAGCTATCATAGGGTATCACTGCCTTCCAACCCCACCCCTTCATATTTCAGCTCGGAGACGTCTGGCAGACTTTGTCTCGTTTCATATCCCATTTGCTTTAGAATTTATTGTAGCCATTCGGATATTATTGAATTTCTGGTGCTCTCGTTCATCGTGACTTACGCCTACTAGATATGTAGCACTTAGTTCGTAGAACCAGGAAGGGGAGACGAACGATATTCATCTATTGCCCGTCACAGTATTTCACTGGGAATGTTGCTTAGTAAGGTCTTCTTTTCGGCGCTTTCCCTATTAGGTATACTCTTGAAGAATGAAAGAGGGAGAAACGCTATTGGAAAATAGTTGGTTTCAATTTGAGACCTGACTCAAATTGGTAATGGTGAATAAATATAGATTATGTTCGTTTTTTTATCATCACAAAGGGCTTTGACATAATATAAATGCCAAGTCAAATAGAAAATAGAATAGATTAAAAAATAATCAAAGTATTGAAGATGGTGATATCCAGGCGGGATGCAAATTTTAAGTAAATCAAAAATTAAAAATTAAAAATTAAAAATTAAAAATTAAAAATTAAAAATTAAAAATTAAAAATTAAAAATTAAAAATTAAAAATTAAAAATTAAAAATTAAAAATTAAAAATTAAAAATTAAAAATTAAAAATTAAAAATTACAGCCACAACCTGGATTTGAACCAGGGACCTTTGCGTTTCTAGCACAATGCTCTGCCATCTGAGCTATTGGCAGAGCATTGTGCTAGAAACGCAAAGGTCCCTGGTTCATATCCAGGTTGTGGCTGTAATTTTTGATTTACTTAAAATTTGCATCCCGCCTGGATATCAACATCTTCAATACTTTGATTATTTCATCATTACGGTAGTAATTCCGTATGTTACGGTATTTCCGTATATTCAATTCTAGGTATAAAAAATAATCGTTTCCATTCATTACATATATTCTCAGGATAAACTTAAAAGTATAATAATAATAATAATAATAATAATCTTTATTGGTGTTATTACAAAGAAAATTGTTTACACAAGCAGAACAGAAAAACAAAAACACTATGCACTACATATTTCTACGAAATTACAGTTAAAGTATTCATCGTAATTGAATATACATTTGTCAACCAAGAATTGTTTCATTACTGTCTTAAATCTGTTATTGGAGTAACACTTAATTGCTGGCGGCAGAACATTAAAAAATTTTAGAGCCCAGTAATTTGCGCGACTTCTGCAATCTCAGAAAAGGTCGGCGATACTGCTGATTCTCACGAGTGTTGTACGAGTGAATTGCATTCGATGTCACAAACGTACTGGCATTGACCTTAGCGTACATTAAACATTACAATATGTAGGCGGATGGAAGTGTCAGAACATTGAGATTTCGGAAGTGTTCACGGCAATCTTCCCTCCAACCGACTCCGAGTACTACTCTTATGCATCGGCGTTGTAGAGAAAACAATTTTTTGCTGTGACCTGAATGGCCCCAGTTAAATATTGCATATGTCATCAAGGAGTGAAAAAAGGCAAAGAATGCAACCCTAAGACATTTTATAGAGATTGATTCTCTCAAGATTCTCAAATAATGAATCACCCTCGCAAGTTTTCCTGAAACATGTCCGACATGACTTTCCCACTTTAATTTGGAGTCAAGAATAACACCCAAGAATTTTACACTCTCATTATCGTCCGTACTGGAACGCGCTTCATGTCGCAATGTAAACAATACCGATAAGCACTTATCCTGATTGATGCAAAGCGCATTTGAAGAAAACCATTCTTTAATATCTCTGTCACATAGGTCAACTGTATTAAGAAGCTGTTCATAATCATCACCTCCCTTAATTACCGTTGTGTCATCCGCAAATAGAATAAGATCAGTTGCTTCAGTAGCACAATTAATGTCGTTGATATAAATTAAAAAGAGAATGGGGCCCAAAACTGATCCTTGGGGTACCCCGTAACTGCAAAGTCTGTTCGATGAAATTGAATTGTTCACTTTTACGTGTTGGTAACGATTACTCAGATATGACTCCATTAACCCAATGCTCGATTTCGAAAAGTTATATTTCTTAAGTTTTTCTAATAGAACATGATGTGTGACACAATCGAAAGCTTTCGAGAGGTCATAAAACGTGGCAACTGAATGGTATCCGCGCTCAAAGTTGTTTAAGATTTTGTTTATAAGTGCATTGATAGCTAGACTGGTAGATTTGCCATGCCTAAATCCAAACTGAGATTCACTAAACAAGTTGTTCCCTTCAAAATGTATGTATATTTGTTTTTTTAGTATTTTTTCGAATATTTTTGATACGATCGGTGTTAATGATATGGGTCTGTAGTTGTTACAGTTGCCCGTGTCATTTTTCTTATGTATCGGTATCACTGTCGCAATTTTTAAACATTTCGGGAAACAACCTTGTTCAATGCAGTCATTGAAAAGGTGTGCAAGTGGATATATAATGATATTTCTTAATGTTTTGATTATTCTTACACTGATACCATAGCAGTCCGCACTTGCTGAGTTCTTCAATGAGTTTATTGTGTCTCTCATGTCATTAAATGAAACATGGTTAAAATTAAAGGTGTCAGATGTTATATTTTTTATGTATTGCAGTGGATTCATATCAGGTTTGCTTAGTTTTTTAACAATATCATGGGGTATGTTTATAAAAAAGTCGTTAAAATTTTCAGCCGAGGGTACATTGTCCAAACTAGTTTTCTTTCGGTTAGTGTTATGCTTTATTATTTTCCATAATGATGACGATTTGTTGGCACCCGACTCAACGTAAACATCAAAAGCCGATCTTTTCGCCTCACGCAGTTTATTTCTATAACTTTTTTTAAATATTTTCAGTCGATTTTCTGATATGAATCCGGGATAGTTACAATTTAGAATGTTAAATGAGCGCAGCTATTCTCTCATCCTATACAGCTCGTCATTGAACCAATTCACCAACGGTTTGTTTTTAAATTGCAGCTTTGTTTTAATGGGAAATCATGAATCCATTGCTTCAGATATGATATTCAAGAATCTGGCTGCTCTAACATCAATGTGAATCGTATTGTCGAGGGCAAACGACCAGTTTGTATTCTCCCTTTTGTTATAAAGCGTAAACAGGCCAAAGTCAGTGATTGGCCTATATGATATCCTCTCACCACCAGTTTCCTGAACAGAACACCCCACCTCCAACAGAACACCCCACTTCCAACAGAACACCCCACCTCCAACAGAACACCCCACCTCCATATAGAATACCATACACCATATAGAATAAATATCAATAAAATTTAAACCGTCCGTTATTCTAGATTATGGGAGACAACGATTTCTATTTATCAAATACACATTATCAATTTTAATGAAAAGTATATGTAGCCATCAAAGTTATGCGAAGGGTCAACACGACTCTATGCCTCGCTTTTCTCATTTCAACCATCATTTACCTAGAAAAAATTAATGAAGAAAAGTAAATTACGTAAAATGAAAATACCAACACATTTATGAACAGATTGTAGAGAGTGGAAAAACAAGCTAGAGGAGTATCAACTTTTTCTAATATTAGTAAGCAAAATGAAACCGCAATAACTTTTAAAAAGATGGACGTGAAATAATAACAAACATCGACACGTGGCGATTGCCAGCAAGCGAACAACAGAAAACATAATTATAAATAAATGGCACGCAACACGCACTCGGCGAAAAGCAGTTTGAAACGACACCACCATTGTATTTAATTCATTTTTATTAACGCGGAAAATTATACCAGACATGCAATAATAACCGCCAGCGGAATACTACAGTATTCCTAACAAGCGACATATTTCAATAATGTGATGAAAATAAATATAGTGGATTGATATTATAGGCTTAAATTATGAATGTGCAACTTCGGCGAGACGCGGGCCGTATGATAAATTTAAACATTTTTCAATCGTTTTCGACTGTTTTATTGGATTGTCTGCCGAGCACGGGGTAAAAGAAAATGATTGATCCTGGTATATCCTTGCCTTTACATAAGACTGTATCGCATTTCAATATTTGTTACCGATGGTACTCCGTAAAATATCAAACAATCCTGCTTTGGCTGTAAAAGCTTGATCCATGAACTTGAATGAAAATTTTAGTCCCACGTTTCAGAAAGGTAATGCAATTACATTTCACAAAGTTGTCACTGAGTTATCTCCTCAATGTTTTGAAATTCAAGGTTCAAGCTTTCTTTACGGCCATTCCGCATTTCGTCACTATAAATAATTTTACATGTAAAACGTTCAATAAATGGCAAGACAAACTTCCGTCCGCGTCTAAACGATCCGGTTAAAATCATATATTAAATTAATTTTCTTTGTATTTAAATATATTTTTAACACCACTGTGTAAACGTTTTTGGTTTTTTTGCAAATGTAATAATTGGGATCTCGCTAAAAAGTTGTTCTTAGTTAGGCTTTTTTAATTATTCAGTATTTGGCCAATTATTGGTGGCTTCCTCGCAGGAACTAAAAAGTTACACAAACAACAAAATATGCTAAAAGTAGATTGTACACTTGCAGAAGTAATGATGATCAGAGGACGTCACTACCATCCAAAAAGTGTATATGCACTTTTGGCTACCGACACTTCATTAAAAAGTTATAGCTGCTTTTCTGTTTCAGTTTTGTATTCCCTTAAAAATATAACTGATTATAAAGTCGGCGCTGTTTATTTTAACAGAAACAAAAAAGCATTTACAAGTAACTAAAATAAATAAAATTAGTTTTGCAAATTCTGCTCAAAATGTTGCCCTTCCATGTGAATGCACATTTCAGCACGGCTCTTCAATTCCTGTCGGACTCTTTGAAAAATTTCCGGGGTTGTCGAATGCGATTGTAGGTACCATTTATTCGCTATTGGAATTCATTTCTGGTGGCAATTCTGTGTGCATGAACTAAATCTTTTAGAAGACCCCACAAGTAATAATCCAAAGGATTTAAATCCGGAGATCTTGCTGGCCATGGCACAGGACCGCCTCTGCCAATCCACCTTCCACATTCCAGGGTATTGTTCATTGTGATACAGTCGTACAGCAAGACCAAAATGTGCAGGAGCTCCGTCATGCATAAACCACGGATCCACACACAGATGCATTGGAACATTGTTTAATAAATTTAGGGAAGAGTTACAAAAATTCACAATAATGATCTCCATTCGGTCGAGCAGGTAATTCAAATGGGCCAAGCAATTCGATGCCAATTATCCCACACCAGATGTTCACAGAAAATTGTACCAAGTGTGGTCGTGGTACAATTGCATGCGGGTTTTCATCGGACCAAATGCAAGAATTGTGAAAATTGAAAACCCCATCTCTGGTTAACAGCATACATGCACGGTCCTGGCCCATGTTTGGCGGGGCAGCAGTAAGGGGAAACAAGCTTACGGGAGGTGGGCTCTGGGAATATGTCATCATGTGGAAGGGAGTTTAGACACGCCTATCGAGTATAATGGCGCTCGTTCTGAATTTTTATGCACGCGGCGTAACAGGAGGGCAGTAAATACGAGAAGATCGTATGCACTATGTAGTACGAAAGCGATTCTAGGCCACCCGTCGACCGCAAAACTGTTCTGACTAGATCTATTTCATGTATCCGGCGAGCAGAATACCAACGCGGTGACAATATTATTGTCGATTGACTCGATTGACAGAGCTACGATGTGATATGCGGTAGTATTGCGAATCGCTTCGCTCAGAAAGAACTGGTTCAGCTGTACCGGACAATAAAGGATGACTTCCGATTTCTGCAGACTTTTAAGATTTAGGGATACATTTTTAAATTTTCGAACCAGTAGATAAAGATATTAGGAATGAGAAATAAAGCAATTCGAAATACACAGAAGCAGAGATTAAATGTAAATGATTGAAACATTGTCTAGGTTTTTGTTTCTATACATCTGACATATGAATTCAAATAAGATGGCAAATCAAAACAACTAGTGAATAAGTAAATCAGGTATAATTATGTACAATTAATACTCCATATGTATATCAAATATTTGTGTACCTAAAATAATCAACTAAAACACTACAGTAAATTATATCCTATTCAAGGCAACTACAATAGAAGTGAAATGTTCGTAGAATGTATATAACATAATTATATACCTGAAATAATTAACTAAAACCTTATAATAATTTGTTTAGGTATATACAAGGAAATACAGCTGAAGCTAAATTTACATTGTAGCATGTATATGTATAATGTACCTGCATAATTATGTACAATAAATATTCGATGTATAATAAATAATTATGTACCTGAAATAATTAACTAGAACGCTACAGTAAATTGTATTATATACAAGCCAAATATAAAAGGCATGTATTATGTTTTCTACTGTTTTCACAATAACCACATTGTGAAACTTTTGTTAATTTTATAATGAAAAAGCTACATAATGTAAACAGCAATTCTGTAATTTACTATTCAATGTTGTAAAATACCGTATATAACTCGATTGATAAGATATCTTGTCACATTCGTCTTATAAAAATGATAAAATAATACATACAGTGAACGCGTAAAGAATGGAAACGATATGTAATCTTAAAAAAAAAGTTATCGAATTTTTTTAAATGACAACCCTTTTTTTTCTGTCTTACTTTTGTAGGATTTTTAATTGTCCAAATGGTAGCGGAAAGGCCATAAATTTTGTAAATTACCGTTAAAGCTATTAAACAGACGTATCAATATCGGGACAATTTAAAAAAAATTGATGTTTACAATCACAATATGTTTATATATTGAAATCAATCAACAAATTCATTCACTCATTTCTAAGGTATATCGGCCCATTTGTCAAACATGGTCACATATACAGATATCCGCATATGCGGATATCTGTACTTTATTCTGATACTTTCAATTTCACGGCACTCGGGAGTGGTAGCGGTAAGAGTCAACTAAAACCAGTACGAATACTCTTTCCATATTATGATCCCCGGATAGTTCAGGAACAAAACAAACAAATATCGCGTCATTTAGGGGGTCAGTTTATTATGAACGAAATAATTAAAATCATTTTGTGCACCGAAAGAAGTTTTATTACGGTGTTCGCGTCGGATGTTTTGTTTAAATCAAAATATCAAAAGGTTTTCAATTTTTTAAACTCGTTGTAAATTTTACGCAGCCTGTATAAAATATGTACCTACCAAACATTATAATTTTGTTGATCATATTTTGCGTAATCTATATATTCTACAAATAAACATATAACTGTTAGCATGAGTAATAACCAAGATATTCAATGTAAAACGATTCGCAAAAATCAAACAACAAAAATGTAGTAAAATTAAAATACTCGTGATTACTTTTGGCTTTTAGGTATAGGTACACATGTTAAAAACTTGGTGTATTTTGATAAGTGACAAATTTTATATCAACTTCCGGGTAACCGGAAGTGGCAGTCATTTGAGAGCATTTAAATTGTTCGAATCGAGTATATCTCGATTCCATTTCCGTGATTCTGCTCGAGGCTACGAGCCCGCCGCGCCATGCGATCGCTACGTATAGGTAAGTATACCTCCTAACATATTCTGTTGCCCTGGTCGGTCGGACTATCAAACAGCTGCAAATTCAGGACGAAAAATATCGTGACTTGATTTTAGTTGTGGGTTTGCAATATTATGAAGGAAATAATAAATCTTTGCACATATTGAGGTACAATTTTGTCGTCTGTCCCAAACTCGCAGCGTTAGAAGTGGGTTGTAACTTAGTTTTTACGTAGACCAATAGAAATGCTGGCAGCGAAGCCAGGAATTCTAGAACAACTAGCGCCACCACGCAGAGGACTGCCAAACCCTACAAATTTCACTGATGGAAACACATTTTTGCACAAAACATGGTGTTGTGGTCTATTTTATGCCAAAACCGCTTTCTCAAAACCTGGGGGACACTGTAACAATTGTATTTATGCATAATCCATTCAAATTGAAGCATTATTAACTTGTCAATCTTGACTTGAATAGTTGAAAATTGCCCATCTTTACGATTTTTTTTTTGGAAACCTGTCAGGTTTTTTGAAAAAAAAAAATCTCTTGCAGAAAGAAGGCATCCTTCTTGCGTATGCTCTATTTTTTTGATTTCAAGATTCGAAAGGGTTTGGATAAATTCTTGGAGTAGGCGACACCTGTTTCGGGCATTTTTTGAATGTAGGCCCTTAAGGTAGGTTCATCTGTAAATATTACCTTTTCTGTAAATTAATGAAGCGTCGAAACCCAAAAGTGCATATACACTTTTTGAATAGCAAAGACATCCTCTATCAGCTCCCAAATTGTCAGAACACCTTTACCGGACACCCATGTAACTCAAGATTTCGGTGTCCGACCGCAGGTTTATGGCATTACTAGTCTGAATTTGCGTTTATTTTTTTTTTTCATATTATCCTAACGTTGTCAAAACAACATTATGATTTTCAGTAGTAGCATGTTGAATCAATGCGCTAATTAGCTTATTATTTCTTCTATCCAGTCTGTATTGGCTGATCGTGGCCTCCAACAAATTGTCAGTCTGGCTCATATAACTTGCTACACAATCTACACTTCCAGTACACGGTACACTGTACACAACTTTAGACATTTAACATGATGGAGTTTTCTGCTTTAATAACGTAAAGAAATTTCTCACTGTCCCAAGATTATAGTGAGCTATTCTTCATTTACTGAAATTAAAAATGCGGGAGAGTTTGTGCGACAAATATTAAAGAAAACTTACGGAAAATGATAGCGTCTCACCTCGAATGGGTTATCATATCTGTGACAACTCTTCTGAAAATAAGTTTCTAAGTATGTGTGTGGTTCGCGTGCACATTATTTTTTTATTATTTTTATAGTTTTTAACCTTATGTACTGGGGTGGGATGATGATTTTAAACAGATATTTACAAATTAATAAATGTATTTGCTTCCTATTGCAGTTTGTCATTGTCTTTTTAAAGATAAGGCACATAATAAATGAACGGTCAATTGAGAGATAACAAATAAAAGCAAAATATCAGTGCCTAATTCATTATTAAGTTGCATTAAGTTTACATAATTCGTCGTCAGGTTTTCCTACGCTATTGGTTAATTGGAATATGTTGTTGGAAGTTGGAACGAAAAGAGAATGAAGAAAATAACGCTAATTTAGTTTAGTAGGGCAAGCCCATCGTAGTATCTGAGCTGAAAGTGATTCCGTTAACTAGTTTTAAATTTCCCAGACCACTCCTACACAACTAAAACTTATCTTAATTAACTGCCTGGAGTTAATTAAAATGCTTGACATTGAAAATCGTTGCGAATCGACGATATCATCCCACGATTAAACAGTAACTAACTTTGAAAAAAAAAAGTTCGTATTCGTATTATGTAGATATTATTTATGTAATTACAGACATACAGCATACAGCAGTTTTGTTATACAATATAGTACCTATATAGTGTACAAGTTGTATGTTATTGAAAAATTCTGAGTATGGTTTTTGAAATTTTAGGATAAGAAGAAAAATTACGTCTTACGAAAAGTTTAGGTCTACTTCACAAAAATTTGCAACCACATTGTTCTTTTTTTGACCTCACCTTTTTCGAAAACTTCCGGAGTCCGGTTTTGTATTCGGGGTAAATACATCTGTCAAAAATGCCCAATTGTCATTATATTACTATTGTTTTATTATTATATTACATTTTCATAAATTGTTATATTTAACTTCAGCGGAAGCATGCTGAACACTAAGAATACTTATGTTTCCCGTTTATTTTATTTTTCATAATGAACCTCTGAAGCCACTTCTATATTGTTTGTTGTTTTTAGGTGGCGGTTTAAAACGATATGCAACCAAATATACAGTATAACTGGAAATTGTCTGTGACACCGGTATTTACAAGGTCTTACATTCTATACTAAGGAGTAGGTACTTATTCCAAAGTATACTTTCTGAAGTTTACGTCAGTTTTCAACTGAAGTTTATACGTGTACATTTGGTTGCATGCCCCTTTTAACGCACACCTTCAAAAAATAATCTTGCAGGACAGCTTTACATATGTTGTATAGTAGTGACGTAGGTAATTACTCAGAAGAGCTACAATATCGCGGTTGCAACTCGCGCCACATAATTAGCAATTAAAAGTTTGTAAGACAAAGTGCAACTGAATTTAACGCCCTGCGTAGTAATGCGGTTTTTCAGCGGTACGCGCAACTTTCCCGCGGGAACACGTGTTAATGGGCCAACTTTGATTATATGCTAGGTGCTAGAGCGCAGCACCCCTTATTATTTGAACTTCGGGGTGAGGATGTATCGGTGCCGTTGCCACCACGGTTGTTAATTAAATCCAGTCACTTTACGAAACAAAAGACGTAACGTACCGGCTGTAATTTATTGGGTAAGTTTTGCGTCAATTTGTAAGACTGCACCTTGCGCAATAATGCAAAAGTGGCGTTAAAACGCATTAAACTTCACTTAGATGCCACAAGAATGAAGGTGAAAGGCTTCTATTTTAATTTTCCGAAATGGTGTTCTGTGACTTAGCAATTCCGGTCGAAACAATGTTTAATTGTGATTTCGGGAATGTGTGTGAATTTATAGCTGCTAAAATAATGCCGTAAACAAGCTTTCAGAATATCTGGTTGAAGTACAATGTTTACTTTGATACCCTTGCAGAGTTGCTAGAATGTTGTGATTAACCGTTATCAATTCGATTAAACTTGTACGATGCCTTACGTGATACGAAGTATTGAGTATAGATTCATATTTAGTGCAACCAAATCCATCCAGAGAGTGATAATAATAATAATATTTTAGAATTTTCCATTTTTGCTAATATTAAAGAAATATTAAGTGTTTTAAATATTGTTAAATAGGATTTATTATTAAGAAATGGTAAACATTTATGTTTTACCATTTTTAATGGAATATAGTATAAAATAATTCCTTGGTCTTCTTCAGTCTCCCCTGTATTTTAATGTTTCTTGCATCTGGATTTTTTAGTGTTTCTTAGCGCAGTTTTTCATTCTGTTCCTGTCTTGCTTCCTTTCTTATTTCTCTACAATGTCTTTTGTGCTTTCTTCTCTTTTATTAACAAATATTGTCCGGTATTTCGACACTTGTGTCGGAAATTCGATGATTATTATGAAAATATAAAGCATGTTTAGTCAGCCTAAATAGATATTATTAGAATTTTCTTCATTACCGTTATCCTGTACCGATGTAAAAAGAAGTCGAATTGCGGTTACCTTATAAGCAAAAAATCAACTATTTTGTTATAGTCTGACCGTTAGAACATTGGCAAAATAAGAAGCGATAGCGGGTTCATAAGTGTATTGTCAAATCAATAAACCGGATGTCCTAAAATAAAGTTCAATGTTGTAGATTTCTTATTTTATGTAACTTAACTAAAATATGTCGGAATTTAGGGCACTGTCTTAATTTAGGGCACGTTTATCTTACTATCATTTATCAACTGACAGATTAGAAAGATTGATATGTACCTAGTCCCAAAATATGATCCGGATTTACAAAAAATGTCATTGCAAAGTAATTCCCGTCGGACAAAGCAAAGCGAGGTAACGCAGCAACAGCGCGCCGCGGTCGATCAAGGTTAATTCACAGACCAGTCTTCCGCTCTTCTCATACTACACAAATAACTCAACAAACACAGCCACATTAAAATTTGCCAATGCATGGTAGATAAACTAACGAACAGCTGACTCCTATGAACAGACTAACGCATGATAAAACGTAAAATTTAAATTCACCATACATTGTAAAATTATCCATTTGTTACGATGTATTATGTAAAACTACTGCATTATTGTAATAACACATTTAAATATTGATAGTTAAGGTTTTGAAAATGGGAAAACGATTTATAAAATTATTATGATTATTATAAAATTATAACGCCCATATTATTTTATATTAATTTGGCGTATTTTTAAGCTGAGAAATATTTGCCTTGCATTGAAAGGTTTGTCACCTTTGGCAAAAGAAATCTGTATACGGTCATGTGGGGTCTCAAAAATGTAGGTACTTCCCGAGATTTTTTCAAAAAGTACTAGACCTAGAGCTATGAAAAAATACTGGTATTGGAAGACATATACATAAACTTCATAGGAAAGCTACTATTATGTTTTCAATAAATCGATATTCTTTATGTATCAAGGGCATTACACGTATAGGTGCATACAAAACTTTGTCCTACAATGGTTTTGTTCCTCTGTTTGATTAGTATTAATAAATATTTTGACGTTATCAAGTGACATGCGTACCTATCTACGGAGTTGAATAACAATATTGGCAACCTTAATCGCCAATCATTGACATTGATGACTTAAAATTTACAATTTGAATGACAAATATGATTGACATATAACCATGGCAACATAGTGCTCACGCGGGCGTTAAGACGCAGTTTTTGTCCCGGTATCTAAGATGTAAAATGTCACTTTATGATCATGTGGGACATAATAGTATATTATTTGACGAGCACATAATTAAGGATATAAATCGCGAGCATACAGTTTGTCAATGATGGCGAGGCGAACTGTCAAATAACTGGATCCCCGTAGGTTTTGACAGACTTTGACACTAGCGTTGTATAATGATGACAGTTCGTTCAAATAATCAGGTCAGTATTTGAACGAACTGTCATTATAAAACGCTAGTGTCATTATAATCATTGGCGCGTATAATGATGGGGATTATATAGTCATAGATACGTATGCAATGAACTTATTGTATGTGAGTCGCAGATAATAGTATATTATAATACAAGTTTTATAAGACAAAAATTGGCGCACGAGTAGTTTTGGGCACGACGAGCGTAGCGAGGAGTGCCCAAATGGAACGAGTGCGCCAATACGTCTTATAAAACGAGTGTTATATACTATTTTTTCTACTTTGCGACTTTAAATTCACATACATTTCGAAAATTGCGGTTGTCATCTTACAATCTAGAGTAGTTTCATATTCAACAGTTGGTAGTTGTACTAAAATTCACAAATACGATTGACGCGAGCCAATAGCGATTGAGATGTCAGCCAGATGTCAACCTTATTTGACACTTAACGTCAATATCATCAGTCGTGGAAAACTAAAAGTTACCAAATGTTTGTGACCTAGTGTTTTCATAACGACACCGAAACCGGTTTCGTTATGAGTTCATAACGATCGCAAAGTAGAAAAAGTTAATTATCAATACAAATCGAATATTTAAAAAATTATTATTTTTTTATGTGCGTCATTTCTTGCTATAGACCTAAATCTTCGGGGAGATTTATTTCATTAAATTAATTTTCAAACTTTTGGTGTAGAAATAAATCAAATATTTTGAGTTAAACTAGTTAAGACTGTGGCGCAGCGGTAAAGCGCTTGGCTATCAGTCTGGGGGGCGTGAGTTCAATCCTCGCGCCCTGCTTTCAGAGTGAAGGGTTTTCTGTGCTTTTCCTTTACTCCTCGGCGAATGCTGAAAGCCAAAAACTTAAGACGTGCCATAGACGCGGGCCATAATAATGATAATTCGGGGCTGCCGATGCCCCCGTGGTGGCGAAAGCTGCTAGGGGATATTAAGGCGCATTAGTATTATTATTACACAGGTTTAAATTTGCGGCGGACATGCGTCTCTAAATTGGTATTCGAATTGTTTCAGACATATTTATCTAAAATTTGTCGTTATTTTCTCGCTACGGGTATACATCGGCGGGGACACACCCATATGTCTGTAAACTTTTCTCGGACAGCTGGTTTTGGAATAAACAAAACGTTTTTATTTAACTTTTTTTTTGATTTTTTACGCTTGACCTCGCACTTGTGCTACTACTTCTTCGATGTATCAAAATATCATCTCAATATTATGTTAGTAGTGTATTCTTGCTGATTGTGCCTAGAGCCATTTACATGATATTACTGTATAACGATTGGTATCTGGTACAATAGCGCTAACAAACTAAGCAATCACCATCATCATAATTATTATTAAATTCCTTTAACCTATCCATGAAACCCACCGAACAAAGGCAGCCACAGGCACGAGCTGCACGGTATGTGCATATAATACGGTTCTAAGCCGTAGCTCGTGGCTCGTGGTGGTCTTTTTACTAGCGCTTTCAATGCCCGCCTAATACCTATATCATGGGGTGCTTCATGTACAGGTCGACAGCGGAGGCCATTGTTGATGTTGAATTTGACGGCGGTCAATTCGCCAAGCGCCGCGGTTCGCTAAAGAGGTCATTTCCGCACAATAGCCTCGGCCACTTTTGTCCCGTGGCTGGATTAAAATCGGACACGACGGACGAACGGCCATACGGGTTTCCGGTGAGCATAACCTCAATTGGTAGAAGCGGGCAGACCGCGATTATATTGCCAGTCGAAAATTACAATCCTAATCGGATTGTATGGGTAGTGTGGGAGATGACGGGTCCCAATTATAGTCAAAAACTTTTGCTGTTCAAAGTGCGGCCCAAACTTTTGCGGGGCGGGGTTCACAAATAGCGTGGGGCCAAATAACACTTCCAAATACTTTACTTATTATAAACATAATAGGCAGTATGTAATTGGCATATCACTAGCACCAGCTGTCAAATCGAAACGTAACATACGTCAATAGGAAAGGTAAAAAAGTTAATTATGATTTGAACAGATTATAACTTTTTGCCTCCTAATAGAATCTCCGTTTAATAGAATATTTGCGCACAGTTTAGATATAAAAGGTACTGGTTATTTCTTGAGCCGTATATCGATAAGACAGAATTTGACTACGGATACTAATTTACATATTTCGGATCGGACTTTTCGAACACTGTAAGTTTCATAGCGACATATCTCTGGGTACTCGAGTATTCAGCATTTTTCTATACACGTAACTTCTCATAAGCTGGGCTGGAAGCCGGCCGTCCTAATTAAGAACGCAAACTGTTCCATAACACGCCGACCTTTGTCTACGCCTGCAATTTCAAGGCTGTATAATCGCGATCGGACTTTTTGGCGTTCCTATAGTTTAAGAAGAGGGGAATCAAATGGTTGAATTGAATATCCCGATTTTTGCTAATATTTCGTGTCACCTAGTCAGTTATTAATTAATTACGGATATGCAATCATATCTGGTGGTGGGTCTGGTTTGTTGCTATCTTTGCCAAATCTTGTCTCGCAATCCTTTTGATTTCGTCTGCCTATCCTGTGCATCCTCTTTATCGTTTGTTGTCGACCGGATCATACTGTTATTTCCCTCAACCCAATGTATCATCTTCTCCTCATCAGGAGTCCCGCAGCACCAGCATTTTTTGGGGTGATGATAGCTTCGATATGTTGGTGGATACTTTAATGTTTTCATATTGCTAATTAGCAAGATATGTAAGGATGTTTGATTTTAGCTACGATATACAAATAATACAAGTCGTCATGGTCTGTATGTCAGTTTTAATTATTATTATTTTTATACAAACATATCGTGCCTTTAGTTTTGAAAAGAAAAAACATTTATGTTGAGATCTTTCCATTATTATATTTTTATTATTTTAATAAATGTTTTGTAGGTATAATAAACTTCAAACACTAGTTCTCTTATTTTTATGGTACGATGATAAGCTGAGACTTATGCGGAGTTTCCAGCTTAACGTTTAAAATAGGTACACTTACCCTAGATATAATTCCAGATTAGTGAGGCCTGGTGGTCTACACCGACTTAAATCTTAAGGACACCATGCATACACACATACAATTTCCATTAAAACCCACCAGTTCCGCTAACTACCTCTACGTGTACAGTTTCCCCTTTTCGCCAGTTAATCCCGGATTTACAGTCTTAAATAAAACCTGCACCGAGTCGTACAGTATTGCTAAGCATGCTCAATTAGCTATGGTGAGGATACACTAGGCACGTTTCAACGAACTCTGCACAAAGGTTCGTAGATCAATTAACTGATATTTTAGTTTGCCGGACTGTACGAGGGTGAAGTGCATAGTGCAGCACGGCTCTGATAAAGTAAATTTGCTCTTCCAGCCGCGGTTTATGCGCAGATTATGTAGATTCGGCCCTGGGGAGCATCGGCGAGCAGTCTAGCCCCCGAGTCTGTTGTTTTAGGTTTATCGACGTTAGAGCAATGGATTTTTTTGTGCTATGCGAGTCCTGTCATAAGCATAAGCATTACTCTGAAAGGTCGCAATTTTGCTGATGTCTTTGTCAGAATGTTATAAATCGAGTATTGTTCGATCGTCTGGAATAATGGAAGCATGTTGAAGTTTAACATAATTTTTATCGGAGTTTTCTTAAGTAAACTCACGGGTGTATCCAAGGGGGGTCAAGGGGGGAACAACCCCCACTTCCGCATTTTGTTGTTATGTTTATTGCATAGTACTCTTTCTCATACATAAGGTGACATACTCTTCCCCCATACATAAGGTGACCAGAGGTCTCGTTTTTGGCCGTACAGTCCCGTTTTTTCACATTTTATCTTGCATCCCGCGGTGTTTTAAAACTGTGTTAAAATTTGTCCAAAATTATTTTTCGAAGCGTTCGATAAAAAGCAGTAACAATATTTTTACTATTGTGGTTAAAATGCTTTCCAAACAAAATTTTATCTTACTCATCATAGGCACTTACATACCACAATAAGTTATGATAATAAGTTAATATTAATAATAATAAAAGTTAACATTGGTTACTTTGTCAAAATCCAATACTAAGTTCACGTTCCATTTGTACAGCCGTGGAAAATAAGAAGTTAACATGACCGCAGCTAGCCTCCACCAAACGTAGGTCGGAGATTGTCGGTCGTCGGGTACCTACCTGCTAGTCATAAAACCAAAGGGTCACTTTTGTTTCGGTTCGTTTTATTTTTCTGTATGTTTGGAATGAAATCGAATTTTGTCTATTTATTTGTTTCCGACACTGACAAAAGTGCATTGTAATATTTATTGATCTTTAAAATACACAGTAAATTAATTGTTATTGTAAGTAGGTATACCGACAGTTTCAGTCGGTATACTGCTGTTATAGTTCTAAAGGTCATATCTGCAAAATTTGTTGAATATTGTGAAAAGCACTTAGTCCATAGGTCCTTGATCATCGGGGCGCCGCCGGCCGGCGTATGTCCATAGCTATATTAAATTCAATGTCCAACCTGCAATTGTTTAATCTTTTACTTATGACGTCATCGATAGTTTTTTAATTGCCATTCCCTCTTTTTCTTACTGATTTTGATATATGTATTGCTTAATTGTCTTGTATAATACAGATATAACCTTCTGTCATAAAAATTCTTGAGGAAACGATAACTCAAAATTATAAGAAATTGATAACATATTTTGTGAGTCGATTCTGAATATGGTAAGGATTACATTTAAGTTTTATATTTGATTTTCTAAAAATTCAATTTTCTTTTTTGTGGAAAGACGTGCAGTCAATTCATCGCTAATTTGAATTTTGTACTGATAAAAAAATTTATACCGGCTGCTCCAGTATTCTACAAACCTCAATAGGGTCCCTTAGAAACCTTGAACATTAACCTTTTATCTAAACATCAGAAAATTGGTAAAGAAAACATAAAATGGTTGTTTTCAAAGTTATCCGTTGCTGCATAACAATTGGTAATACAAACTCGGTTGAATTACAAAATCAGTGGCATTACTCCGGAAATTATATTTTATATAAACCTTTATTTTGCTAATATTTCAAGTGTGGTGTAACAAGATTTAAAATTTATATCAACCTCCAACCTAACAGAACACTTTTCTTATTGAATACATGCTTATGTTATTACTATATTAAGCAAACTTAGCTTTTTTGTTATTACATATATTTATGTTGTTATTACATAATATATTATAGTTTAGTGTTTTCTCATGTTATATTTATTTTATTTTTGTTGTATACGCATAAATAAAATATATAATATTCATCTAAGTAATTTTTTTTTGTAGTTTAAGTGGTTGCCATTTTTTTTTTACTTACCATAACAAATTAAATACATATAAAACATTTTGAGATAAAAGTATATTATCTCGGTCTGCGACGAAGTAGAAACCGAGAATAATGAGTTAGATTTTTCTTTTACAGGAAATTCCTATCTGAAATTACCTTCCTTTAAAAATTATTGACAGCGTATATCCGGTGTAGTAATCGGTTTGCCTTTAGGCATACACCGACGTAGCCATGATGATGAAGTAAGTATTTTAATCACATTTTTATAATTATAACTAACGTTACTATGTATTTTAGTATAAATGAAATAATATTGCAATTGCATATCGAAACAAAAATATTTGCGTGTAATAATCTTTAGCTACGAGCGGCAATCGCTCGTTCCCTCGTTCCAAATATTGAAAATATATTCTATAAATACGAAACTCATATTCATGCCATCTATATACAGAAAACTTAAAGCGAAATGAAACAGAAGTGACCCATCGGTTTTATGACTTAACAGGTAGGTATACGACGACCGACAATCTCCGACCTGCGCTTGGCATAGACTAGCTGCGGTCATGTTAACTTTTCCACGGCTGTACGTGGCGATAATTTTTGGTTGAAAATCCAGGCGTAGTAATTTAGTACAATTAGCAAAAATAACTAAACGAAACTGTAATAATACACATATAGTATTCCAAGAATATGGTTTACACTTTTTAATTTAAACGTTATAATTTGTACTATTTAGCAATTTAGGTTTTAATAATTCACGTTAATAATTTAAAAAAACAATAAAATCATGTTTTTTTGCAATTTACGCAATGTTTTTCTTATCTCACAAGAACACACCGATTTCGATTTCATGTCATGGCTTTGCTTTGATAGTGTTAACGAAATAGGCAGCAGTCAGAGGTAAATAAATTTCTCAGTCTTGCTTGCATAATTTTTCTGCCAGTCTTATGACTTATTAAGTTGAAAAAAATCTACGGTTGTAATATTATACCTATGAACTTACTTTTAATGTTATCCTGTCTACGATTAAAACCAAATTAAAATGGCAGGGATAAAGTGTAGAATTTTTTAAAACCTTTAATATAGAAATTTCATCTTCTTTTGTTTTTAATCTGTAATGGAATCTGACAAAAGGATTTGCTGTTTTTTAGACCGTACTTCTCAACTGATCATAGTTTGTTGTATTATTGAAAGCCATCTAATTAGAACATTTGTTTACCATCTCCTTGGAACTTAAAATATTTATTAGTCTTTCTCCATATCTCCACCAAAAATTTAGCATTTAGGTGTTTCCATAATAGACAATCTTACACGATCTTACGCGATATTTTGTATAAATAAAATAAATAAGTTACTTCATTAGAGGCAATAATATATTTATTTCTGGATAAAAATGTATTTACATATTCACTAAATCTATTTGGCACAAAAAAAACCTATATTAAAGAAATTATTGTAAGGAAAACAGTTAAAAATTACTACGTGAGATATTTAAAGGATTGGTGAAAGCTAATTAAAGATACAAAGGTTTAGAAATTTTTTTAAAATAAAAATTCGTTGACAAAACGTTGACAATGAATTATAAAATTGAGTTTATTTAAAAATAAAATTAATCACAAAAATAGCTACACAATTAAAAAACAATTGGAGGCCTAATATTTACAATTTTCTTGTCTAGAGTTTTGGGTGTAATTAATTTAAAATATTTTTCGTCGATTTTAGGCTTTTTCTACGACGCAACTATTCGGTTTTAATTAGTACACCCCCCGCTTATGTTACGCTTCGCCACAATAAAGTCACCTTACCATACAGAAAGTTAAATTTAGGAAACTGCCCCCCCCCTCCCCTTTCCGCTTTGAGTTGGATACGCCTATGGGGACACTTATTAAATTAACAATTTCAAATAACATAAAGTAATCTGATCATATATGAAATATCTGAAACTAGCCATTACCAAGAACTTACAATTTCTGTAGCTTAACCCATAAGTTTAACAGGGACCTATACAACTTAAAATTGAGCACATTAAACGAATGGGTATCGATATCTCTTCCCGCAGGACCACTATATAAGCCATATTATTTGGAAACCCGCAGAACCAGCAGTGCTTTGCGGATGTTGAGCGATATTATTTTTCGTAGTTTATACAAACTTTTACGTAGCGATCCTTTGGGACTCTGTGTATATATGTGCGTTTTGCTCTTATTGCGGTGGCCAGAATCCTTTTGGTCCCATAGGTAGTTTACGATCTGCAACGAACATATCCGCTCGCCATGGGAAATCCCCTAGCTAGTACAAACTAGTCTAGACAAAGTTTTAACTGCCTAATGCTTGTGTGCGATGTTAAAATGGTTACATAGATAATTTGTAAATTAAATTTGTAGCTTCACTGAATGCAATGTAACAATAACAATACGAAATCATAAGAATTTCGATAAACTGATGGTTTAGTGATGGCATTATTTTTTAGTGTTAATAATATTTCCGCAACATTTGTAATTAATTTAATCGTCTACAGTCGTCGAATGTATTGCCCGGTGTGTACAACATACACTTTTATGTAAAAATGCAAACGTTTCTGTTTTACCTTGATATAATCTGGCTTTATGACTGCAGTAGTTAGAATTTAAAACTATTGAAATAAATAAAAGGAGTACTGCGTACTATTTATACTCTATTTATACTATACTTTAAAATAACTCATTCTTATTTTTATTAACGTCATATTTGGTTAATTTTTATTTATATTGGAAATAAAGACATTTATTATTATTACTATATATGATTAAGTTGACAACGGCAGAGTGCAAGTTATATAGTTGTTTAAAAACAACTAGTTTGTGTGTGGCGAGGTGGGATGGATAGTCTTAACTGTTTTTGGGTTATATCAATAATTTACATATTAAACTCAAATTCACACTAGAAACAGAAATGAACTCTCAATTAAATTTTCTAGATTTAACTTTGATTAATAGCGACGACCGTTTAAAATTTAAAATTTTCAGAAAACCAACATCAATCCCCACAATAATTCCCTTTGATTCCGCTCATCCTTACTCCCATCGAACAGCATCTTTTCGATACATGCTTAATCGATGCTTCACGTATCCCATTGATGAAACCTCTAGGATCGAAGAGCTTAATTACATATACGAACTGGCCTTCGATAACATGTTCCCCACAAGAAACATCGATCACATTTTACGCCAAATTTTAGTTAAGACATCTGATATACCTCAAAATAGAGTTTACAAACCATTCACTTACAATTCAACCACACTTAAACTTAACAAAATTTTACCAAAACATAATATATATCCTGCCTACAAAAGCCCCCACCAAATTTACAACTTATTGTCAAATTTCAAAACCCCTACTCCTATTGCCGAAAAGTCGGGAGTCTACAGAGTCAGATGCTCTCATTGTCCGTCCCTTTATATTGGCCAGACTGGAAGAAAGTTATCGAAACGTTTGTCCGAACATCAATCCCAACAAACCTCTAATCTGTACAAACATAAAATGGAAACTGGTCACGTCATTAATTACAGAGATGTGGAACTTCTTCACACCTGCAACAAAGGCTACAAGCTAGACATTTTTGAACAGTATCAGATTGAAAACCATAAGATTGATAAAAAATACAGCTTGCTTAATGATCACATTTGTTTCCCCACCAACCACTTTTTAAGTATCTGCTCATGACAGTCTGGTTAATTAACTAAGTTTTATTACCCCATTTATCAGTGTTATTGGGTTTTTTATTTGTTTGTTGCTGCTTACTTTGCCCCGTTTTTGTTGAGTTTTTGGTTCTGTGGGTTGACTGTGTTTCGATTTTCACTGTTTGCTTGGTTACCTACATTTGGGGTTGTTTAATTCATTATTTTATATTTATAGCGTCTGCGTACTATTTGTATAAACCATATTGCTTTAAGAGTTTCTCAATGTCGTTTCTGTCCGGCTGTCTTGTCTCGTGTACATGTTTACAAGAATTTTAAATGTTTATAGTTTGCAGTTTGGATGATTGTGAGCGCTTACTCCGATAACTTGACCGTAAGTCTAATCCTTTGTATAATTTGTATAATATATAATTGCAATTGTAAGATAGAAATCGTTTCGATGTTTTTTGTTTTTTGTAATTTAAATTATCCCATTGTCTCGCACTGATTGTTCGTTTGTATTGTTTTGTAGATTTAGGCTGATGATGGCTCAACCTTGAGTCGAAATCGGTACCTATTGAGATACATAAACCCATCAAAGGATTAAGAGGTGTTTTTCAATATCCCAATATACAAAAACCTTTGAAAATGGACTACTATTTGAATTAAAAAAAGTAGAACAAAATAAACCCTAGAATTACAAAAATGTTTATAATATATTTTAAAAATATTAACATAAAAATGTGGTGGTAATTTTGCCAAGATGTTAAAATGTTCAGTTTTGTCCGGTTGGCTTTTTCATAAAAGCCAAAGGTGTCCGGTTACTGTAGTTTTTTCAATTAAATATACAGTAAGCGCGTAAAATATGGAAACATGACAAAATCTCAAAACGGTTTGCTATTTTAAATAATCCTCGAACGATTTATAATTATCAAAATACACCTTTAAAAATCAAATAATTTTTTTACCTTTAATTGTTTTTAACTGATGACATCATCGATTTTTTTTAAATAGCAACCTTATATTATTTAATGAACCAGAATGCACGATGTTCGATGTAAAGAAAATAATACAAAATAATTTTTTTTTTATGATAGATGGATCTATGTGTTAGATCCTTCTAGATTCCATGACAATTAACTGTGAAACAAAATATCGGCCAAATGGTCGCTACGGCTTCGGTGGCATACCTCTATCCGATGGTCGATATTTTCAATGACTCTGAGACATAATTGATGTTCAATGTCGCTAATGTGCTAAATTATCTCATCCTTTAGCTCTTGTATTATTCTTGGCTTATTCACGTACACTTTTTGTTTTAAATATCCCCAAAGAAAGAAGTCCAACGTTGTCAAATCACATGATCGTGACGGAAAATTAACATCGCCACGACGTGCGATAACACGGCCAAGCAGTTACCGTGAATGGTGTTGGCTATCGCAAGATGATAACGGATTTCTTATGGCAAGAAATTGAGGAAGTGGGCCTGGACGATTAGTGGTTACCTGGTTGATATGGGATGGTGCCACTTGCCACACAGCCAACGAAACAATGGCTCTTTTGCGCGAGACATTCAATGGTCGTGTTATCTCACGTCGTGGCGATGTTAATTGGACGTCACGACAATGTGATTTGACACCGTTGGACTTCTTTCTTGGAGGATATTTAAAAGAAAATTGTATGTCAATAAGCCAAGAAGAATTCAAGAGGTAAAGGATGAGATGACACATTAACGACATTGAACCTCAATTATGTCTCAGAGTCATTGAAAATATCGACCATCGGATAGAGGTGGCGAGCATTTGGCTGATATTTTGATTCACACTTAATTGTCATAGATCCTTCTACCATAATAAAAAATATTAAGATCATTCTCTGAAATCTTTTTGTTTTATTTACAAATAACATCGTGCATTGTGGTTGGACCACCCTTTACTAAAAATATACGATAGATTTTAGAATTATGTTAAATCAACAACAAACAGAATTATCCCTCAACACCGGAAAAACACCCCAGAACGAATTTTCCAGCAGGCTACAGCTTATAAAGCGCTCCTGTGGGATGGAAGGTATAACAAAACCCATTCACTTAATGGGTCCGATTTTAAATGGTATCGGCCCCCGTCAGTTTCGCGCGAGAGAAAACAAAAAAAAAGAAGAAACAACGAGCAAATTGTGTTCACTCCCGGCCTAGCTTATTTCCATTCGTATCGGCTCTGGCTGCTTGGAAAATACCACAGTAATTGAATCGACCCATTCGGTTAACGAAATGCGTAGTATGTTTTTTTTCAGCTTTAATACGTTTAAGGGTTGTTGAGCAATCTCGCCCCCTGGAAATATTATACCGGTACCCTCGGAATGTCGGTCGGTTAATTTAGTAATGCGTTTACAGTTTTTTTTCCTTTTTTATATCTTCTGCGATGCTTTATTGAATGACGCCCGTTACTGGTTGCTGCGGTATTTATATCTAATTCTAGATACCAACGATCGGAAGAAATAAGGTAATGGGGGAACTACCGAGATATTGGTATGTAATAGTAATTTGAGTTGAGTGCTGTAATTTTGTTCGAGTAATTGTATGCTATACTAGGGGCTTCCGCGGCTTCGGCCGCGTGGATTTTAGAATATGAGCGAAATGTTTTCATTTTCGTTTTCATAGAGGAACCGTTTTTGTTGCCGGCTTTATACACAAAAAATGGAAACAGCCCGAGAAAGAACATAACTCGTTTCTTTATCTGAAAGGAGAATGTAAATTATAACTGTATCTCCTATAAGATCATTTAATTTGCATCTTTACCTCATTAACTGGATTTTCAGGAACTGGTAAAACAAGGATATGTTTATTTTGACATAAGTATGAGTTACAACAGCCGTTGATTATAAATTATAAAACACAGTTTTAATATACATAGAACTTTAACTTTAATGCTAAGTAAACTATTATCATTAGAATCTCTATAACATAAGTACGTAGGTTTTCACGGCCAGAATCATTTAGAAAATAAGCTGCTTCCGGGTTATGCCGTGTGTCAAGATTTGTTAATGCTGACGATTCGCGAACCATGTTGCTCGCTTCTTCAAAGCTAATTGAATACTGAAGACCTACCAACACAATCTCCCTTATATACCTAAATTTACACCTCACTGCGCACATCTGGAGAACCGCTCCCATGTGCTTTTCCACCTGACCGCGTTAGGATCGATTTCCAGACCCTACTAATGTCAGTACCGTCCTCGCGATTGATGTTGTCAGGATGTTTGTAGATTTCGATGGCTTCTCTTATAAGCCTTCGATGATAATTACCTACCCTTGCCAACATCTTCGCGTAATCGAAATTCATTGTGTGTCCCGACTCATGGCAGTGTTGAGCAACAGCGGACTGTTGAATCTTGCGTAGCCGGGTGTCTCTACTGTGCTCCTTGACTCTCCATTCGATACTTCGTCCTGTATGTCCTACATAGCATGTTCCACACTCACATGTATACCCCTTGTATACCCCTTCGTTCTTCAGGAGTGGTGTGATATCCTTTGGGTTAGGCAAAATAATCTCTATAACAATCAATATGCGAATAACACGTCTGCATAGTCTGCACGCCAGGACTGATAACACTGTCTTCGTATCTCTCCAACCACTTCCTAGGTGGTTGGAGAGATACGATGGTGCACGGTGAGTCAGGTACCGGTCTGGTCATGACGGCCCATTTCTTATATTCGGCCATCCTGCTCCGCGGGTTGTCCTCGGGCCGCTTAAAACTGCTCAAAGCATGTAAAAACAAAAATTGGGTGTAAAAACTGTATAACCATCAAAACCATTTTGAGCGTATGCTAAGTGCGAAACTTACAACACCACCTCAAAACATGAAAACAAAAATTGGTTTATAAACTTTAAAGCCTTCAAAACCATTTTGAGCGTATGCCAAGTGTGAAACTTACAACACTACCTCAAAACATGAAAACACAAATTGGGTGTAAAAACATTATAATTATCAAAACCATTTTGAGCGTATGCAAAGTGCGAAACTTACAACACTACCTCAAAACATGAAAACACAAATTGGGTTTAAAAACATTATAATTATCAAAACCATTTTGAGCGTATGCAAAGTGCGAAACTTAGAACACTACCTCAAAACATGAACACAAAAATTGGGTTTAAAAACTTTAAAACCTCCAAAACCATTTTGAGCAAATGCAAAGTGCTTAGTGCTTACCTCAAGCAAAGTACTTACCTCAAGTATGCAAAGCCCCAGGCTTTAAACACACCAAAACATTTTGATCGTATGCAAAATGCGAAACTTACAACATACCTCTACACAAAGCGCACAACTTTCCACATGACTACTAGATTTAACACAAATAACCCCAAGCGAATACAATATTAACAACGTACTTCCAAAACGCTTAAATTTTAGTACAATACTGCATCAAATCAGTCACCTGTCGGCCTCAAAGAGTACTAACTCTAGATTCCATGAAAAAAGACAAAATAATATTAATGGTGAGATCGCAGTCTCCACATTGGTTGTACCACTGATGGGACAGGGACCAAACACATTTTTCATTTCTTTACAACAGTGCGACTACAGCCTAGGCGGTGGCTGTACCACTAACACAGGTATCAAACAAATAAATGATTTAAAAATACTTTCAATTTACAACAGAGGGATCAAAGCCACAAGTTTGCCTCAGCCACCGACGGGTCGGACATCAAACACATCAATGATTTAAAAATTATTTAAATTTACAAAAGCCACAACTTAGCTCATTCACCGCCGGGACAAAAACCGAAACAAAACACTGGTGAGACGTCAACCGCCACCTTCATTCTACCACTAACAGGACCGACACCATACCAAAACACTACATCGATAAGACTTCAGTCAATACCTTGACTCTACCACTAACGGGACAGAGACCAAGACACAAAACTAATCCGATAGAATAAATAATAATAATGTTTATCTCTATTGGTTACATACGATAACAATGCTAGTACCGAAAAAAAAATACAACCTTTAAATGCATAGCGTTTACTTCCTTTCGTTATTGCATGAACTATAAAACCTTTTGAATTAATAAATAACGAAGTACAAAAGGATTGCAATTTTCCAGCTATAAAACATAACGCATAACAGCTCCAATTCTCAAATTATCATACGCAGGTCGCAGAGCAACCAATTTTAATTCTCACATTATATGCAAAGCATACACGCTATCTTTTAATTCCTATAACTATCTTTTCTTTTCTTTCCCTAACGATAACACACGAAGCACATAAACATTTTTCGATTCTCAATCACCTGAAAATAAAGGCAATACAAAGGATTAAAAAGTTTTTTAATTATCCAGTTTAACTAAATATTCGCCTTTGAACATGGACTACTTTATGACGTAAAAGTACAGGTTCTAATAGTACATGTGTTCCATGTTCGATTTGTTTTGTTGTTTTGTTTAGCACGCTATATATTCCATCAGAAAGAGATAACCGACGTAACATATATCAACAGCGTCTTGACTTGGAAACCACCGAGACTGGCGTCATTTTCGCAAACATTCGCTCGAACGACTTGACGAAAGCTCATATAACTGGGGAAAAAAGTTGCCACGTTTTTCCATTCAGGTGCCTATCTCGTTATCTTGTATTGAGGCAATAAGCACTTCAGCTATAGCTGCGCCAGATATCGTCGAATTCCTATTTCAGGAATCGTTATCCGTAAATATCGAGATACCGACTGGAGAAAAAAAAGATTCATGACCCAATAAGCAATATTCCCCCCGAGTTCTCGCAGAGTTATGAAGCACTCTCGATTTGGTAGGTTGTACGTGTCTCGTTCGAGTTTATTAATTCTCGGCAGAGAGAGGGAGAGAATTAGGGTCCTTTCAATTAATCTTCCACGTAATTACCGGGCATTTGTAATGCAAAGACCTCAAGGGCGGAAAACCGGGAATACCGGGGAAATTTGAAAAACAAATTACGTTTCAGGCTACCTGAACCGTCTTCATCTTAATTGGCTTATGTTTTTACCGGTTCATCAATTGAATATTTTAGGAAATTATGTCGTTAACGTTATTTTATAATTTTGAAAGACGTTTGCTTATTAAATTAACGCATTAAAATTCTTGAATGCTTAACTAGGACTGGAAAGAATATCAGAAATATAATTCCGAAAACGTCTCCACTTTTACTTATACAACAAGTATATTGCATTATAGGTCTCAGACTATTGCATTTATTAAAATAGTTCTCCATCGATTTCAGTACCCAACAGAATAAATTCGGGCGTGAAAATAAATCTCAGGACCACAGATCATCAAATTTATCTAAAGGATTAAATAATTGTTCACAATATAATCAATATATGCATACTCAAAAATATGAGTATGTACAAAAATCTAGTTTTTGAAAAAACTAGTGAGAAAACTGATTCTCAAATACTAGACACTATTTAGAGCTTCAGGTTTAAGATTCAGATTTTACGGAAATTCTACGTATACCAGAAATAGTTTTCACTTGTTCCATTTAGTTGTTAAATAATTATTTTTATTTGACAATAACTGCTAGTAACTGTAGTAATAAACAAGCATTCTTTTTATCTTATTTAATGTAAACATATTAATCTTATTTTCGATTTTAAGACCCACGAGGCACGGGTTTATATGTATTGTAATGTGCGACCTCAAATTCTCTCACAAGAATTAATGATTAAGTAGGATAATGCATAAAAAATTAAAAGAAACCTTGTCCAAAGAGACAAATGTACCAATCATTACCTAAAATTACCCAACAATCTATTGCCCTGTATCTAAAATTATAGGTTTTATATTGATTAATTATTGTAAAACGCTAAATGATCTTTCGGTAAAACTTAGTATTTCTTCTATGTGTATAGTCTGCAACAATATTTTCAAATACTTCTTACTCCCTGTTATGACAACAAGAAACAATGGTGTTGATATCTTAAGAAACAATAATACACGCAAATATTCTAACATGTGCTTTTCTAAATCGCAAAACACTTCGAAAGCATTAAACCAATATAGGTAATTCAAACTGAAACTCAAGATTTTACTATTTTTTGTATTCTACACCGGCAAGTTATTAAAAAAAAAACGTTTCCTTAGAGTATTAAAAGAATCTGATGTGGTCAGGCACATGACTTTATCATACAATATATAAAATTAATAGTTTAGCTGCATGAGATTTTATTTGATCGAGATCGATCGTGTTTGCATTAAAATAAAACGAATTAGCCAGGATTTGACAAATATTGACAGTAGGTATTGTCAAAAAGTCAGCCTTAGACACTATGTACTGTCATTAGAATAAAAATATCTGGCAAATCCTGGCTAACTTTATATTAATGCTGACACAATCTCGATCAAATAGAATTTGCTCCTACAGCTAAACTATTAAGTTTACCAACAAAATGTCATAGACATAAATTATACAATATTTCCGCTATTTGAATTTACGATTTAACTATTATGACGAAATTACAGAAATGGTGGCTCATTTGCAAAATCCTTGAAAAATGCATAACAACATTGCTATCCGCACTCGAAATACACATTGACTTTGTAAACACCACGATGTTTCAATATTGTTTCACATAGCGTACGTGCGCGCGTGTTTCTCCTCCTCATTGCATTCTCCATGCATTTGCGTGTTGAATTGACGTTTCGCAACCGCTGACGTTCTGAATACTGTCAAAAGTTTCAAAATATCCTGGCTACCTACTATTAATGTAGACACGATTTCGATCAAATAGAAGTTGCTCCTGCAGCTAAACTATTAATTTTACCAAAAAATGTTATAGACATAAATTATGCAAAATTTCCTCAACTTTAATTTATTATTTATCTATTTTGACGAAATTACAGAAATGACGGCTCATTACCAAAATCGTTGAAAAATTCTAAGAGAAAGTATCCAGTTCACCCTTTTGGACCAAAAGGTTTTCAGGTCTAAGTTTGGTCATGAAACTTCTAAATATGAACTTTCGTCCCGATACCTTAAAGTAGTTACTCCGGAATCGTCGTGACAAGAATCGGGTACACACATACACACACACACACACACACACACACACACATACACATACACACACATACACACATACACACACAGACATTTTTTGTACCTTGGTCAAAAATGTTCAGGGGACCCAAAAAGACCTATTTCCGCTACAATCCCATTTTTTTTTTCGGCGCGATTACAATACTTTACCATACTGCGTATGATAAAGTAAAAATACTCTAATTACTTTTTCCGTTTTTTTTTTTACTTTAGATGTATGCAACACACCAAAAAATAATGGGTACTGAAAAATAATTAATCTGTCTGGTGGTTGTCCGTGGCAGTCGAATTTTCCTCTACTGAACAAAGATATCGAGCTGAAATTTGGCATATTTATAGAGCTTGTTACTCGCATATATTCCAAATTTCAGGATCTAAACAACGTATGTCGGTTTGCGACCATGGAAACAGTACATGGGCGCCTACGCGTTTGAGCAATAACGACAAAATGTCCAAGAAAATTGTACAATTTGATGGAGCGGAGCCCTTGACACGCGAGTCCCTCGCAGTTTTCCGGATTTTTATTACTATCCCTTGTTCCATAGTCCACAAAAAAAACGCAGTAAAAGTTTCATATCCATGATATGAAATATTACGCTAGAATTTTGAAACTACGAAACACTTCCGGTAGACTACGTTAATGCCACAACTGTATACAACAGGTCTGATTTAAAAATTGATTGTTTTATTTTTTAATAAAAAGTTATTGAGGTGTATAATTTCAACACACTGAACGGGGTTGTTTCGAATACAATCGCTGTATCTGGCTTGTCATGCATGTAGACTATATCGACAGAATCACACATTTAAAAAAGAAACACACAAAAACAGAATATGTGCATATTCTATTTGTGTCAGGTTAGTAATGTACTGTTTTAGTTGACCGAAGTGTAGGCTATTTTATTGAAAAACATAACTTTCTGTTATTACAATCTAATATAACTTGCAAATATAGGTTACTTTATTTAAAATATACACAATTTATTTAGTTTTTGTTTAAATCATTTCAAAAATTATCTTTAAGACTAGAAGCAGAGTCTGCTAAAACCACCTGTAACATAATTAATGTAGAAGTAGGGCAGTCTACCATATAGTTCTGTTGATGTCAGTTTTGCATGTCAATATTCTTTTATGTCGGTTTTCAACTTTTTCCTGTTTGTCCTACGTAAATACCATTGTAGTTATCAAGTTTTATACTGTACACATCAATTTAATTTAATTTAATTTTTCATACTTGTCATTTATCCCTTAATTACCTATATACCACGGACGCAGCGTTAAAAGAGCAAATTATTTAGTATGGACACTGGCCGAAATAAATACATGAACACAAAGTATAATAATCAATATAGTCATTGATATGTTTTTATAACATTTTCAGTATCAATGAAAATTCAACAAAATGTCTGTCTGTCTGCCTGTTAGTCTGTCAGTCTGTCTCTCTGTGAAATCGTGCCAATTTTTACTAACTCTAATAACCACGGATGTACAAGCGTAATTTACCGCGTAAATTGCCAAATTAATTACCGTTCTTATGGTAATTTACCGATTTTTTATTACCGTAATACACGGCTTAAATTACCGATGGCAATTTATCATCAGTTTAAATTACCGTTGGTAATTTACAAGTAATTTATCGAAAATTTTAATTACAGTTGTTAAATTAATTTCAAAATCCTTCCATCAGTACTTGCGTGAATGTACCACACCACTCCTAAGCAGTCGACAATTGCACTGTTGTTTGTGCTTTGCCTGGGAAATACTTAAGGATTTAAGAGCGTAATTTATCGAGTAAATTACTACATAAATTACTGTAATTAATGGTAATTTGCGGATTTTTAATTACTTAATTCAGCAGAGCCAATAATGCACATTTTAAATCAGAAGCCTACTATCAAATTCATGATTTAAAGAAATGTTCTGGTGATTCGGGTAAAATGTGATCATTGTTTGGGAAACCGTGCGTTGTCGTTTTGTGAGTCTGTAATAACATACAGTTTTTATACTATAATTATGCTGTTAGAGTGTCCATTTTATAAGTTGCTCGTATAAAAATTATTTATGTTGTAGTCCCTGCTTTCATTTCAATAATGAATCAGTACTATTAAATCAGGAAAAGCATCTGCGATTGGTGGTTATTTCCAATATAATGACTTATAAGGGTGTACCCAAATTTTTTTACATAGCTTACTGTCTTCGTTAAATTATCATTTTGAATTATCCGGTAATTTGAGAAAATATACTTTACCAATTGCAATATTTAATTACGTAGTTATTTAAATTTGGAAGTAATAAGTTTAATTCCTGCAGTAATTAACTGAAAAAAAAAATATTACGGAAATTTAACATCCTTAGTCAGATTGCTAGTTATCTACAAAATAACAACTTTTATTTACCGAACATTTTTAGTAACATAAGTGGCATTCATAACCTACAGTGATTAGTATTAACGCCGGCTTACTTTAACACTTTGAATTGTTTATTACCCGGTAATTTAAACCAGCGTAATTTGTAATTACTCGGTAATTTAGGCCAACGTAATTTACCATTGTTAAGTTTTATTTACGTAGTAATTTAATATTTGAAAATAATAATATTAGCTTCAACGATAATTTACGAAAAAAATTAATTACCGTTGCTTAACTTCCTTGCTAATGACGTGTCGACTATTATTTTTCTCTTTTTCATTTCAATTCTCGTTTCATTTTCATTTTATCTTTTCATTTACTTACTGTTTATTGCATCTAGTACCTATATATCGAATTTTTCTCATTTAGTATGATATGGTTCCGTTGTTCCTCTTTGGTTATTTATTTTATATTATTTGTCTTTTTCGTAATTCGCTTGTGCACTTGGTGTAGACTGGTGTGGATTCTATTTTTTGCATTCTACTGTGGTTTCAAATACGTTATTAGTGTTATAACCACTTTAAACGTGGTCCAAGTTAGAACCATGATACACTTTTATTTGTATTAAGTAATTTAAAAAAAAAAACTTTATTTTGTTTGTGTAATTTCGCTGAGACACAGACCGGTTGGATATTTGAAATGCGTTTCTTCTGTGAGTCACGCATTTTGTTCCCCTAATTGTAAAGAAATAATGTGTACACACACGAGTATAATCCTATTTTAAGGTTTTTACAAACGTGTAATCGTAAACAAGCACCGCGGCTTCGAGTAAAAGTCTTTTACACTCCCACCATTACTGACGTTTACGACGTGTTAAATGCTGAGACTGACAAGCAGAAATTGGTCCGATAAAAACCGAGCATTAATTAATTTCAACCATAACAGCTAACGTCTAGCCGAAAAATACGCCACAATAACAATTTCGTATTACCAAATTTTTACGACGCAAAAACGAGCGAAACGTAATATAATACAATAGAGTTTAGTTTTTTTGCCTGTTCTTTCCGTGCCGTAAAATGCGAATCTTTACTCCTTACTGCCGTAAAGCATGCAAGGAGTGGCCTTTTTATTATTAATCTCGCTGGAAGGGCTTTACGTGGGTCGGAATTTTATACTTGAGGTCGGACACTAATATTACACTTTTATCTAGCAGTGTAGGGGTGTTTTTTTTATTCGTGCAATATTAGCGTTTGAAGATTTCCCAAAAGATTTCGCACTAATTTTTAAATGTTGCTTGTCCTTCTCTGTTTCGTGTAAAGTATGGTTTATGATAAACAGGACAGGTTCCTACTTTTTTAATGAACAAATTTCAACTTAAATTTCAACATAATAAAATGAAGAAAGCTTGTAACTCTATTCAATTGTGAAAACATTGCTGAAGTTTTAAAAAGGTTGTTTCAAATCGTAAAAAAAGTTTAATTACTAAGTTTTGTTAACATATTGTACTTTGTATATTTTTAAACACTTTACAGTAAATTAATTAAATTATGATTTGTTTATTCAAGAAATGCATTACAATTAAATGCATGACAGTCATTAGTGACTAATCATGAACTTTAATTTGTAGTTTTAGTGCGAACTACTTATCACTGTCTCTTAGAACTAACACTAGAACCAGCAGTTCCTCTGCTTTTGACGTTATTACATTTATACTAACACAAAAGGCTTCTTTCTTCCTCTTGAATCTTCTGATCTATTCAGTGTTTTCATGGAGTAGGATGACCTCAACGTTTCCGTGATGAATGATGATGCAGACTTTCTTCGTAATTTCTTGCAGTATCTCGTATTTCGCTATACAAAATCCATTTGAGGTCCTTCAATTTTTTTTCAATTTTCGTTCAACTCACAATCCCTAATATAACTTTTAAAATTTGCTCCTATTGGAGAAGCTTGTTATGTTCTGACAGCGTGTAGTTTCTTCCTGTTTTTCTTTGCCTGCTGCTTTTATTTCTTTAATAACAGAGCATCCAGCATCTTGTTTGATACTACATAATTTAGGGGTTTATTCTTTGTGCCAGGCTTTGAATCCTTCAGTGACATATTTTAATTTCAACATGAAAATTGGAAATAGTTAATACATGATGGCGGTAATTTAATAATTTTTTCATTTAGTATTTCTTTACGCAGATTTCTGCAAGAATTAACTCCCTTTTTAATTTCAAACGTTATTAATTCTAAAAATTGTTTAGGTAAATTGTAATGCCATTATTGTTTATAAATACTTTGGTTTAGGTTAAATACTGTTAAATGTTTTTTTTTCTAAGTTTACTGTTTTTATTGATAATGCATATAATATTTCACTACATTATAAAGTGAGTATACAGTATACATAAATTATACAAATATGCGTACTCTTCCTCCCTTCATGCTTCCGGCAGAGTGTTGAGTATTCCTCTTCTCTGTGGATGATATTTTAGGGTGTAGAGCTGTTGTTTATGGTGTATGTGTTGGTCACGCTCTGTCGTTAATGTCATCAGTTGGTCATGCATGGGCATAATATTAATTTTGATTTTAAAGCTTTTGTATGTTAGGCTTTTAATTTGTTCTTGTATCTTGTTGTATGTGTCTATTGCTCTTGTGGTTATTGTTTGTGAGTATTTTTTCTTTTATATTAATGTGTTCTGAGGTTTGACATTGTTCTTTTTTGGTAGTTGTGGATGTCTTTAGATTCCAGAAGTACAATCTCCATTTTTGTCAGGTTATCGTTAATCTTGAATAAGAAGAGCAGATTATTCAGTGTTATTCGTTGTGAAATCGTTAGTTCGTGTGTTGTTTTCATTAGGTCTGTTGTTGGGGTCAGTCTTGTTTATGTTTGTCTATGATGTGTTTCCCCATATTGTTAGTAAATATGATATATTTGACACAAACAGTGCATTCTTGAATTGTTCAAGTAAATATTGGCTTATTTTGTATATTTTTCCTATCGTAGTGGTATTTTTGTGTAGTATTTTTATGTGTTTGTCCCATTTCAATGTGTTTTGAATTTGGAGTCCGGGATAATTTGTGTCTGCTGTCTTCTTAATTATCCTTTTGTTTATCTTGACGTTTATATTTATTTTTGTCTTGGTCGGGTTGACAATTAGGTAGTTTGATTTGGCTTCGTTTATTGTCAGTATATTATTCTCGCACCATGTTTGTGTCTTGAGCAGGTCTGCATTGACAGTGTTTTGGAGCTTTATAACGCTTACAAGCCATTTTTTTCTCAATTTGAAAATAAATGTATTTGTCTGATTTAATCAATGGTGAAGTAGTTAAAAAAAATACTCATTGTAGAGTTTAAGGGAAGAAGGACCATTATTGGTCATCACTAGGCAAATTTCCAGTCATATGTAATATCTGACAAATTTCTATTGGATAAATTTAAAATAGAATAAACGATGCATTATATCTAATGAGCACATAGAATGATTCGACACTGCAACAAGTGAAACATTGTTGAAAGGAAAGAAACAAATTTGCTGTGGTTCATTCGCGTGCCAAATCATTTTTTACTAACAATAAAAATATTTTCACCTTAGTTATTAATAATTCCGTAAAAAACTTCTTATTTGGTATCACTTTTCTTCAATCGATTTTAAGAAATAATACGTTTTCGAAAAACAATTGTCCTTGCAAATGGAAAAATTAAAAAATCATCATACAGTTTCTAAAACAAATCTGATGTGGCCAGGCACATTAGTTTGTCATACTATACGGCAACCTGTGTCAAACTCTGATGTTTTGACAATACTGTCAATAAAATCAAAATATCTGTCAAATCCTGGCTAACTAGTTTTAATACAGTACGAGCGATCTGTATGAAATAGAGTTTGCTCATGGAGCTAAATTATTAACTTTACAAACATATATCATAGACATACTTTATTCAGAATTTCGCCTACTTTGATTCATTATAGAACTATTTTGATAAAATTACAGAAATGGCGGCTCATTTGCAAAATCGTTGCAACATACTAAGAGGAAACATCCAGTTCCTTCGGACCATTATGAACAGAAAGCTTTTGAGCTCTAAACCTTCTAAATATGAAGTTTTTCCCTATTCCATTCGTAGTTTTTCCGGAATCGTCGAACTACAAGCGGACACACACACACATACAGATTTTTTTTGTACATTGGTCAAAAATGTTCAGAGGATCCAAATGGATATATTTTTGCTAAAATCACAAAATTTGTTTTCGGCACGATTACACTAAATTGTCATACTACGTGTAATAAAGTAAAAATTAAGGTAATATTTGTAATATTTGCTGAAATAGGGAAATTTTTTATCTCGGTAATCCTATACGAACTATTTATAGCCCTAGTTACTGGAGCCCGAAATTATATTAATAAATTGCCTAAAAAATCCCGAATTTTGAAGTTTTGTTCTACGTTCAGCGAAGCGAGTATAGAGAGTAGTATAGCGTTTTAGAAAAGCAAACGGCATAAGTTTTTGTTTTCAACCGATTGTAATTAAATATACACCAAATGAGTGGGGAAGCTTACCTCCTTACTACAAATTCCACCAATTAGTGGTCTAAAAACTTTGAACGTTTACATCCTCAGATATGCAAACATGAAAATGTTTTAATTTTATGAAACTGACGATTAGCATTTTTCTGTTTTCCTCCTGCCATTAACCGCGGATATTTGCTTTTTACTGCCAAATACCACGCAAGAGGGATGTTTTATATTATTAATCCCTCGCTTTACGTGGGTCGGGCATTTTTTACATCCAGCTCAGACACTAATATTCCACTTTTATCTGCCAGTTTGGGGCGACTTTTTTTCATTCCGATGATATTAGGCTCGTTTAATAACACTCGGCATATTTTTCTGAGTGAGTGAGAGCGAGACACAAAAATCTACGCAATTTCGAGATTGTCTTTTGACAAATCAAGACCATCGCTCAGGTCTGGCTTTAATTTTTTCCTAGGTCGTAAATTCGCTAATGGCGACAGGCTGGTGTAACGGTATTAATAATAATCCAAGGTAGATTTATGTGGGGTGTGACGACCCTCGAGAGTGATGTATGTAAATCGCGGGATTAATTCATTAATTTCCGTGTAGCGCGTTTTTTGTAGTTTTTTAGGGGCTGGGTTTTTTATTTTAGGTAATTACGGTCATAACCTCGTTAAAATTCGACGAGAGCTTGAAAATTGCATGACTGGACGCCTGTGCGTCACAACTCTCGACTACTCTTAATTCCTTGAATAAAAAGTGTCGCTAATGTTACTGTACTTCATCTAAAGCTTGAAAAAAAGGAATACACGTACGCCCACTTTTTTCCTTCTCAGAGTAACGTGAATATAAAGTAGGTAACTGTCATTGTGGGCAAAAAAGTTGTCACACTTTTTTTTTCAGAGTAAGGTAAATGTCCTTGATTGATTGTGTGTTTCCTTCATTCTCATGTAGATAGGTAGGTACCTATCTTTTAACCGGCTGTGGCTACTTATGGATTTGAAAAAGCAAAGAAGTCCAATTGAAACAGTCAATGCAATATAACGTTTTAAATAGGCAATATGTACTGCACCTAGAGGAGGCCATTGAAACTATTATACATCATTGATATCTAATACCAAACGAAACTTATTACTACTCAGGAGTTTCATATAATAACAATCGTACCGATAAAACCAAGGTGATTTAAAATAAACCATTTGTGCTCCCGAAGAAATATGACCCATGAGTTGTCGCCAGGACATACAGTTGCTTAGCTTAGTATCAGTGGTAGAAACTAAAATACCGTTGGATATCATCTGCATACATGTGGTAACTATTCTGCCTAGGAGTAGTCGGCATATCAACTGTTAAGATATTGAACAACAATGGACCAAGTAACGTCCCCTGAGGAACGCCTACCAGTGACGCAGATGGTTGAGAGATATTGCCTGCGTCGATATTGTGTGTCAATTGTTCGTCCGACTAGATATTCTCTAACCAGCTCAAAACTAACCTTAATGTTGAAGCTGGGCGAATATAAAATCAAAGCTTACTTTGTCTAAGGCCTTTGAGATATCGAGAAGCAAACCTTGTCCATCTGTTGGAAATGCCAAAGATAAAAGAATAGAAGATACGACGCTAAATAAAGAAACGTGGGTCTTAGAGTGAGATTTGACATTTGGTCAACGAGTTAAAGGGACGCGGCAAGATGGCTACAAACAGCTGATTGTCTTTATAACATGAGCGCATGACACTACCAAACATAACTTCACAAACGTCCGGTGTATGTCTCCACCCATCATGCACTATCTTGGTTAGTTTAAAGTTCTCGCAATGCTTGATCAACGATTTAAAACCCACAAGCGTTCAAGTCATCAAATGTGGACCCCACTACATCAAAGGAGCCGACCCGAAGCGTCGCATCTTTATATTCTTTTATCTTTGGAAATACCAGCAGTACTAAACCAGTACTGTGCAACTTACTATCCGTCCCTTACACTCGTACAGCTGAATTTGCAGTGGCGATTCAGTAATTTTGGAGGAAACTGATAGTATGCTGATCGGTGGTTAGGGTTGCCAACATGGTCATTTTGACACGGAGACTTCGGGTTTGGCGACCATTCTCCGGGCTACGGGTTTTCAGTTAAATTCTCCGGGGTAATTAAAGGTAATCACCGAACTTTAGAGAAACTGTAGCGACCCCTAAATATTTTTAAAAAATCATGGGAATGCAGTAATTTTTATTTTAATAATACCGATTGCAGCGATTTCCTTTGAAAAAGAGAATTTTTCTCAAAATAAGAAGCACTCTATTACTCAATCGCCACAACAATTTAATTTTCCTTTTTGTGAGCAAACTTTCAAAGTAGCAATTGTAGCCTTTTTAGATTTTGTCACGTCTAGTGAATACAGTAAGAATTCTGTAGCGGTACGACGAATGCAGAAAATTGTATCCTGCCTCGATGATCATAGACTGAGACAAATCTAATATCAAAAATGACTTTCAAGAAGACTGGTATTATTTAAATGTAAGAATTTTGCTTGTCGGAACTCAACATTCAATAATGATACATTAATTAACAAAATATGTTTTTAACTGTCGTTGATTATTTTAATATGTATGTTGTTCAGATGATACGACATGTCCCAACAATATGTTTGAGTTTGTCCAAGGCAGTTCACAGAATAGTATCGTACTGGTCTGGCATAAAACTGTATTTTTAAATCATGGGGGTGACAACAGCGATGCCTTTATTTGAAAATTTTATTAATAGTTGGACGATATATTTACAAAGATTAAGTGATATAGTTATCATTTTTGACTAGAGATACATTTATTGTCAGGGTCAAAATGCCAATATTGTCGGAATAAAATGAAAACTAAATTAGGTTGGGAACGTGTAGATAATTACTTCAAGCAAAAAAACCATGATCCCATAAAAACATGCTCTCAGTACACCAAAATTATGCTTGATTTAGGTGGTACTATTGGCATTTTGTCTCATGTTCGTTGTATCGTAAAAAATCGACAAAACTAGTACACTAATTGAAATAAATTAATTTACTTAGTAATTATAGGAAAAACCACGACAGCTGGACGTGAGTAATCGCTTAAAATCTTAAGAACAGACGCATAAAAAAGCACGGTGTTTCTGTCTAACGCACGGCAATTGTCTGTAACGTATCAGCAAAATAACAGCTGAAATCGATGACTCACGTCCAGCTCTGGTGGTTTTACCTTTAGCATCTAGATCTCTCCGTTTTCTACTACCTATATCTAAATGCACACCAAGGCGTTACTAAAAAATATGCATTGAAGCCGCCAGGGTTGTTATGTTTTAAAACATTTGTTTTAAAACATGTTTTTAAACAAATATTTGCCTGTCAATTCAAAGTGGTCAAAGTTCGATCCAAAGAGAAAACTACGTAAATATGTTTTTTTGCAAAGTTTATAATTTTAAAAATTAGGACGCAAATAATAATTATTATTTGCAATTATAATTGATTCAGATGCAGATAATTCGTTGGAAAAATAACCTCGGCATGTTGTGTTTGGTATGATTAAATCACTAATAGAAAACTGAAAAGCTGAAAACATAGCTGGTATAGCTCTCCCAGGTATAGTAGAATACACGGTGTAGTTTTATCATGAGCATGGTCTGGAAGTTCCAATTGATTTGACCAAATGATAAATTTAAGGTAGTTTAAAAATAACGGGAACTCAAGATACTGGCTTTTTTTAAATAAACAAAGATATAATGAAAGGAAAGGTATAATATTGGTATAATAATGAAGAGGCTTAAAGCAACATTTGTTGTTAGTTATACTAGTTGGTTATGTTTTTTTACTCATACCTGGTGTATTAAAAACCATTGACACCATTGATCTGTACGCTATTGACATGATAGTGAGTACACACCTGATTCTAGAAGAAAACATAACTTTTAATTACTATACCCAACAACTTATAATATCGAATGTTTTTCAAATTTGACTTTAGTATACCAAATTATAAATCCATAAATTTAAATCCTTCACAAAATCAGATACTTGTCAATAATAATTTTCGGTTTGTTAAGTAAAAGCAAAATGGTGCAATCGAGCACAACACAATTATCAAAATTCACCTGATATTTACCTTAGATACTGCCAGACACCATTTATTTTATTATTAGGTAGATAACTTCTAACATTACTTTTTCATATTACGATGTTGCTTTTGGTAGACGAATACAGTGGCTGAAATGCCGGAATCGACAGTCCAAAGGGGAAATTAGCCTGGCAGCAAAGGCAATTTTCATTCAAATTTAATCCCGGTCCAATATCTCGTCTAAATACGATTCCGCTTCGCATTTCTTTGCCCAAAGTTTTGCGCCCAATTTCCCTTTCGATCAAATTTTCCGGCAGATATATTGGGAAATCAACTTGCAGACAAGCGCCAACGGAATTGGTTTAAAATTGTGCTTGATTTTTCATACTGCAGCGTTATTTTTTTCTTCATAGAATTTTCAGCAGATATTCACACTACGTAACGTTGTCTACAGAGTGTTCAATGTCTTGCGACTACGCGACTATGCGATTGTGTTGTGATTTAAAGCTTTAAAAACTAAAAACTATTGTATTAATCCTTTTAAGATTTTAACTTCATTAGTAGAACTGCAAATATGTAGAGTCCTATCAACTCAAATTACTTCACAAAAGAAAAATTCTTTTGTATATAATACACACAAGATGCCTAACATTAACTATCACATTGAATATGAATTTTTAAAACTGGAAAAGTACTTGAGAAATCCTCTGTCTGTCTTATATTTACTTCACAACTACTAAACCTGTACTAAACAAGAAACACTAACACTTCAGTAACTGTGTTCTGCTTTTTACTCATTTCACTAAACTAGTTCGCTGGTACCATTCTCGGTATTTAAAGCACTGCTCTTTTCTTTTTAACTTGTTCTTTCCACCTCAGCTTTGTATTCAGGGTCATATCCAACTACTTTGCAGTATTTGCATTAAGAACCATGACGTTGTTTATCAGGACAACAGGTGTGTCCTCGATACTTTTATTTGTAAACAAGGTGATTATTTTGCATAAAGTATACTTGTACAACCTACCACTTTGTCTTAATGGCCAAATTCTTCACAATTCTGTTATTTTGAAATGCATTTCATATAGGTAATGCAGAAATTGCCTAGATGGATCCTTCTCGACGCATAGTAGACGTACAAAACGGTACCGTACGATGCGTGTATTTTAAACTAATGAGTTGGCTGCATGTGGTGCTCTTGGTATATATAGTACGGGTTTTGTCTCTGAAGGCATTCCTTAATGGATCTGAACAATGGCTCTCGAGAGTTGCTGTCAGTGTAAATTGTAGTTGCAGTTTCTGCCACCATCAGGATAATAGCCCCACTACGAGAGAGTATGAATCCATCATTCCAATGATATACAGTAAAGCTAGTTGATGTAATTGCCATTGTGATAGCTAATGATCGTACAGCTAAATGATATTATGTATAGGTATAGTAAAAGCACTAACATTTTAAATGAAGAAGAACTGATGAGTTACTGTCAATAAATAATTATTCATTCTGAGAAAGAAAACAGTCAGTGTTTTCATTCAATATAATACCGCGCTTACATCGGAAGAAATTTATGAAATTTTCTTAAAATGCTAATGTAACTCTTTTGCCATGATGCCGTGAACCCAGATCACCATTTTCAAAATTTCTACCCTTAAAAATATAAAAGATACCTACTACCGTCCTAACTAAAACGACTTTTTTATATCTAAATACTTTTGTTTATTCTTTTAGTCTTTTTTTATTAACTAAAATTAGTTTATTATAGAATATGGCAGTTTGGTCCCAAGAGTATCCCTATAAATGAAAACAAATTTTTGTCATACTTTTGTATATTACTTGGTTTATAACCATCTTATATACATATTTTCTTATTTCCTCCTTTAATCTTCGGGTAACGTTTCAATCATCTTCCTGTATTATATGTCTGAAAGTAAATGTTAAAACTCATGTGAGTTGGAAAATATCACATTGGGAAAAGCTTCTTGCATAGAAATGAATTGGGTTTAATCGATCTGTCAGTAGCAGTGAATGCGATTTAACTTCAACAGAAACCCTATTTGATTGATTCCTTTTTTTGTTTCCAGGAATGGATCTCGATTTCGAAGAAACAGTTTTGCAAACATGTACATAAATGTTAAATTGATTAATTTTTGCAAAATTAATTGGATTTAAGCTTAGGGTTGCCATCTTTTGTCGTATAACTGTCGGGACGTTAGTGACAAAGGTGATATACAGTAATAGTTTGCCTGTCCAAGCAAATATTTCCTTTATTATAAGAAATACAGGTAGAAAAATTCCTTCAACAACAATTCGCTTTTAATACAACGGTAATTTTCTTGCTCTTTTTTTGAATATTTTTGGAATATCTGAAATCATCATACTAATAATTATCTTTCAAATTATCTTCACAATAATGTGTTTTATATTAATCTATGTAACATTATAGTTATTATAAACGAAAACAATAACATTGGATCTATACAGAAATACGTCTAGTTTTGAGAAAATCAGTGTCAAAGGCGTACAAAACGAGTTTTTTTCTTGGGATTTTGCTTTCTAGAAAACTAGAGTTTTAGCGAGTTCTCAATTTCTATCAGAATCTACGGAAAAAGTATACCTACCAGACTAGGTTGTCATTTGTTCGACATTCTTTGTAGAGTAGGCAAATTTAACTTAGTAGGAAAAGTGCCGTTGTTCTGACATCTACACTCAATAGCAGGGCCGGCCCTAGACGGTAGGGTGCAAAACTCACAGAACTACAATAAAAAAAGGCTCTAAAATATTGCCTGAATTTAGAATATAACGGAATAGTAAAATACAATCAATCGGAATTGACAGGCTTCCGGCCATTCCTATATTTTAAGATGCATAGCAGCCAATAATAGACATGCTTAAATAAAATATTTCATTAAGTTTTATAAAGAATTAAGATCGGATATATTTGACTACGTTATCATAGAAGCTGAAAATTAGTGTACTGTAGTGTAGTGATCCGATACAAAAATCAACAGAGAAATATGAAATAGTCCTAACGAGCCTTTTGAGTTTTTCTATGATATCCAGAAACTTAAAGAAAACATTATAAGTAAAAATGAATTACTGACACATTCCAAAGATATAGAAACCGCTTTAAAAATTGGCGATTCCACCATCTTAACAGTTTAGAATTTGCTGCCGAAATGGTAATCTATTTAATTTTTATTTTGGTAGACACATTATCTGCCCGCCTATAAAAATAATATCAAAATGTTATCTTTGATGATATTATTATTGAAATTAATTAATTAAACTATCAGTGATTAAAAAATTCGCCATGAAATGATTGCATCTATATCTCCGAAAATATTACTCTTAGCGGAACAAATTATAATTCTTATTAAAGATAAAATTTTGATGAAGATTTCGGTACATGATAAACAAAGAATTACTTAAAAATATTGAAAGATTTAGATTTGGGAAAATGTGATATGTCAATATCTATTCTGTCAAAAACGACAGAAGTTTGCTGATGACAGATGACTTAACAGTGTAGATATTGACATAGTATTTCGGTTCTGAAAACCCGCTTTTTAACCTTCTCCCAAATCTACATCTTTCAATATTTTTAAATACCTAATTCTTTTCATCTTTAATATGGTGTACATTTTGTTCTGCTAAACTTAATACTTTCGGAGATATTTGATGAAAGTATTTCATTTCACTGATAATCACTGATAATTTTTAATAAATTTAAAAAACAATGCATTGCAGTAAACATTTTGACGGTATTATTGGTACCATTTTCATAGTCGGGCAAATTAAATGAGTTTCCAGAAGGTCCAGTTGACGCTTTTAAATTCATTACCTCCCTTAACATTGGGCCAAATTTAAACATTGCTTAGAAGATTTTTTCTACCCTGCCTGTAACTGCTGCTACCGGAGCGGGCGATAGACAGTTTGCTAAAATAAAAATAATAAAAAAGGACTTAAGAACCATGTCTACTTAAAATTGTCTTAATGGGTTAGCAATGAAGGCCCCTGAATATGAATTGAGTAATACATTACAACTCAAAGAAGTTATTTGCGGTTTTGCAGAAAAAATGTTCGCAAGAGGTTATTTTAATTTAGGGTTAAATTTTTTATATTGTATTAGTATTGAAGAGGAGGAGAATTAATCGCTTTTTTCAGTCTTTGGATTGTAATGTTTCAATTTTCTTACATTAGACTACGTTTCGCTGCTGTTCTTCAGCTTCAAGGGCTATCTGCGATAATAAAACTAGTCACAGGATGTACATGTGTGGCGGCAGTGTCTGTAATGGTATTTGGTGCAGCAGTTTCAAAATACATAGTCGTGAATTCAAATTAAGGAGCTCAAAGTGGAACATTTCATAAACTTCAAAAAATTGAACACGCGTTGGAAGCCATCATCTCGACCGTGGGGCTAGCATGAGTTTTTAATTTGTTGAAGTTTGTGAAATGTTCCACTTTGTGCTCCTTAATTTGAATTTACGACTATGTATTTTGAACCTGCCGAACCAAATACCATTACAGACACTGCCGCCACACATATAACTCCTGTGACTAGTTAGTTTTATTATCGCAGATGGCCCTGATGAAGCTGAAGAACAGCAGCGAAACGTAGGCTAATGTAAGAAAATTAAAACATTACAATCCTAAGGTTGAAAAAAGCGTTTAATTCTCCTCCTCTTCAACTATCACCACAGTCGTCAACCCCCAATCAAAAATGTACTAGTATTCCTTATTCTTTGTTGTTTTAAAAGTATTGCTTGTACTAGTATAATCTCCAGAGGTTGTGTTTTTAATACAAATAAATTTCGTAAAGATTGTTGAGTGTATTTTTCTGGATCATGATTTTTGTATAGATCTGTTTTTTTTTTGTATAAATCATTTTGGTGTCAGGGGGGCGGTACTATTGAGGTTTGCCTACGGCGGCAAAAGCGCTAAGGCCGGCCCTGTCTAGTAGTTTACCGATTCTTTGTTTCTGTTTAAGTTACTAATTGTTTTATGCATTTTTCTAAAATGATATACTCAACATATTTTTTTATAAATCAAAATTTTATGAATTTAAGCTTTACAGTTCAAATATAAAACAAAAATTATGGTTTATGTCATTTGTTTCAAAATAACCCATTTATTTCTTCAAATATAATGCCTCCTGCGATAACAAAATGAATCAAATACAAATTAAAAAAACTATATTAGAAATTTTGATATCAGAAAACTGAACAATAATAAATAGAAAGTAATAAGTGTACAAAATTCCAAAGTTTTATAAAATTTTATATTGATTAATTAATTAAATATTGAGATTTTCATGTAAAAAGTATACACAACATATTGTTGCGTTTTCTTTAAAGAAAACGCAGCACTTTATTATTTTAAGCTTGTATTTATCGTTATGATATAGCAAATGCTGCCCCAGCTGTAAAATTACAAAGAAAATGTAGGTACCAAACGCGACTTCGCTGTCGGTCGGGACTTTACACAACTGTATCGGGACGTCGGGACAAATAGGCCAAGTAGGTGACAGTCGTGATATATCGGGACGGATGGCAATCCTATTCAAGCTACATCAATGCAGTAACACTCACCCGGCGCCTTCGCCAATTTTAATTGAGTTAGTTCTACGCTTTACTAAATAAAAATCTTGCAAATTCAATGAAAATTTATTAACTAATGTAGTTTAAAGTTAATTTACAATATCCGCTTTCCCATATACCTTACTAAATATAATATAATGATGCATATCGTTGAACGGTGATCATTAAAACTTAGTGTAAGTCATCTCATTTCCAAGTTGTCGATATTAATCAGCGTGTATTCGCACTTCATTGCTCCGCGATAATAGCCGCCAGAAGGGAGAAGTGTGGGCGGAAAGTCGCTCTTTAATGAATAATTTCGCTAATTTTAAACCGTATTATAGCGGTTTACAGGCGTCCGAAACGGCGCCATCGCGCATTAATCAATATTCATGAGAGCAAGGGTCAACGAATCGGGCCTATCGCCGAAAACTTTTTTCCTGGTAAAATATGCATACATAATGCCCTTTTTTCTCCGCCGTTTTATACGAGAAAAATTATCTAATTTTTGGAGATTTTACGTCGGGACTTTATGGATTTTATAAAAAGATTTATTAAAAAATAAAGGGGTTTATCCTGAATGTTCTGGAAAGACGATACGCATCAAAATAGGGAAACACAGTGGATTTGTCCTTGTTTATTTGCGTAAAGGGAAAGCGCTGTCTGTGAACAACTGACATCCTGTCTGTTATTTACGGTAGCTCAAGCAAACCAGTGGACCGATTTTAATACGGACTTTTTATACAATATGTGGGAGTATTTTTCACTACGACGACATTTTGCAATAAATACTATCAATAAAAGTTATTTTAAAGTTGGTAACTTTAGAAGAAACAGTATTGAAGTAAGTATTTATAAAACAACCTATCTTGAAAAAACTAAAATGTGTGTTGATAAAAGTGATTAAAAAGTGTGTGGGGGGACGGGAGTGAGGAGGGGTGAGTAATGTTTGAAACCAAAAATACACACAAGGTTGAAGGTAGGTGGGCTCTAATTGCGACGCTGTTTATGTAGGTCAAACCGGAAGGTAGTTGGCAAAACGGATAGCGGAACACAAATCCAGAACCTCTTCTAACATTTATCACTTCTTCATAAATGTACTAAAAACTACAAATTAGACCTATTAGAACAACTCCAAATAGAAAAACATAAAAGAAACCACAACATGATCAATTAAACTTCCAACAAAAGCCATTATTCATGTTTACATTACAATCATTTTAAAATTTATGAACTTTAAGTTGCCTACCTTGAACCAATGTTTTACTATCTTCGCTATCCCTGTTGCTAACTTCCAGCCGTATGTCAACTGTCTGTCGCCATCCACACATGGCACACGTACTTTACTTTGCTTGTGGTTTTAGTTACCTTACCGTGAGTAATCTGTTAAATTGTTATTTATGTATGTTTATACCAACATTTTCTAATTGTAGATTTATGCTGATGATGTTGTAACCGACGAAACCGGTACCTCAGAAATGATATATTTTACACAGGACACATTCCAAATATAGTATTTAATGTCGAAATTTTTTTGCCAATGAGATAAATAAAACTTGTCGTTTTCAATCAGATGGTTAAATTTACTGAAAATTACTAATCTTTGAGAATCTATGAAAATGGCATGGTGCAATATGTGGTATCTAGCCATATGTCAAGTGACAATAATTTTTCAAAAGTTCATTATTTATAATCTTGTTAAGCAAGAGTAATTTTTATCACATCTTACAAACTGATGCCAACAGTATGTTCTTAAAATCCTCTAAAATCAATTAATTCATTATCATTATCAACATCCATAAATCAATTAAAAATCAACAATTTAAATGTGGTTAATTTGTCTTTTATTGCATCGCTCTAAAACTGAAATGTTATCATGCAGTGTTTTTGAACTATTATTTGTTCAGGTTCTTCAAATAACATGTGAATTGTAATTTCCATCTTTTTACAACAGAAACATTTAAAAAATATGTTTATCATTGATCGATTGTAACAAATAAGAATCTGGCACCAATCTAATGTAAGTATAGATAGTGTGCTGTTTTATATGAAAAATCTACAGGTAGTTGCAGGCGAGACATCATTTAGCTCTACAAGGAGAAAAGTAATTTTAGAGTACGCAGCAAACAAGAAAACGTGATATTTATTAAAAATTGGTAATATTGATCTACCAGAAGATCAGCTAAGGGAAAAAGAAAAATAACATTTTGAGCTCACAGCACATGTATAACATAAATTCTTGTTTTCTGTTTGCTGGCGCAATTTTTTAGTAATTTAAGATAATACAGTTCACGTCGCTTATTGTAATCACGGTTATTGTTATCAATCGGTTATTGTTATCAATCGGTTATTATTAAAAGCGTGGGGAAGAACCGAGGCGGTAAAATCAAATAAGCTGTGTTTTTGTGAATCGAGCGGTCATTCGTTTTGGCTCGTCAGCATATGCGTAACTACCGCAAAGCGTCCTACAGAAAATGAAATTTGTTAATCTGTAATGTTTTCAATCTCCCAAACCGAATGTGAACAACAGGAAGTGGACGAAGATACTATAGAAATATTGCCAGCTCCAACAAAGAAAAAAATGCGGATTGCTTTAGAAGTTTTGGGTCGTGGTGTCCAGCATAGATTGTCAAATTTTCAGCCGCATTACGGGTACGAACTCTACATAAACGCACTTCTTCGCAACCACCTGGGACAAACAACTATTGAGGATTGTTTCTAATTTTGTTCGTGTGCCTACATACCTCAAGTAAAGCATCAATTAAATTGATAAAATACTCCATTGTTTTAGCCCAAGTGTATAGTAGCAGGAATTAATAAAACAGGATTGTTCTATTGTGGACTAAGTTTAATAAATATTTGTACGCGATCGATTTCGGCTTAATGCCATCTTCAGGCGTAAAACGTCATATAGATAAGTTTAGTTTAATACATCAATTGTCAAGCTATTGTATGTGGTGTCTGTCATGGTGTAATATTAAAGTATCTCTTGGCATCATACGTCTATTGCCGTTGCTGGTTCCCCGTTGTCTGCCGCAGACAACTCCGAATCCCAATGTGATCTCATTAAGCGGCGTGCACTGTATTTGATATCTTGTTTGAAATATTCATAAAAGTGACAAGTACCTAGTTTTATGAATTCAGATTTAAATTGATGAATCTTTTAGATTAGTTTCAATATATTAAGAATCCTATGCTTTATATAAAAAAATAATAGTTTTGATAGTTTACGTATGCTTCTAATACCAGTATTTTTGTCAACGCTCTAACTGTAGTAGCTTTGGGAATAGCGGGTCTTTTTGACTCGTATACGGAAAAATCTCGAAAACAAACAACACATATTTTTAAAAAAAATACATGTCTTAGGACATATTGCGAATCCGTTTCTTCACCGGTGGATATCAGTGATGGAAACTTATGGCATCAAAAGGGTTATTTTAATCTTCGTGCCATCAGTTGGTGACATCGGTTAAGCGTAATTTTCTTCACCGATTTGGTGTTGGTGGATCCATCAACTCATCAGAGTTGGTGATCGATGGTACTGATGGATTGTAGTGGGGGTAAACCAGCTGATTGAGTTAGTGCGATTTATTATGGCTGGGGGCAGGGGGAGCATAACCCCACATTCCTTCTGTACTTTTTTCATTCAATATTAGAAATAACTCCGCAATTTGGATACCTACCGTGTTCTTAATATTTAACTCCTAAGATGCGGAGTATAAGCAAACTTACACAATTGGAGTAAACAAAGAGGATATTGAAAGAGCTCATGAATGTAAAATTAAATAAATATTAACCTAACTGTAATAGTAATAATTAAGATGTTGTTGAGATGAACATTCATGAACATTTGTCAGAGGTTGCTGATTTCTATTAAAGATTGTCGCAGTGTGAGATCCACTGTTTTTAAGCTAAACTGGAATATGCCTGTTTTGGTGTAGAGTTATATAAGAATTCATTTTGTACAAGAGCTAAAATTTCGTAATCGTTACCGTTTTGTGGTAAAATGCAAGAAACCGCGAACGTGCACATTGGGGTGGGTTTTATGGGGTGTATGACCAGCGTAACCCTGAAAATGTTGAAGCGGACTAAAGTCGGGTGGTTATTTCGGTCACCAGCACTTGGTCTACAAGTTAAACACAATTTATCGAGCTATATGGTTCGAGAAATGTCAGCATTTACAAATCTTGACACACGGCACAACCCGGAAGCAATTTATTTTCTAAATGATTGTGGCCGATTTTCCGAAGTTAACATTTTTTTGCCCATTTTTACTGGGCTATAATGGGTGCCCAAACAATTTTCTACACACTAATAACTATAAAAGAAGTTTTAAGAAGTTTCCAATTAAAGGAATGTACAAATATTAAATAATAAATTTGAGGTTAGCTATATAAAACGCATGTTCATCGGTTTACTCCATGAGGCTGTCAGGATTTCCAACACATATTTTATCTTCTTCACCTTTCCATCAGTGCATGACGTCATGTAATCCATCTACTCAAGAAACGGACTCGCGAATATTCTTTTTGGGTGTCAAACTTTGACTCCTATAAATATAGTGGGAAATATTTTGTAGGTTGTGACTATCGGCATAATATACCTTATCAGTGAGCTTTATAAATATGCCACTAATGGTCAGTTTGATGTATTTATTCTGTGCGGAGAAGTTCGACAGTAACAGACATCAGACAGACAGACGGGCACACGAGTATCGGATATGGGCTCTTTTTACTTTTGAAGTATGGAAGCCTGGAAAACAACATACAAATGTTCCCAACTTGTTACATTTGTAACTAGAATTTATAATTATGCGATGATGATGACTATGTCAACTTTTTTAAACAAATATTTGCTTCTAAATATATCGGGCTATTCATTTTTAAAGAAAATTGATCATTATTATGTAATTTATATTATATTTTATTAGTTTAACAATTGCCCCAAATTCCGACACTAAGCGCTGAGATGTATTTATCCTCACCGACATTTTCTTGATCAAACTATGAAGAGGCTGTTATGCGAGTCACTAGTACTTTCTCATTTCAATCATGCTGATGCAGTGTATGGGCCCTGCCTAACACAGGCTACTTCTCATCGTATACAACGAGTGCAAACCAGCTTTTTGAGGTTCATACACGGTATTTGCAAATATGAAAGAATTTCCCACACTTGGCGTACCTCCAACTGGTTGAATATGAATAATAGAAGGCATTTTTTTTCCTTTGCTTTGGCCACAAGGTCATTTTATCTCGGACTCCTGCATACATAAACTTAAATTTAGGACAGATGTGCATCACTTGAATCTTAGACACGTCCTCAGTAACAGTGCCGGCCCACTCGACAGCCTTCTTTAAAAGGTTCTTTTCCCATAACATTGCAGTGTTATAGATCCGACGGCCAGAAAAATTAAAAATTTCTCAGTAATGATTTTTAGAAGATTGCGTAGCATGCAGACCTCTCAGAAATTGTGTTAAGTTATATTTGTGTGCAGCATAGTAGGTGTTTTGATATGATCTGTGAAAGCGTAATTTTGTTTTTTTGTTCACTGTGTATACGCTTTTTTGTTTATCCTTTTTGGTTTATTTTTCGTTTCAATTGTATATTTTGGATCTTGTGAATATTTTATATTGTTTCTTTGATTTTTTTCTGCTGTCCCTTATTTTAGTATTTTAATTTTAATTTATATAGGTATTTGGGGTAGTATTAGTTAGCTATTTAAGGTTTGTTTTTTTTTGTTGATTAGAACTTGTCATTTAACAAATGGCAAACTGAACTTCGCCTTTTCTGAGGAGATTCATTATTTATATTATTGGTGTATAAATTGTCGTGTATAAAATGGCGTCTCTCTTTCAAATAAAGAAATTTATTATTATTATTATTATACTATTAGTATTATATTTTGGACCGAAATCCGACACCTCAGTGAACCTAATTCAGACAGTGCTCCTATATCAGACACTTGTGGTACATTATCCCGAAATATTAAGTGTTTTAAATATTATTAAATAAGATTCATTATTAAGAATAGTTAAACATTTAGGTTATACCATTTTTAATGGAACGCAGTATAAAATAAGTCCCTAGCGTTCTTCAGTCTGCCCTCTTTCCCTCATCTGTATTTTAATGTTTCTTACATCTGGAATTTTTAGTGTTTTTCTTGGCGCAGCTTTTGATTCTGTTCCGTTTTGATTTATTTTTGTGCTTTCTTCTTTTTTTATTAACAAATATTCTCTCCAAACATTAGGTAATAACAGTTCGTGTAGGAAACTTTTTTGCTCTTTATTATTAATATAACGGAAAACCGTGTTATTATTGGGTTAATAGAGCCTCAAATAAAAGTGCCAACTAGTTAGACCTTTTTATTTCTTCCATGGAAGAAATAAAAAGGTCTAACTAGTTGGCACTTTTATTTGAGGCCCAATATTAAGGCCCAATCTATTAACCCAATAATAACACGGTTTTCCGTTATATTAGGTAATAACTTTACAGAAGTACAGTTTCTTTTTACTTTATTTGGGTGTTACAGGCCAGAATAATGATTTTTTAATGGAGTTTAACTGTTATCTACAAAGGTGGTGTATTACTGCCAAAATCGCTACTCTCTACTAGTGTAATAATTAGAGTTTATTGATGTCCGTAATTCCAACACTTGTGTCGGAGTTTCGACAAAATGCGTACAATGAATTGTAATTTCGCAAACGATGTAAAATATGTTATTTTCTTGTGAGAGCAATAGAGCCATATATATATAGTACTGCTAACGATGTACGCAGTTCCGACACACAAGTATGATTTAAGAACGTGCTATATTTACATGTACATAATTCCGACACCCCTAAATTTGTAAATAATAGCCATAGTGGCTAAAACAGTAGTACACCGTATTATGAAAAAAATTAAGAACTTTTAGTCAGCCCAAATAGATATAATTAGAATTTTCTTAATAAGTTTTATCCTGTAGCGATGTAAAAAGAAAGTGAATTGCAGTTACCTTATAAGAAACGTACAACGGTAGTACAAAAAAAATGTGTACGACCAACTTTCAAAACTAATTCACACCGAACAATGTATTAAATTCATTACAATAATAATGCACATACTCAACAAAATTATATTCATCAATGAATAAACCGTATTTAACGACAAAATAAATTATGCATTATACTCGCTTTGAGCCTTGCGTACCAGCTCAATCGGTTCGAATTTCAAGCAAGTGAGCGCACATGGTATTGATGGGGCGTTTCCATCAAGCGAGGGACACATTCAACCGTTTGATATAGAGAAATTGCGAAACATGCGCCGCTGTGCACCGCAAGATCTATTTGCACATCAACATCAAAGCGGTCCACGTATATTGATACTAAATTACGAAATTTAATCTGATCGGTATCTCCGTGCATGCTTGCTACGCCGCAGCCAGTTAGGTATCCCTAACTTTGCCTTTAGAGGAGTAATTCTGTTATTCAAATCGGTATTATATGGAATAGTACATTACATATGTCTGTAATACATCGGTTTGGTAACAGAGACGTAACTAGTAACGATGCTTTATTAATTAGAAATTGCTACTGCAACAACGCGTTGCAACTCCCGTTGCCACGGGGGTAAAGTAGTTTACAGCGGATACAGCTTGCATATTTGAGCTGGGGTCTATCTGGTATAATCAAACAATAAGCAATTGAATCGCTTATCATTTAAAGGGACTAACTACATAGTAAAATAGCATAAGTTAGTCGCTTTTAATAATTAGCGATTTAATTGTATGTTTATTTCAATGCTTCTTAACGTACCACGTATAAACCTGCCTTAGATTTATTTTTCGAGTGCTTTAAATTGCTTTATTCTGTGGTTAAATAGGAAGTGATTCTCATGCCGATACAGAAGGTAGAATGTCCAACGGAAATTAAAGACCTGAGACAGATTTTCATTTTGCCTGTTTTAGAAAAATTTTTAGAAAAGATCGTATCCGAGCAAGTTCGCGTCCATATGAACCTCTACAATATAATTCCGGATACACAATCAGGAATTAGATCTGGTCATAGTTGTATCACTTGTCGATGGATGTTATGGACGATATATTGATTGGGGCTGATAAAGGGCAGGTAACGACTCTTGTTCTTTTGGATTATTCGAGGGCTTTTGATCTTATTGATTATGATATTTTGTTGGGAATTTTACATTACATTGGTATGAGCAGGGGTGCTGTAGATTTCTTCCCAGTTACTTAATAGACAGAAGTCAGAGAGTTAAAATGGGTAATGAGTTGTCGTCTTCATTGCCTTTGAATTCGGGTGTTCCGCAGGGTAGCATATGTGGTCCACTGTTATACATTATTTATACAGCGTTTTTTTAATCATTATGTTTCATATTGTAAGCTTCATACTTATGCAGATGAGCCGACTTTTCAGTCATTTTGCATAGAACATGCCAAAACATTTAATGTTTTTATTCATTACTATATCAACGATATCTCTATTGAAGGGAAGTAGATGATACAATTTTGCTTGGAGAAGTATCATTTTAAACTTAAGCGTATTGACAGTGGTCAATATACTGACATTCCTTTGCATAGTCTTAGCAATGTTTTCTTTGACGTTAATTTTTTTACAATATTACTTTCGCAATGTAAACATATGTAAATTATTCGTGACATAACAGGATTGCAAAAATGTGACATGATGATAAACGGCCAAATTAAAAAGAAATTACAGCTTATATTACTACATTTTTCAGCATACTGGAAACGAATTTTGCAGTGGTTTGCAATGGCAATACCAGTTGTTGCCAAATTTCAATAATCATAGTAGTTTTAGTAAATGGCTATTAAATTCTAGTTATTAATGTCTATTAGTTAATCCTGATATATGTTGCTTTTCCATTTAACGTATAAAGGCAGTAGATTTGCCGCAAACAGTAGATTTGCAAAAAAAACATCACAAGATGTATCGGTGTATTTAAAGAATAAGAAACCGTTTACTGTTGCATACTTGTCCAGGTCATTCACAACAGCAGCCCGTGATTTTACATTTGGTATCCTTCAGTTTCATGGTTCTAAAATATTTGAAATTACGGTGAAATATACTTAACAATATTATTCCAGCATCAGTTCTTCGTACACTATTAAACTTTGACAAAGAAAATAATGATATAGTTATCTGATAATAAAACCAATTAAAATACATGCTCCCTGACAACGCTTACAAAGCAATCTAACAAAGTCTCCCTACTTGCGGTTTCAGTGTGAGCGCACCACAGTAAGGTATTTGACCCAAAAAGCCGACTAAATTATTGTTTTACCTTAAAGATCTCTAGATGTGTTGTTCTATTTATGTATAAAATTTTATTCTTTTAATTCTTTATTCCAAAATACACAACTCAAAAATATATTACAAGTCAATTGTCACTGTCTCCTAGGTAACAACCAAAGCGCTCTAAATAATTATAAAACATAACATAACATTACTGTAGTACGCCTATTGTAAATTAACTACTGCTACAACATTCGTCATTAAGTATTTTTTGTGTGAAATTTACAAAAATACGTATCGTATGTTTCCTTTAAATACGCAACATTTGTGACAGTAGAGGCAATTATGAACCTATTTAACCATTTTTATCTCCATAACAATTATTATTATCAGTATTATTTCGCAATGGTCTCAAAGCAAACGTTCAGTGTTCTACGTTTCTTTGAACACTTTCGAAATTTTATTCATCCTTCAGGCTGAAACAGTTTTAACTGTTAATACCCATCGCAATTGGGCCTTTATGTTATTAGCCGGGTTAACCTTAATTAGTCGTACCATATACAATAGACAGTAAAATTCCTCAAGCGATTTTAGTAAACAATTTCGATTATAGAACCAAATACATAATCACTACCAGACGCGTATCATGTAATTCAAAAAAGCAATTTGCAAACCAAAATATCGTTCTAAGGACTATACAGTAAACAATTTGCCCGACTCGTTTATTAAGACCGAGACTAAATTATTAAATTTCCTCAAGCGTAGTGTTTAACTTTCTGCTTTGAAGCACAGAAATGTCTGAAGTATACATATAAGGGAAATGAAGTATTCTGTACGCCCTCAAGGAGTTACACACAATTTAAAACATCAAAGCTGGGATTTCTCTGTTAATATCCCTTGAAACTTGTTGCTTCTGCTAGATATGAGGTCTTGTTTTGCACGTTATTCGTGTTTAGGGTGAACCGAGATGCTGTATCTGGAATGTAAGGAGCATATCCGTGACGATGTCGCCCCGGGGAAAATTTTTGGGGTGACGTTTAGTGCCAATTAAGAACGCCGTGGATAAGATTTCACTTCTAGTTGTGTCTCGGGGTGACTGCGAGTCGCCGTAGTAACACAAAGCTTCGTTTCGGTCGAAGAATGTGTTGGAGGATAAAGGAGATTATTTTGTAGTCGCTGTAGTTGCAAAATTCAGTTGACAGATTCTATTAAAGCGTACAAATAAATCCAAATACGATAATAAATAAATAATCATGATCTTCCTGATAGAGAAGTCATTTATCTGCTTCTATCTGCGTAAGTAACAGCACAATATTTTACTGATTCCGGAAGCATCTCATAGAATAGGTGAGTCGTTGAAAATCGTTTGTTAAACATCCAATTAAGGTCCATGTTTGGCGGTTCACCACTTTTCGCGGTTTTGTCACTTTGTGCTTGTTGCGTAGTCGCACAATACAAACGGATGCAATTGAAAATGTGTGGCCAATCATGAAGCGGTACATGAAAAGGGAGTGCTTACTTTGAAACAATTGTGCCGCAAAGTGCGTGTTGCGTCGTTACAGTGAACTAAAAATCTGTATGCCGAACAAATATAGTTGCTGGCAGCTACGTTTCGCCCAATTTGTTGAACAGAATTGCGTAATTAAATGTAATTTATACTGCCCTCGACAGATAAAGTGCTGTATCTAAAAAAAGATTTATTTTTACTTTATCAAAGTGACAAAGTATTGTAATCATGACGATTTTTTTTTAAATTGTAGTGGAAATGTGTCGTTTTGGGTCACTTGAACATTTTACACTAATGTACAAGAAAATGTCTGTGTGTATGTGTGCATGGGCATATCCAGCTCAGAGCAGAAAGAGGCAAAGCGTGACATAAGCTAGGGCGTGGGGGGGGGGGGGGGGGTTTAGCAATTAAAGCCAAATACTTGCGATATTATCAATATGATTTTGAGTTGGGTTCGATACACAGATATAATTTTACAGTTTTTGTGATGCTGATCAAAATATAATTATTTTACACCAAACACAGTAGACATTCTTTTGCAATATTTGTTTCAATTAGATAAATGTTTGTGATGTTCTTTTTAAGAAGATTGTATTGTATTTTTCAAATATATTAGATCCATAAAGGCAACTTTATATTAATATTAGGATAACTCATTTGATTTGAAAAAAACTCAATTCGATAACACATCAACTTCTGAAATAATTATTTAACTTTATTTAGCGTTACTCAAGCTATTCAATAATTCATGTTGTAAATTTTAACCTTTTTGTTACCATAATTTCGCCAAATAGACGTTTCTTGTACCAAAGAGATTTAGTGAATATGTAAATACATACTAAATACTATTAAACTATTAAAGTAAATACTATTTATTTAAATTATACAATGTTTCGGCCCAGTATAAGTTTGACTATTAAGGAGACACCTTAATTAACAATTTATGGTGGAGGTAGGACGAAAGACTAATAAATATTTTAGATTTCAAGAAGATCGCAAACTAATGTTCGAACAAAATATGCCAAGTTGAGAGGAACGGCGTAAAAACAACGCTAGAAATTACAACGTTTTTTTCAGATTGTTTTCCAGACACGAAAAACAAAACAAAAATTAAAATATCAAAGCTTCTACCAAAAAAGTTAAATAATTCTACAAATCACTGCAATTTGACACTGGGATTTGATCTATGATAGGAAAACTATAAAAAGGAATAAATTGTTTGTTCATATTCATCATCTAACCGCTATCTGTTTCATAAATACTATCAAAGCAAAGTAGTGAAAATAAACGGAGTCGGATGTGTTTTAGATAAGAAAAAACATTGCGCAAATTGAACAAAGAAATGTTAATATGACTATTAATTATTAACGTCAGTTACTGAAACCTGGCTAGTTGTACGACTTATAATGTTAAATCAAAAATATTAAACCGTAGTCTAGGAATATTGTATGTGTTGTATTATTACAGTTTTGTTTAGTTATATTAGCTAATTTGGCTTTGTTTAAATAAAAACCAAGTTGCTAAGCCTGGTGGACAACAAAATCATCTGCACGTACAAATGGAACGTGAACCTTATATATTCATTCAGCCGACAGTATTGATGTTGACAAACTAATTAATTATAAGTTATTATTATAACTTATAATTGTTATGGTATGTAAAGTACCTATGATGAGCATATTAATATTTTGTTTGCGAAATATTAACATCAATAGAAATACAGTTACTGCTATCATCAAATCTTCCTAAAAAGCGGGACATTTTTAGAACATCGCGGGACGCGGGACAAACTGTCAAAAACCGATATAATAAACATAATAACAAAATGCAAAAGGGCAAGCAGCTGCCCCCCTCCCCCTTGCATACACCCAGTTATGTGTGTATGTGTGTACCCGTTGTTTGTGGCGACGATTCCGGAGAAACTACTAAAGGTGTTGGGGCGAAACTTCATATTTAGAAGTTCCATGACCAAACTTAGAGCTGAAAAGGCCCAAAGGAACTGAATGTTCACTCTAAGTATTTTTCAAAGATTTTGAAAATGGGCCGCCATTTCTGAACTTTTGTCAATATAGTTAAATAACAAATTAAAGTAAAGGAAATTTTGTATAATTTATGTCTATGACATTTTTGGGTAAAATGAATAGTTTAGCTATTTGATCTAGATCGGTCTTGTCTGCATTAATGTAGAACTATGGTTAGCCAGGATTTGACAGATAGTTTCATTCCAATGACAGTTGGTAGTGTCAAACGCTGCTGTTTTGACAATACCTACTGTCAATAAAATCAAAATCGCTGTCAAATCCTAGCTAACTAGTTTTATTTCAATACAGCCACGACCGATCTCGATCATATAGTAACTCATGCAGCTAAACTATTAATTTAATATATATTATGATAAAGTCATGTGCTTGGCCACATTCATTTTTACTTGATCATACGCAGTAGGCTAAAGTATTGTAATCATGCCGAAAAAAAAAATTGAGATTTTAGCGGAAATTGGTCTTTTTGGGTCCCCTGAACATTTTTGACCAAGGTACAAAAAAATGTCTGTGTGTGTGTCTGTGCGTATGTCTGTGTGTAAACGATTTTTGTGGCGACGATTCCGGAGAAACTACTAAAGGTATCGGAACGAAAGTTCATATTTAGAAGTTTTGTTACCAAACTTAGAGCTGAAAAGCTTTTGGTTGAAAGGGGTCCAAAGGAACAGGTAGTTTATTCTAAGCCTTTTTGAAAGATTTTGCAAATGTGCCGCCATTTCTGCAACTTCGACAAAATAGTTAAATAATAAATTAAAGTAGAGGAAATTTTGAATAATTTATCCCTATGATATTTTTTGGTAAAATTAATAGTTTAGCTTTAAGAGCAAATTCTATTTGATCGAGATCGGTCGCATCTGTATTGATATGAAACTTCAAAGTAGCCTGGATTTGACACGACAAATATTTTTTTGTGCTGTCACCATAGAAATGTCTATGGCTGTCACACTCGAACACAGCTGATTTCATCAGAGGTTGGAGAACCGCTATGGAACGTTGCCGCTCTACTGCGGCAAAGTAGAAAATACAAAATTCAAATAAAATAAGAATGCCAATTTGATTGTTTGTTGATAAGAAATATCAACCCGTTGTTATCTAATTGTAAAAACGATAATTGAGAAAATTGTAAATAAAGTATAGCGATGAGTATAGTTACGTTTTAGTATGTTGGTACGGATGTGACATCTACAGTGTCATGAACGAATATAAATCTGACAGAATTTGATTTAGCTTTTTAAACTTGACGTTTCGTAGAAGTGGTATCAACCTAACATTTCCTATCCAGAAATATAACCATTTTTAATTTTTTGTAAGTACGTATTTTTCAAAAAGCAACACAAAAAACGTTGATGTCACTCCTGCCGAAAACTATATAGCGCGACTCGCTCACATGCGACGGCGACGCTTCGCCTTCGGTGACGCGCCGCATCACCGGTCGCCGCGCTATTCCGTACTTTCGGCACTTGTGACATAAATAACTATTATTCTAATGACGTAGTGTAGGTAGTGTCAAGTGCTGATGCTTTGACAATACCTACGATTTATCTCAATAAAATAGATTCTCATGCAGCTAAACTATTAATTTTATATATTGTATGATAAAGTCATGTGCCTGGCCACATTTTTTGAGAATGGTAAAATGTATAACGGATGAACTGGATTCGTAGATTCCTCAAAAAAGTGTAGTAGACGAGCTTTTACTGAGCTTGAAACATGGACGGAGTTCGGTACTAGTTTACTCCCTTTCAGAAATAAATTAACAAAAAGGTTGGCCATTTCTTAGACCGGATTCAGATCAGAATATCTATCGAAAACTCCTAGCCACTTTTAATTTCTTATGTATTAACATATCTTAAAAACACACTTATTTTATCAATTTGCTAACTCGACGTCTTCTTGTTTTTCAAAACCCTTCACAAAAAAACTGATCTCTAAGTCACTCTACATTCTCCTTGGAAAAGCCACATAAACCTTTAATTCTCAACACATTTAAATTAATTTAACTTCGATAATTTCTAATAAAAGTATCCAGAAAATAGCTTGTAATTTGAACTGTTTAGTTTAGCTGATCTGAATACAGCTGTAATCGTACGCTATAACGCTATATCCTAAATCCATAAGATTTTTGATTTAATTACCGACATTGTGTCAATATTTGTACAGCAAAATTCCTTGTTTTCTTTGCAGTCGCTGAATTCCATTTGAACTAAAGAGCCGAAAATCATGTTTAAACCTCTCGGATCATCCCATATTTTATTTTCAACTAAATAAACACGCACGAAAACTCCATGATAGAAAGCCACTTCAACATCATGCACGCAACCCCATCCGAAATTATTCAAATTTAATTCCTCGCATTGTATTTTCCGGCAGAAAATGACGTGGTAAGGGCTCTACTAAACCCCTCCGAATCCGATTGTTACTTATCCTCTTACCGGGGGCTAATAAATTTTCATTTGTTTCAGATACCAGTTCGACAGCGGTAAGTCCTCCCAGGAGCCCCCATCGACCCCCGATGTGTCCTTTTAACGCTTCCCACGCGGCGTCGCTTCGAGAGCGACGATTCAGTAAGCTAAGGCAAACAAATTATTTACCCTAAGGGCACTCGGAAAAACTCCGGGCGCCGCCTCCGACTTTCTATACTTTATTCCGGGAACGCGAGGCGTACGGTCATAATTTTTAAGAGTGGAAGAGAAAACAACGCGCAAAAGGTATACGTGAACGTTCAAAGTTAAATATTTTAAGGGAGGAATTGTAACGTATTGCTGGAGCACGGCATTGGCGTATCCAGGGGAGGAGGGTTTGCAAGGGGGGCTTTCGTATTTTGGTATTATGTTATTAGATAGCACTCTTTCCTTATAACTACTAGGGTGGTTATTTTTATTTAGAAAGGCATCTCCTCCAAATCGTTTCCAAATCCAAAAAGAGCGGCCACGTATTTATTTTCTTACTTTTGCTTTTCAATGTTGCCTGTCGAGGCCTCAAATTTACATGGAAAGAAGACATTTTTTCGAATAATTGTTCGGGGTTTGGGAAAACTTATGTTAAAGTTATAGAAGTTATAGAAGAATTTGACCTATTATACATGTGGATTTGACGCCCCCAATCCACCCCACAGTGCCCTGAGTAAATTTTTCAGAAAATTGACTGGCTAATCATTTTATTATCTTTTTTCTCATAGAAATCATTACTATAATCTTGAAGAATACCTATTTATAAACATTTGTATGTTAATTTACATTTGTTTAAACAAACTCTATTTATTTAAATATTTACAGTTTTTACAGTATTTTTTTTACAGTATTTACAGTTTATTACCTCAGAGAGACATTAATCATTAAAAAAATTCTTCCTATTCAGTTTATTTGTGAAACTAAGTAACTTATAAATTTCATGTTCGTGATATTTAGTCTGTATTATCTAATAAACCCAAATTTGTTTAAACAAATTCTACTTCTCAAATTTTTTTTTCAGACCGAAGTAAAAAAAAATAATTTTAAGTAAATTCCAAACAAAAATTCTTTAAACAACTGGTATTTGTTTAATCAAATGTAGGTTTATTAGATATTATAGATAATAGGTTTCTTAGTTATCTCGAACATGAAATTTATTATTAATTTCACAAAAACTGACTTTTCTACCATAATTAGAAAAAGTAGAAAATGAATAATAATTGATTGTTTAAAGAATAGGAAAAATATTTTTAATGAATTATGTCACTGTAAGATAATAATTTGCCATTTCGAACTCATATTTTCACCATATTTTTTACCCGTTTGGTTAAAGTAAAAGTTCACGAGTATTGATCAACTGCTTATAACTAAAAGATTAAAATTTTATAAAGAAATAATTCCAAGATAACATTCTAAGAATTAATCTTAGCATTAAAAAATATTGAAATATACAGTTCTGTTAGAAGAAGGAAAAGTTTGCAAATTTCCATAATAAAACAAACACCATGTATATTATAGTATATTATAATACAAGTTTTATAAGACAAAAATTGGCGCACGAGTTGCGACGAGCGCAGCGAGGAGTGCCCAAATGGAACGAGTGCGCCAATGCGTCTTATAAAGCTAGTGTTATATACTATTTTTTCTACTTTGCGACGTTAATTTTACATAAATGTCAAAAATTGCGGTTGTCATCTTACAATCTAGAGTAATATTTTTCTTCAACAGTTGGTAGTTGTAGTAAAATTAACAAATACGATTGCAGCGAGCCAATAGCGATTGAGATGTCAGCCTTATTTGACACTTGACGCCAATTTCATCAATCTTGGAAAACTAAAAGTTACTAAAAGTTTGTGATCTACTGTTTTCATAACGACACCGAAAGCGGTTTCGTTATGAGCTTATAACGAACGCAAAGTAGAAAAAAATATATTAGAACGAGAGGTTGTAAACCCAAAAAACTATTATTTGAAAATTTTCTGAATTTTTTTAATGTTAGAGAATTATTAAGGTGTTCCAGTAATTTGGCTATTTTTGGTTAATACCATATAAATAAAAAATAATGCATTTATAAAAATATGATCGCTATAAAAAATTCTAAAAAATGTAATATACCCTGTGTTCTATTTAAAAAATCTGATGTGGCCAGGCACATGACTTTATCATACAATATATAAAATTAATAGTTTAGCAGCATGAGAATCTATTCTATCGAGATAAATCGTAGGTATTGTCAAAGCATCAGCATTTGACACTACCTACACTACGTCATTAGAATAGTTATTTATGTCACAAATGCCGAAAGTACGGAATAGCGCGACGAGCGGTGATGCGGCGCGTCACCGGAGGCGGAGTGTCGCCGTTGCATGTGAGCGAGTCGCGCATATCTAGTTTTTGGCAGGAGCGACATCAACGTTTATTGTGTTGATTTTTAAGAAATACAGAATTACATATTAAAAAAATAAATAAAAAATTTCTGTATAGTAAATGCTAGGTTGGTACCACATTGACGAAACGTCAAGTTTAAAGGTGCGTTCCGTAATGGTAGCTAATGGCGGTGGTAGAATACGAAATTATAGTATTTCTTACATTCGTGATAATGACACATATTAGTTTGCATGTACATAAACATGAGTCACCAGCAATTTTCTATTTGAAATACTATAATGGCGTCTGCTACCACTGCCATTATCACTAATGAAAACGCACCTTAAAAAGGTAATTCAAATTCTGACAGATTTATATTTGTTCATGACACATCCCTACCAACATACTAAAATAAAACTACACTCATCGCTATACTTTATTTATAATTTTCTCAATTTATCGTTTTTAGAATTAGATATAAAGACGAGTGGATATTTCTTATCAACAAACAATCAAATTGGTGATCTTATTTTATTTGAAATTTGTATTTTATAATTTGCCGCACTAGAGCGGCAACGTTCCATAGTGGTTCTCCAACCTCTGATCGCCTGTGATGAGATCAGCTGTTTTCGAATGTGACAACACAAAAAATATTTGTCAAAATCCTGGCTACAATGTAGTTTCCTATTAATGCAGATGCGACCGATGTCGATCAAATAGAATTTGCTCTTGCAGCTAAACTATGAATTTCACCAAAAAATGTCATAAACATAAATTATTCAAAATTTTCTCTAGTTTAATTTATTATTTAACTATTTTGACGAAATTACAGAAATGGCGGCTCATTTGCAAAATCCTTGAAAAAGGCTTAGAATAAACTACCAGTTCCTTTGGACCCTTGTGAACCAAAAGCTTTTCAGCTCTAAGTTAGGTCATGAAACTTCTAAATATGAACTTTCGTTCCGATACCTTCAGTAGTTTCTCCGGTATCGTCTCCACAAAAATCGTTTACGCACACACACACACACACACACACACACACACACACACACACACACACACACACACACACACACACACACACACACACACACACACACACACACACACACACACACACACACACACACAGACAGACATTTTTTTGGACCTTGGTAAAAAATGTTCAGGGGACCCAAAAAGACCTATTTCCGCTAAAATCTCAATTTTTTTTTTCGGCGCGATTACAATACTTTACATACTGTGTATGATAAAGTAAAAAGGGATAGGTTACCGAATTTCGATCATAAAATGAGCACTCTGTATATTGAAAATATATTTAGACGATAGCTTGTTTAAAAGCCAAAAATTCTTTTTATATATCTTACGGTTGGCGAAATAATTAGGTATTCCGGTATTTTTGGCTAACCCTGCATATACAACCGCTATGCTTAACACGGCAGTGTTGTCAATATTGTCGATAACAACTATAATAAGCAGGTAAATGACAGAAAAGCAGATATTTGAAAAATAACTAAAGAGCAATTTAATAATAGCTAGATGCGATTTATTTTTCCTAATTCGTGGTAATTCTTTAGCATTAAATCTGCTTATTTTTTGAAATATGAAGAACCAACTATATTTCTTTCTTACAATCTAGATGTGGCTATTTTTAAATGTTTGCTTCCATTAATATGCTAATATTAGCGTTTTCTACTTTGCGTTCGTTATAAGCTCATAACGAAACCGATTTCGGTGTCGTTATGAAAACATTAAATCACAATCTTTCAGTAACTTTTAGTTTTCCAAGATTGATGAAATTGACGTCAACTGTCAAGTAAGGCTGACATCTGAATCGCTATTGGCTTGCCTCAATCGTATTTGTGAATTTTATTACAACTACCAACTGTTGAAGAAAAAAATTACACTAGATTGTAAGATAACAACCGCAATTTTTGACATTTATGTAAAATTAATGTCGCAAAGTAGAAAAAATAGTATATAACACTCGTTCTATAAGACGCATTGGCGCACTCGTTCCATTTTGGCACTCCTCGCTGCGCTTGTCGTGCCCAAAACAACACGTGCGCCAATTTTTGTCTTATAAAACTTGTATAATAATATACTATTATGAGTTCCTCGCACTTGACGATATTTGTTTGAGCAAGTAATAAATCTCAGTGAAAACTTTCATATAGACTTTTTTTAATTCTTTGATGAGCTAGAGCCGTTTAAAATACATAAAAGTGGAAGAATAGTTCATTCTAAATAGATATATTTTCTACAAATAGGCCATTTGACATGAAAATATAATAATTGAATGATTAGTGCAAAAAGTAATCTGACGCTTAATAAACTATTGCTCTTTCTACTTAGTTTCATAATGAACCCATTGTATTTCATAGTGGATGTTTCACTATAAAGCCGTAACCAAAGTTACAGCTATCATCTAACCCTCGATTTCAAAATTTAGATTTAAAAAATAAGAAGTAAAAATAAGAGTATACAAAACGAACGAATAAACCTCAAAAGGGATGATTTCTAACACTAGTAGTTAGTGTGTTTTTGCAATATGTCAGTTACTTCTTATGTTCGCATTCTAATCACGTTTTAATATAAATATGAGAAAGTATAAGTATGAAGTAGAAATATACTTAATAAATATAGATAAAAAACCAATTACTATTTTCTTTTTTTTCTTGTTATACGTACGAAACTCCTATGGGCAGTCATTTTCAAAACAAAAGCCAGGATTCGAATATCCAAAAGACACTCAGCAGCCCCTGCGTACGCTAAAAAGGACGATTCAGGATAATGACGTAGTATATACTATATATCCTAACAAACATATACGCAGCCGAAGTATGCCACCTACAGTGGCGTATGGTTCGGACGACCGTAGGTTGTACTATTCGAAGTCTGCCCACATATATTTGTTTCCCGTTGAGCTATATCGCATCCATGCTACATTTACCCCGCAGTGTACAACCCCTACGACCAATATCGACCGGTAAACGGTTCAAATGCCGCTAAAACTGCTCTGGTAAGCAACGATAAATCGACTTTTTGGGCCATTTGAGAGCCGTTTGAGACTTTTTGGTGTACTGATACTGTTTATAGTCGATTATGTTAACGTGGTGTTGAGTTTTCAGTGTTCATTTTTGGTTGTTTTTGGGAGATGTAAATATGGCGGTTGTAGTGTTGTGCGGATTGAATTTCAGCGCACCATCTGGGGTTTCGTTTATTTTTGTATTAAGAGGTTGGTTTCAAATGTGTGATTTTCTGTTGTAATTTTATGTAGTATTGAGCCATTTTTTTATAAGTGAAAATGTTTAACGACTTACTTTGTCAAAGTTATATTATAGGTTAATAATATGGTGACATACAGGCGGGATGTAATTTTAAATAAATCAAAAATTATACCCACAACCTGGATTTGAACCAGCGACCTTTGCGTTTCTAGCACAATGCTCTCCCATCTGAGCTACTGATGCCTATGATATATGATATATGAAGTAGTGGTTACTACCAAACAGTAACCTATCTTGACGTACACCTACTACTACTGCCTTTCCTAGATTTATGACAATTATATCTAACAAATGTCATAGGCCTCAGTAGCTCAGATGGGAGAGCATTGTGCTAGAAACGTAAAGGTCCCTGGTTCAAATCCAGACTGTGGCTGTAATTTTTTATGTATTTAAAATATACATCCCGCCTGTATGTCACCATATTATTAACCTATAGTTTTTTTTATCTTTGTAAGTTGTAAAGTAATATTTTTTGCTCATATAATCATCGAATCGTATGGATACACAAAATATTTGCTTTTACTTCAAGCTTTAAACCAATGTAGGAAATGGTTTAAAGCGTTTGTTTTAAACCATTTCCTACAGCACATCCCAGTACATAAAATAAATGCAACTACTAAATCTGTACATATTTCACTTCAAAGTATTGACTTCACATTGAACAACTCGTGCCCAGCACTTTCTCCTAACAGTAACTTCCGTCAAAACAATTGAAAGATGTTTGGTGCTTCGTATATATAATAATGAAATATGCGTTATTCACTACAATGATAAAGCAGTTGCAGCCTCTTATAACCAAATATTGCTGTGCGTTAATTTATACTACTACTAATGTTATTGGAAATAAAACCCAATAGAAATTTTTTTGTTGCCTTGCCATACACCACGTTTCATAAATAGCAAATCCAGGATAAGGCAGACGACGCAACTTCTGTCTTATATTAGAAGTTGCAGCTCGTCAATAGCTACAAAGGAGTTGCTGTAGATTTTGCTTCTATATACCAAGGTAAAAGATTTCTTTATAAACTAAATATGAAGCAAATACTAACCGTTGGTCGCTAACTGGCATCTAACATGTTGTGAGGTCAGAATACATAAATCCCTGCAAATAATCCTGCAAGGATACCCAATAAGTCTAGAAATGAGTCGTGGTCACATGTGGTAAGGCTTTTGGGGTCGTTTCTGTGTATTTTAGTTCCCTGCTTACTTCTACTTGAAGTAAACTGCAGGAAAATATTATAATACTTTAGACTTATTAACTGAAGCTTCTACTTGAAGTAAAATAAATACCTTTTTATATTCATATCGCCCATTGTTTGTAACAAGTACATATACAGGGTCCTGCAACTAAGCTCCCGTCTTCTGTAGCTCACTTACTCATTAAGCTAAGAGTTTGACATTTTGCAGGCTTACCCTGTACTTCAAGGTACAATTCAAGAAATTATTTTTTATTATACAGCGTGTTCCAAAAATTTGCAACGCCATGGTAATATATTTTTTAAAATTGCATGCTATACATTTTTCTACACATTTGGAAGCCTTTTATGGTTGCCTACATATCACCAAAATTTTATTGAAATCGGTTGAGTGACCGCAGCGGAAAAAAATAAAAACCAAAAAAAATTATTTTGCGTCGTAGGCTTTAAAAATCAATAAAAACCACAAAATGCACCTTGTTAATAAAATTTTGGGACGTGCTTATTAAGTTAGATGTAATAGTCTCGTTAACCAAGTGACATTGATCCAAATTATACAGGATGACCAAAATCGAGTGTCAAACTTGTCAAACTTCAAAGCGTGTTATTGTTCTTATTTTAAATTGGAACCCATAAATTTTTTATGTGAAATGATGCAGAATTAAAAAATAAACATTGTTTCTAAATACAACCCCATCACAATTCCCAATATTTTAAAAGTTATTCGCCAAAAACTCATTTTTCAACGTTTCCAACGGCAATTTTAGATAATAAATATCGTACGTGGCGTTGAAAAACAATTTATTTCATAAAAAATAATAGACGTATTTTAGATTTGAGTGTACTTAATTAAGTAGTTATTCAAATGCTAAATTTACTGCATAATTTACCTATAGCGGTAAGGACGGAAATGTGGCTATAGGTAAATTTTGCAGTAAAGTTAGCAATTGAATAACTACTTAATTAAGTACAGTAAAATCTAAAATACCTCTCTGCGTTATATTTTATGTAATAAGTTGTTTTTCAACGCCACGTACGATATTTATTACCTAAAATTGCTGTTGGAAACGATGAAAAATGAGTTTTTGGCGAATAATTTTTAAAATATTGGGAATTGTGATGGGGTTGTATCCAGAAACAATATTTATTCTTTAATTCCGCATCGTTTTACCTAAAAAAAATTATGGGTTCCAATTTAAAATAAGAACAATAGCGCGCTTTGAAGTTTGACACTCGATTTTGGTCACCCTGTATAATTTGGATCAATGTCACTTGGTTAACGAGACTATTACATCTTACTTAATAAGCACGTCGCAAAATTTTATTAACGAGGTGCATTTTGTGGTTTTTATTGATTTTTAAAGCCTACGACGCAAAATAATTTTTTTTTTGTTTTTATTTTTTTCCGCTGCGGTCACTCAACCGATTTCAATAAAATTTTGGTGATATGTAGGCAACCATAAAAGGCTTCCAAATGTGTAGAAAAATTTATAGCATGCAATTTAAAAAAATATATTACCATGGCGTTGCAAATTTTTGGAACACGCTGTATAATAAAAAATAATTTCTTGAATTGTACCTTGAAGTACAGGGTAAGCCTGCAAAATGTCAAACTCTTAGCTTAATGAGTAAGTGAGCTACAGAAGACGGGAGCTTAGTTGCAGGACCCTGTATATATTTCCTCCATTCAAACAACGCTTTACTTGAGACAAAACAAATTTCTGTGAAGGCAGTGCTACAAAGTGTCACTTTAAGCAATTTATTAAGATTATCTTTAAATATAATAAATGTAGTATATTTAAATAAGTTTGTTGCAATAAAGACACCTCTTAACTGCTTCTTTGGGATATTTCCAACTGTTTCCTGAATTATTATTATCATACGTAAATTTGATATTGCTTAAATAAAGTACGTATTACACATATGGCAGAAATGTAAGAGATCCAATATAATTTATTAACCACTTTTTAGAAATCGTAGAAACCGATATTTATTTTATTCGAACGTGGTGGAGGCGCCAGGCACCAAGTTTTAAGGATTCTGAAAACCTCGCACGACCTCTTGGAAATAATATTGCTGTTTAATGTTGTGATTAGAAGTCGTGCAGGAACTAGTTTATACAAATATCTGTTTACACATTTCAAATTTATTTGCGGATATTGCTAATTATACATATCACAATCAAATGCCATATGTTTTACATCTTTCTGATAACATTTAATATTGGAACGTACATGAAACAAGATATTTAGAATATTGCGAGACAAAATATATCGATATAAAAACCCACTCTTCTATACACGCCTTTGTTTGTAAAGGTTTGGCGTAACGTCAACAGATTCCCACTAGGCGCGGCTTCACTCAATTCACCTGTCGCTATAGGGATTGTTCTTTCAGCCCTTAGTGTTGTCTTAGAAATATCCGAGCTCTGATAAAAGTTGTAGATCACACAAAACAAACACCTCGACCTCATAAAAATGAAGATATCTAAAAGGCCCTCGGATAAAAAATGTTCCATGCTGAGTTATTGCAGAAGCAGTACCGGAGCAGCAGTATCTGAGCGCTCCGACGAGCGCAAATAGCCCAAGGGTGCCGTAAATAACAAAATTGGCTTTTTACCCCTGCAAAGTGAAGCGTCTCGGCTGTCAGGGCTTTCTTTAATTTCTCTAACAACCCGCCTACACGTTCAAGAGAGAAAAACACAGGGATGAACGCCTGCCAGTTTGTCTGTTTACAGTTAGTTACGAGCGATATTTACACGACAGGAAAATACCTTAACAACGTTCAGCGAAAGGCAAAGGCAGAATTATAGTTAGTTTAGGCCGAATTTATGTATCTCTGTTTATCAGTTTGTATTTCTTGAAAATTATTGATGTCAAAGTTGTTCTGATGATTGAATTTTGTTTATTCAGCATCCTCTCAAAGTGGGTTTTTTATGTAAAACGGTGGAGGCAAGGGCGCCGTTACATATGGGCAAGGGGGAGCGCTTGAACTGCTGAGCTGTTTATCTCAAATATACTAGGTGTTAAAAATAAGTGTAAAATATAGATAAAGTATAGTGAATAATCTACTTTTGATACCAAACTCATGCCCAGATACACACCTGACACCATTATAAATACTGCATAGAGCCGGAATATGGTACCAACTTTAGAAACTGCATTAGGAAACTAAGTAGTGCAGAGTATCTATAATACCTATATATTTCAAAACCAAATAGTTTGTATGTGAAACTTTGTTTAACGTCTCTAAAAACAATTAAAGATAACCCAAATTGGCCAAAATATGTACCAAAATTTAAAAAAAAGACGGTTCACATTAACTCCTTCGAGCGATGTTAAATAATAAAATAAGGTAGACAAATATTATTTGGTTTTAAAAGTGCTATTCTATGATACATGACACTATTTTCCCTACGCGGTTTGTAAAATTGGTTCAATCTTCCGACTCTCTCGAGCGTTCAAACAATACATTTTCGGACATGAGCACATTAAAAAATTTGTCCACTATGGTCTGGATGGTCTGTATACTGATTTCCTATACAACTGATGCATATAAATTATAATTACTTTTAAGATTCATAATTTATTGCCTTAGTATTGTCGCCTTTCAACTGTTTACGTGTCATAGTAATGAGAGCAATTTCGTTGTCGATAATCGTTATCACAGAATTTTCAACTTTTTCTGTAAATATACTCATTGTTCCTCCAGCGGTTAAATTTTAAAATAATTTTGTGATGTTTTTACTGTTTACCAATTTCTTATTAAGGCTTTTTATCGGATGCTCGATCGACACGATTATATAATTAAATTATCAATTGTGTTCATTTTGTGTTTGTAATTTTGGTTGTTCATTTTCTTTTCTCTACAATTAAGTGAATTACAACTAATATTGCCTTCGCATAGTTTATTAATTTGCTATAAGAATTGTTGGCTCGTGTTCATCAAAAGCAGGACAAAGACGATAATATTGGTTGGCAACCACTCGAATTCTTGAGATAATGTTTAAAACCGAAAATACAGACAAAAGAGACAACATTGAAAAGTGATAATCGTGTTTATTGAAAGGTGACAATTGTTCATTATACATTAGGCCTTTTTTTATTTTTTATTTTTGTAGGAAATAAACAATACTTACTCCAGTATATTTAAAAGTAAGAAAAATTCTACAATCTTAGTTGGCAATGAGACCAAATCTTAAATTGTAGGAACAAATAAATGATTCTAAATAAAATATATTATTACAAACAATTCTTACTTAAAATCATTAATGACACATTAATAAACGATAGAAGGGCAGCAAATTGTCTTGTAATTTACTTAATATCAATATGCTATAGGTAAGTTGTTGAGCATACAGGGGTCACAGCCGTGGTTCCTAATAACATAAAATAATGGGTAAAAATGACAAACATAAAAACAGCCGAGAATTTTTAGAGTGATTGCTATTTAAAATTAAACAATAATATAGGCGTGTTTTTGTATATTTTTTTTACTTTCATGTTTTGTTAAAACTATGTCATCCTTCATTTCCGTCTCCTATATTTCCAAAAAAAGAAATAGTTGAAACTTCCTGACGAATGACGAAACATAAACAAATAAAACAATAAGTTTGCCGAATTCCAAATACCAATCAATTTTCTGTTTTCATGAAGGCTGAAGAGTGTTATTTTTACTTCATTCCCTATCAATTTGTTTGAATAATAGTATATCGGTACGAGTCTCGAGTACTTATAAATAAATTTAGTTGTTGTACATTGTATTGTAGTGTCTGTCTACGTACATATTTCTATAGATACTGCAATTTAAGTATGGAGACATATCCTATTGTCTTGGTGATATCTCCTCTATATCTATAGTTTTATATATTTATTTTGCACATTTCACTTAAGTTGTATGCCCCTATTCTAATTGCTTCATTTCGTGTTGGTGGCTTTAGTAATGGTTTGCAGTTTCCATGCGCCATTAAAACGTTGTACGCCAATTGTCCTGGCAGAGGTTCAACTGGGGCGCAATTATTACGACTTCACATAACCTATAAATGCAGGTGCAATTAATATTTTATTGCAGCTGTGTTCATCGTATTATTGCCAAAGCAATTAGAAGTCATGTGTATGACACCCACATCCTAATAACCATTACAAGCAGACATTTAAAAATACGTTTTTTTCTATAAGTTAGTGGTGAAGTATTCATTCAACCTAAAATTACACTAAGCTAAAATTCAATAAAATACAAGGTGTTTCAGTAATATCGGTTAACCTTGAACGAGCATATCCACCAAGGATGGAGAAGCAATTTTAGTCAAATAACCTATAGTCTATAGTCAATTTTAAAGTTTTAAGTACTAACAAAATTGTTTTTAAGAAATCCGTCAAAACATTTATCCGTGCAAACATTTATCAATTGAAAATTAGAGAGATTAATACGTACCCAATCCAGAAATGTGATGCGGATTTACAAATATTGTGATTACTAAGCGATATCTGTCGAACAAAACAAACCGACTTAACACAGCAACTGCTCGCCCCGGCCGATCAAAGTTATGTCGCATTCTAGCCATTCGTCGCATACAATTGACATCCGTCTCTGATACTACAGAAATCAGTACGCAAACACAACCACATTAAGATTCCACAATCCAAAAGATTCTTATTGTAGATAAACGAACAAACAGCTGACTATGAGCTAGGCGAATGTAGGTCAATGTCGCCGTAGCTGTCACGACAAGGCGGAGGGAGCTCGACATGTCGCAGGCGGCATTGATGTGTCACCAGTTGCACCACAACTGTGGTGGAGTGTTGTCGCTTTTCTTGCGCTGAACATGGACGGCCGCCGTCTTTTTTTTATTAATTTCCTCAAGAATCCGTTAATTTAGATCATACGTTATTTGACCAAAGTCCTTGGGCATATGCTCCTTCTAGGTTAGCCGTTATTTCCGAAACATCCTGTATACCATCAAAAATGCAACGTAACAAAGACAAGGAAATTTAGTGTATCCTAATAAAAATTAACGATTACTAATGCTTAAATATACAGTGTGACCCTACACGGACATAAGTTTTAATTTTTGAGAAAAAGTCATTCTTTTTAATGAATTTTCGACATCCTAATGATCCCAGAGTCAAAGTTAGAATTTCAATATTATTTCAATATTGCACAACAATTAATTGTAATATTTTCCCAAAAGTAAACTAACAGTCTTTTACTGCTAAATTTAATATTTTATAGGAAAAAAAGACATAAGATGAAAAGCAATTAAATAAATCTAAAAACCCGCAACTATTATGATATTATGTTCAATGCTAAGGTATAGATAGATCTTACTGTTATGCATTGAGAGTTTCAACAGAAAATATCCTGCGGTATACGTTTCTGTGAATTGTATTCGCAAATTAACCAAAACATTTGAGGAACTAGATGTGGCAAATGAAACAATTACAAAATGATGAAGATGATGCAGTAGCATCTTGATTCAGGAAATACTGTCTCACAAAGTCGTTGAGACAAAGACTATAAGATTTAAACATACATACATACAGTCACTTACAAGTTATAAGGTTATTAATTAGGTTAATTTTTAGAAATGAAAAACACGCGCTAAGATTTTTTTTGCATGAAAACGGTACCCCCTACGAAAAAGGTCAGAGAGAGATTTTTTATCACAAATTGAACGAGGAATTCCAAAATGATTTTTTATTTGAAATATTCCAGTGGCGTACCATTTTATGTTAAAAAATTGAGATCGCTACCCGTATGTGCCCCAATGCTGAACACAAAATCCTTAATTGCATGTCAAAAAATGCGCAATAACTACCTCTTCAAACCCACTAAATTTTATTTGAATATGTCCGTCGGTTTCAGAGCTATACATAAATCGTCAGTTTTTAAGAAAAACTTTGAAAACGAAGCATTTGCGGACATACGTTTATATATCAAACTGTCATTATTTTTTCATACAGAATCACCCGCTGAAGTTTGTCGCACTTATTTACTAACACCCTGTATATGTCAAGGCAATTTATTATGTATAGTTAGGTCTATCTGGGGACATGCAGCTAAATTAATTAAACTAACTATCAAAAAGCCAATCTAACTGGTACATATCTATTTAACAATCTACTGCATTTTTAATTAATGCAAAGTTTGCTGTGCTCGAATTAATTAAAACCTGGAAACCGATGTAATGCAGACATGGATGGCATCCTTCCAATTTCCTAACTCATTTACCTCGTCCAACGCATCCCGTCAAAATTTTATTATTCCATAACCCCGGAAGACTCTTAAAAAATTAGGTTAAAAGCTAGTGTGCTGTTAGCTAGTAGTGCTCTCTTCGCAGAATAGAAGGGTGTTGACGTATAGAGCAAGATGGCTTTACTACAGCTACGGCGCCGTATACTTTTACGGTGTATCCAATAAATGGATGATGTCATTACCAGCGATGAATCTCGAAGTGGTTAAATTTTTAATCAACGATTTTACTGCTTTATTATGCAGTTTTATAATAACCTATTGCGGAGAGAGCATTATTTGTGCGATGATTGGACGATGAAACTTGAAATTGGGTTGGTCTATTCGCAATAAGATTGAAAAATAATATAAATGGAGAATAATTTATACCCCTGCGTCCGCCATCTTGGCGAATAAATTTCCTGCGTATTAAAATTGTATTTCATTTGAATATTTTATTGTTTTTAAGTTTGGTATCCAGTAGAAAAGCTGACTTTGCTGAGATATTTAGTTCTAATTTGTGAAGCAAATAACAATGGAGCTTTAAGTTTGTTTTATTGTATTTATATTGTAAATTATATAAATTTATATTAACTGTAACTTAACTAATTTGCATTATTGCCAGTTGAATTTTTCCATAATTAAGTATAAGATAAATAATCGAAATCTATATTATACACTTCCGCGGCCTCAGTCAATGACATATTGATTTTCTGCTGGAAGCCGGCGTGGTTGACTTTCAAATAGTCACTATTTCAAAGTTGACAACGTGGCTTCCACCGGAAACACAAGATGTCATAAGTTATTTAAGTTTACGAACCAATTTCTTAATTTGAATACACATTTTGTTAATTTTATGATGTACTGTTTAATATTGATGGCTTAAAATATTGATTGTATAACTTTCTAATACAATGGTACTATCAACAATTGCGAACATTTGTATTCAGTTTTAGTCTGAAATCTTAAAATAAAGGATAAATAACAACCTAAATAATTTTCCCACCGTAAATAACTTTAATTAATTTTTTTAAGTTGTTTTGTTTTAAACATTCATCGTTTAAATATTTTTTAATATACATTCATTTTATTTTGGATATTTGGTAAAATTTTTGTTTGAAAATGTTGTTTTGTTTTCAATATTCTATCGTTTAAATATTTTTTTAATATACAGGCTGGTCATTTTATTTTGGATATTTGGTAAACTTTCCATTTTCAAATAGAACATCCCGTATAATTTAAAATTGTTTTATTCTAAGACTAATTCTAAGAATCTTTTGTATAATTTTTTTAACGCATTATTTTTGAGGCGTGAGCAAGTAATAAAAAATAGACGAAATTACCGAAATACCTAAACAATCCTCCTACTGAAAAAAAATTAAATAAACTATTGTTTATTCTGGAAATTTGGTAACTGATAGCACACCCTGTATATTTACACATTTTTTAATTCTACGATTAATTCTTTTGTAGAAATCATTTTTTTAATGCAGTACTCATTTTTTAGTTATAAGCAATTAATTAAAACTCCTGGACTTCAAATTAAGAATATTTTCCCACAGACATACACATTTCCTTTAATTTGACAGTTTGAATATTAAATTTAATTCTATTTCATAGGTAGTTAGTTATTTTTTCTTGATTTATATTTTTTTATCCGTTAATGATCGATTAATTGCTCATAACTCAAAGATCATGCATTTTATAAAAAAAATATTCTTATATAAACTCTTAGAATTAAAACGTGTAAAATATACAGGGTGTTCTATTAGAAAAGGAAAAGTTTATCAAATTTACAGAATTAAAAGAACATCATGTATATTGAAAATATATTTAGACGATAGCTTGTTTAAAACCAAAAAACTTTTGTTTTAATTATTCTTTTAAATTCTTACGGTTGAAGAATTAATAAGGTTTTCCTGTAATTTTGACGAACTATGTATAATCCGCCATTTTGAATTTATTATGAAAATCTGCCATGACATTTTTAGTTATCAATCTTCAAATATTGCGGGAAATAAGTTTCATGCAAATCCAAGATTTTTTACATTTTCGGGGGCCATATTGATTTGGCCATTTTGAACTTTGAAAATTGGACATTGGAATTGGAGTCTACGATCTTCAAATATGATAGCAAATAAGTTATATAAGACCCGGCATCTTTCCAAATGTTCTAGTTGCCATATTGCATCCGCCGTTTTGAATTTAAAAAATATGACAACGGGTTTGGAATCAGAATACCAAAAATACTATACATCATAATAAAAATATTATTTAAACCCTTTAAATAAACAAATATTGTTAAAAATGTACGCTGTTTCTCCGTCAAGTTCAAAAACAGTACATATCCACGATGATTATTTTAATCATAGCTCTGCTTTTAATGCAAATATAAACAAAATATGTAATACATTTAATTCTCTGTGAACTACTTTATATTTTGTCTGTTGGCACAAAATAGCTAACTGCTATACTTTTCAATATATTGCACCGACAAAATTATTTTGTTAATTTTCTCAGAACTCAGTTTTTGGACTTGGTACTGTTACTCAATTCACAAAAATCTAATGTTACAGATCTACAGTTTCAAATTTAGGATAAACAAAGCGTGCCAGAATCAGGTATCTTTAATTACTGTATTTTTGACGAATTGAGAGATAAATACATGAATTATAATAAGTGGGTATTTTAAGTGTGTGAAATTTTCTGATATGTAAATTCAATAATTAGTCAGTATAATTCAAACTTTAATTAATTTAATAATGTTGTTAACTGTTTTTAGTACAGTTAATTCTATTTTTTCAACTTTAACTGCCGTTACCAACCTGGAAGCACTTATTTAATTACAAAATATTACTTATTTGTGATTCTGATGTAACATTTGCAAAAGTTGCTAAAAACAATATTTTCGAAAAATTGAGTTACCAAATTCCGCAATTGGCAAAGTAAGTAGGACGGAACAGTACCTTTTTTATTTCAATTGTTTAAAATTTTGGACACTATATTACTAAAGAAACAGTTAGATATGTGTACTAAAACACTATACTAACACCTATATCACATAAAATAGTTGATATATGTACATCTGCAGTTAAAATAGTCAATCTGGCAACACTGCTACTGACTAACAAAAATCAAAAGGGCAGATATTATTATTACATATTACTATCATTAAAATTAGTATTTATATTGTTATTATTATTAGTTTTTAACACTAGTTATAAATAACGCTGTATAATTACTAATTATTATAGAGCCTTTAGTGGTAGCTGGAGCAGTGATTATCACAATAGTACCCAAAAGTTTTTGATTTTTGTAAATCTCAGATAGCTATCTGAAAACGAGACACTTGGCGACGGTTTTCTTCATCAACCGAACAATAAAACAATACATTAGATATCCGGACTGTCAGGCGTAAAACTGGATGGATGGTAACCCTAGTTGCCGTGGAAGAATATTAGATGACATAAGATAAAATCAAGACATAAGATAATATCAAAAATGTTTAACATAACGAAATGAAACATACATGTTCAGAATGAACTAAGATTGTGTAAGTATTCTTATTCTTGAATATTGGCATCTTTCCATCTATCCAAGCTCTGAATGCCAGTTTCACACAGAAGTAGCCTTTTTTTAATTCCGATTCCTTCAAACGATTAATTTCTAAGGATAAACCATTATAATATGTTTTTGGAATGTGTCCATGTCGACAAAGGTATATAAATTAATATACTAAAAAAAACAGACGTCGTCATTGTGAATGACGACAGACGTCGTCATTCACACATGGCACACGTGCTTTGCTTTGCTTTTTTTTTTTAATTACCTGACTATTTAGGCTGATGATGGTGTAACCAACCAAACCGGTACCTAAGAAATTATATATTTTACAAAGGAATAAAGGCATCTTCGAGTATATTAATTATAATATGTATGAGTATTTTACACTTTAAAATATCTTTGAATTCTTCTAATCATCACTCAGTAAAATTAAGTAAAAGGATGGGGTTGGGGTTAAACTTTGCATCCTGAGTAAAAAGAAAACTCTACACAAGCTTGAATAGTATTGAAATATCGCACTTTTTCCAATCCAAATATTTCAAATTTTCTCCCAAATCCGTACGGACCCAACGACGAGTAAAACTTATGTATACGTATATCGGGTTCGAGGCAACATCTGTATTCTATGATCGCGCCGAGACTCAATCAGGACAGTGTCACACTTTGCAGTAACATAAATTTTTATTTGGCAAACAGTAGACCGGTTCCGAAATCGGCACGGACGCGTATCCTCTATGGTCCTTCGAGCCGGATAAAAGTAACGAATAGACACCGAGACAGAGAGAGCAAAGGAGATCGAGACCAGTAGTGCCAACCTATATAACTATTATATTACCAGTGCATGGCGGCGGCATTCTAGGATTTTGGGACAGGAGTTACAATGTGCCCAGTTATAAATTTCCGGTCGAAAATGTCGACAGGGAACGCGGCAGCGTATTTATTAGCGATCACCGCTAAAGCATTTAACGTCTGTAAACATTTGCCGAGCTGTGTGTGCTCGACTCGCAATAAAATCATAAGTCTTTGTACTTTACGATACTCGTATTTGCGATGTGTTTACAATCCATTAAAGCGGTATAGATTCCTTGACTTTATTTATGTGTACGTTAAATAAACTATTATCTTCGATATTGGTCTACGTTAAGTCAATAAATATTCTGTCAAACATACTTATTTCTTTAGTATGTTGTAATTAATTGGTAAATTTCGAGATCTTATATCGGATCAAAGCAACATCGCTGATTTTATTTTACCAAAAGTATTAAATTTTTGTATTTGGTTAATGTTGCTCAAGTCGTACCCCCTAAGAAACAAGCCGTTTAACAAGCAGCTAAACTTAATTTTACCCAAAAATGTCATAGACATAAACTATACAACATTCCCTCTACTTTAATTTATTGTTTAAATATTTTGACAAAATTGCAGAAATTGCGGCCCATTTGCAAAATCCTTGAAAAGTGCTTTGAGCAAACATCCAATTCCTTTGGACCCTTTTAAACAAAAAGTTGTAGGCGAATCGTCGCTACAAAAAAACGATTACACACCCACACACACACACACACCTTTGTCAAAAATATTCAGGGTATCAAAAAGGACATATTTCCGCAAAAATCTAATCTTTTCCGGCACGATTTCAATACATTATCAGTTTACATATGTATAATAAAGTAAAAAATAGACATGATATTAAAATAGGTAAAAACGAAAAGTAATTTCTTAAGTCGTACCAGTACGATTTAGGAATTTCATTTAGGTACGACGTAAGTAACATTAAAAAAAACATAACCTAACTCTGAATAACTTCAATACGATTTCGTGTCGAGCAAACGATGATGTAAATACTAATGAATTAATATTTAATAAAAAGCAAGATTTTATCAATAGTTTACTTGCAAGATTAACTACCAAACAAATGCAGAAAATTACTAGAAAATATCAATAAACTTACTTGATGAGAGAATTCATGATGAGGCTGGTTGACAGCAGACGATAGTACGTAAATAAATTCAAAGGACTGAAATGTATATTTGGTTGCCGTTACATTCGCGGTTGTAGCCGTATTACATTCAAAATTTAAAAGGTACGACTTAGGCAGTGGTACGACTTGAGCAACCTTAACCTAACGCAGAAAAAATATTGCTGACGATTTTTTTCGATAATTTGTTACTTTTAGACCAAAGCAGTATGGGGAGAAGATTGTAAAGTATTTATCTTAAATTTAATGCATAGATTGCAACTTGGTATGAATAAATATAACACAAAAACTTAGTTGAAAGTTGACGCATATTGCGTTTAGACACAAGGTTACTGATTCCTCGCAAAACATTAAGCTACCGAAGAAAAATAAATTACGAAGACGACGCAGCTATCAGCAGAAAAATGTAAATGGGATTTGTAGATAAAGAGTAGAATCATAATAACATGGTACTATAAGTGCAAACTAGTGCAATTTCTTTCTAATGTCTAGGAAAACTTTAGGTTCATTCCCTATTCTGTGTGTTCTATTGTGCTAATTTAAAATAATTTTTTATTTATATTTACGAAAATGAAATACATACTTTCAGTAGGATACTCTGACATATCACTTTTCGTTATTTAGCGCTTAAATAAACTAATAATATACTCAGTATTCGATTTTGCTAAGAGCGTTGAGATTAATGAATAGTGGTAGCAGCGCATAATGCGCTATAATTAAGCATCAATTTCACTTGTGTTTACTGAATGAACCTTTTTACTTTCATATAGGATACATAATTTAACTGAATTCAAAACTAGAAAATTTGACTTTTGGCCAACAATCCGGTATTTCTACTATAGTGCAATGAGACATGTCGATCTTGGAGTTCACTATGGAGTTGTTTCAACGTGAAAATACCGTTCAGGTACACATTGCATGGTAATGTGTTGTCATGCCAAATATGTCAGCGCTAGTATTGCAAGAACTTACGTGTTTAGAGAGATAAATTTCATAATAGTTAAGGTTGTGGTACTTAGATAAAGTTCTTAAAAACTCAAATTATGGTTATTTAATAACCAGATTTTACCCAACCGACGAACTATTACAATAACATAACTGGCCCATCTCGAAAAACGATACCTGGACGATGTTTTCTTTATGTTGTAACATATCTATTGATGCTCTGATTTATGTATATATATATATATATATATATATATATATATATATATATATATATATATATAAAAATATATTCGTTTCTTCGATCGTATGTAAGATAAAACCAACGGTAATTTATTTGGGTAGGACGATCTCAGGAAAATAAAATGATCAACTCTTTGTTAATTGCAATATTTCGACTCTTTATTGAGTCTTCATCAGGCAATACTAAAAAAAACACAAGGAGCACATGGTAACTAAAGTACAAAAAAAAATTCCACAGCACACTACTTACAACTAAGTTACTCGAGACAGCAAAATGAGGTTTTTAGCAGGACCATTTTACGGTGCGGTGTACAAACACATTAAAACTTAAAACGAGGGACGAAATTCACGTACATCCATTACTGTACAACGTTCACATAGGTATATCGAAGGAAAACGACTGCATCGAAGCAGGATATCAGTTATTTTTTTTTTTTTCCTCCCCCTTCTTCCCCTTTCTTAACCCCATAAGTAACATATCCGAAGGCGTTTACTTTGAAATCAATAATATAAATGTATTTTATGCGTATCTCTGTTTATCTATGTCTATTATCAAAGAGTATATATTACTTAAACCGTCCAAGTCGTTTCTAAAATTTATAGAGTTCTCCGTCATGTTAATGTGGTACATTTCCAAGAAAAGTCTGTTGTTATAATTGTTGTCTACATCTAAAATCTCGGATCTTTGTGAAATCAAAGTCATGGCTGTTCTCCATACAGTGTATTGATAATGCACATCTTGTTTTATTTGTGCGACAATCACTTTTATGCAAAGCAATACGGTTTCTTAGCCACTGAGAGGTCACACCAACGTACTTTGCCTGACAATTAGAACATCCAACACAATAAATAAGGTTTGACCTATAACAGTCCGGATCTTGATCTTTTAGCCCACTAAATAAGTTATTAACTTTGTGCGGGTAGTGATGTGCCAATTTTGTGTTTTCCGGAAGTAGTGGTTCAAATATCTTTTTCAAAATTGGCGTTAAACCCGTTATCATTGCCAAACATTTTAATTTTGTATTAACTTCAGGTACCGGGATATCCCTGTTGCCACGTGGATGTCTGTAAGCATTAGTGGAAAATAATATTTTATTCAGTAATTTACCCGGAAACCCATTATTGAGAAAAATTGTTTTTAATTTATTAAGTGCTGAAGGCTGAAATGATGTATTACAAATTTTTGTGATTCTGTTCTTCATCGCTAGAACAGTATTAATTTTGTGACTGAAACTGTGGTTAGAGAAAAAGTGTATGTATCTACCTGAGTACGTTGGCTTAGTGTACCAATCAGTTGCGCAATCTAAAAAAGGCAAGCAACCACAATCCTCCGATTCCACTGTAAATTGAATGTGGGTGTTGAAATCGTTAAAGGTGTCCAAAATGTGCCCCACTCCATCCTGCGGAACACACGTTACGATATCATCGACAAATTTGAAAATAAAAGGCAGGCGAAACTCAAGCAATGGAATCACATTATCCAAGATGAAATCCATGACTATGACAGCCACAATTGAACTTATTGGTGATCCCATTGGTTTATCAGCAACATTAGAGACATTAAAGTTCCTAATAATTATAAATTAATATCACTTGATGTTGTCAGCTTATTTACAAATATTCCCGTAGAACTTGTTGTCGTCGTTGTGACCGCAAAATGGGACTTGATTAAGGCTAACTGTAATTTTACTTTAGATTCATTCGTAAAAACTTTAAGATATATTTTCTCAAACACCTACTTTGCTTTCCAAAATCAGACTTACCGACAAAAGTTTGGCACACCAATATATGGAAAATACTTAAACAACAAGGGTTCAAGTATGAACTATTTTTAAAGAGTGATAGATTCTGTTGGTATTGCAAGAAATTCTAAAGAGTGGGAAAAAGGTGCGCTGAGTAAGTCACAATTAAATCTCACTCAAAATCCAATAAAACTTGTATTTGGAACCCAAAAAGTATATTGGAAAGTGCTTGCTAGGAACCCGATAGTGCAATTTAAGATTTTAAATATACGTTTAGACGTCCAATCGTTAATATCGTCATTTAGAGATTAGGATCTTATTAGGATAGCTACCACCATTAATTACCTACAATTTGACACATGAACGGTCTATATCAATGTTTGTAAAGTTATAATCAGTCGTAGCACTTATACAACCTATAAAATACACAAAATTGTGCAGTTTATAAACGTTAGAGCTATTTTTAATTTGTAAATTGAGATATTCGTAATCTCCTACCGGACAATCGTTACGAAAAGATTTTGTCTTTTAATATTTGCAATTGTTTACACAAATAATAAATTTTTGCTAAGTTCAGTAAAAATAACACCTTCTTATTGGATAGACTATGATATTCGAAATTACTTACGCTGGAATTATTTCGAAATAAACCTCCATTTTGATTTAATCTTCCATAACACATTTTAAAGTTTTATCAAAATTGGTTCTGTTAGTGTGGATTTGTAATTATTGTTGATGATTGTTTCGCTTCATTAACTCGACTCGCAGATTTTTAGGGTAAATTCGGGTTTGTGATGTATGCGGTCTCGATTTGATGCATAATGTCAAGTGTGTAATCGAGATTAATGAAGAGCAATGCCCTCATAAATTTGGCTTGACATATACGGTGTCCAAATAAGCCACTTGTAATTCATCACCGAATGTGATTGTCCCACAGTTGGGTTTGAATAAATGGTTTGTTCTCAAATCTTTATTTAGGGATCAGTTGAATACTAGGAAACGAGGAACATTAAATTAAACGAAGAACAAAATAATCAATTCGTACACTTCAATGAACCACGTAAAGCTTCCTAATTAGCATCCTCTCTCCTAAGCACCTCTTTGTGTTGCCGGCTATAGCATTCCCTAAATCTCCGAAAGGACAACTTTTAGAAGCAAATTACTCTGCCGTGCGACTACTAAGTATTAATCCGTCGATTGCTTTTGGAGACAATTATTTTTCGGGCGGATTAACAACCTATAGGAATTGCTACACGGATTTATTTGGTAATCATTGGGCAATTCCGACAACGCGCGACTGCTCGTTGCGATGAAAATGGCCGACACTATAATTTTACGATTATTCGGTCGTAAGAATTTTGTTCGAGTTTTTCGTAAGTATGCGAGCCGTGCCTTAATGAAATTTTATTTTCTTTAACTATTTATTGGGTGTTTATTGTTACGATCGAAGACATAAATCGGCGATTTACAATAATAGCCAGCTAATGTCGTTATTAATCAATATAAGCGGTTGATGATGTAACTACCGACGATTAACGTAGATATCCAATTACATTGGCTATACTTCCGGATTATGTGCATTGGAATTTTTAAAGGGTAAGACAATAGCTCCCAAAAGTGAGTGCATGTATAAAAATATCTTTAATGAAATTTAATGGATCTTTTTAAATCTTTCTAAATCTATTTATTGTAACTTTTTAGCTCTACAGTTAATTAACAATTGGAGTTCTGATAAAGAACTTACTGTTAACCCAAACAACCATGCTAATTCATGCTAATCCCATTGGGAAAAACGAACCCAGACGCTGATGACAAAACCATAACGCTTATATGATTGGCCATTACAGGAGCAATGAGAACATGCCCCACTGGTGCAATGGAGGCAATGCTAAATGGCACACCTCAGCATATTCATTAAAAGGAGTGGTATTCCACTCAAGGCACCTTAAACCGGGCAAGGTTTATGGTCACCTAAGCATTGCAAATGGCATATGTAGCAATGCGTTAAAATACCAAAAGACATTATGTCACCTGTCTACGACTTTGAGGGGGCACTAGCAGAGACTCAGATAAATCAGAGACTCTTTATCGCGATGGTATTGGGGTGGGCAAGGGCAAGGGCAAGGGCCACGACGGTATTAGGACTAGCAAGGACCTACTAGTCCTTGATAAAAGTACACATCTGGGGAGATGCAGCTAAACGAGCTTCTTGGGAAACATCAACTGGGAGGAGATAAGCAAAGACTACCATATCGTTCTCCGTCTCCAAGGCCAAACAGTGTTTCCAGCTACAGAAAGCGAGACTTACGATTTTTTAATTAATAAGCATAATTTGCTTAACATATTGAAACTAATCTAAAAGATTAACCATCAATTTAAATCTGAATTCTTAAAAATAGGTACTTGTCTCTAATCTGCTTTTTACTCATTTCACTGATTCACTAGTTCGAAGGGTTTAGTTTCTTTTAGTCTTCTCACTACATTGTGATTGTTCAGTAGCTGCAGGGCCTCTACGTTCACGTGATGACTTAGGCGATATTTATGCTTAGTGGCGAATCTTTTTATCTCTTGGATGACTTGTCGGACAATAAGATCACGGTGCAGGTCACTATTCCGTATGTTCCGAGGAGCGTTAACCATATTCCTTAGTGCTTTGTTTTGGAAAGTCGGGAGTCCTTGTATATTGGAGTTTTTCGCGCAACCCCAAAGCTGGATGCCGTATAACCAAATCGGTTTTAGTATTTTGTTGTAAACATGTAGTTTGTTCTTCCCAGAAGCCAGTACAATTCTCTGTATTTGAGGTCAAGCTCTACTCTTTTCTTCTTAACGTGTTCTTTCCACCTGTATCCAGAGTCATACCCAAATACCTTGTAGTATTCGCATAAGGAATCATGGCGTCGTTAATCTTGACAGGAGGTATTTCCTCGAATCTTTTGTTTATAAAGTTAATGTGGACAGATTTCAGTTCGTTGAGCTTAATCTTCTATCGTTTGGTCCATTTATAGATTTTATTACTAGCTTGTTGAAGATTCCTAGTAGATTCTCCAGTAGTTGGTCGCACTGCCATTAGAGCCGTGTCATCTGCGAATGTGGCGAATGTGACTGTTACATTTTCCAGCAGTGGTAGGTCACTTGTATACAGTATATAGAGAATTGGTTCCAATGTACTACCCTGGGGTACCCCAGCTTTTACTTCTTTTAGTTCTGAGTATTCATCGATCTGTTTTATTCTGAATAGTCCACCAGATATATAGGATGTTAGCAGCTCAACGTATTGTAAAGGTAGCATACGATTGCTCACAGATTTCTCAACAGGACATTCTCCGTTGAGATACCATCTCACCAAAATTTGACGAAGAAATATCCAAGACAGCGGGATACCTAACACGTGAATGTGAAGCTCTAGTGCGCACAATGCAATTACAGTCATACAAACTCATCACGCTATTGCCGACATTACGAAAAGACTCAACATCGGACTCGAATCGTGAGAGAAATCTCAACATATCTCCTAGATCAATATATATCGTAAAGTGCAAGATAACATACAACCTAACCATACCATACTGTACCGTACTACACCATGCCATACCATACGTTTTTTGGTTTTTGCTAATTTTGAATAAAATAACTAACTACTAATAAGAAAAACACATCCCGCCGTGCAAGCGGGATTGTTAATAACAGACAATCTGGAAAATCATGTCAATCAAATCTTGAAGCTTGAATATTGAAAACCTCGTTCAAAGTTGCAGACGTACGGCGTCTGTGATTGAAGACGGTTTGCAGACAAGGCTTATAACTAAGCTATTTCTAGCAATTTCTATAATATTCTTTATCTACTGCTCACATATAATAAGTTCATTGCATACGTATCTATGACTATATAATCCCCATCATGATACACGCCAATGATTATAATGACATTAGCGTTGTATAATAATGACAGTTCGTTCAAATAATGACTTCATTATTTGAACGAACTGTCATCATTATACAACGCCTAGTGCCAAAGTCTGTCAAAACGAACGTGGATGACAGTTATGTGAAAAATTGCCTCGCCATCATTGACATATACATTCAATGCGCATAACGGACATAAATCGTTCGCATGCTCGCTCTTTATATCCTTAGTTATCCGTTCGTCAAATAATATACTATTATCACAATATAAATATTTTTCCTAAAAAATAGAAAAATAAATCAAAGTTATCCCAAAACGAACACTTTGCACGGGAATACTCTACACAACGTACAGTTACCAATATAAATACTTTTAAATCAACAAAAACTTCCGCATCTTTTTTCGTCTACTAGTACCAAATCTGATCATGGATGAGCTGTGGACGTGGAATAACCAAAGCGCGCTCGATTAAGGCAACGCGTTGTTCCAGGTAAATAAATCTGCGGTGTAAATGTCACCTACAGCTGAAAACAAAATTCACTGCGACTTCGATCAGAGCCTACTCGAGTTAAGAATTTATTTAAAGGCACATAATTTACAGTGGTTTTTAAATTCGTTCATAATCTGCCCAATTGTACGTCTAGAAGATATAAATGAGCATACAGAATATTTTTTAATGTGAGGTTTAGTTGCCAAGTTATGGCCATCTAACGAATTGATGCGATGAAAATACGTATTTTTTGGAAGCAATTTTTCAAATTCAACAAGTTTACAATAAAGTATTAAACGTGTTGGTGATTTTGATCTTTTTAAGTATGAAATCAAATTCGACGTTGAATTTTTTATTTATAAAACCGGAAGTAAATTTTTTAAATTAAATTTTTAATCACTTTGCCTTTTACTCTCTTAATAAAACTTAAAGTGTGTAGATATACACTGAAAGTTTTAAAATGGGATCTCAAATAGTTTAGGAAATACGTGAATGTAAATACATACGTGTTGTACTGTGTGGGTACTAGGTGCTTGCTGAGATCGCATTGTTTGCACGAAAACGCATTAAAACAAAATGAAACAACATTCTAAGAATTTTTAGATAATTTTTATTCTTTTACCAGGAGAATCAATACTAAATCGTTTCACAAGAAGGCCTTCAATTGATGGAATAAAGGCGTGCGCAAATCGGGGTTGCAGAAAATCCTCTACAGTTTAGATGGCCTTAAATCCCAGAAAAAGATGGTGCTACTAATTGCGTATCGTTATCACTTAACACAAGATAGGAAAGTATCACGTAACATTGAGTTAATCCGTCGTTTTGTAATAATGCGTTTTCGTGCAAACAATGCGAGCTCAGCAAACACCTAGTTACGTATCTCCTAAACTATTTCAGATCCCATTTTAAAACTTTTAGTGTATTATCTACAAGCTTTATTACCAGAGAATTTTTTAAAAGGGGCGTAGTTGTTAAAAATTAAATTTTAAAAATATACTTCTAGTTTTATATAAGAAAAAAATTTCAACTTCAAATTTGATTTCATAATTAAACAGATCAACAAATTTTCTATATAAACGACCACGTTTAATATTTTATTGTAAAAAAAATTGTCAATTTGGAAAATTGCTTCCAAAAAATACATATTTTCATCACATCAATTCGTTAGATGATCATAACTTGGCAACTAAACATCACATTAAAAACATATTCTGTACGCACATTTATATCTTCTAGACGTACAACTGGGCCGATTATGAACGAATTTAAAAACTTCACTTTTTTCGTTATCGGCTTCACGTGAAATGCCCCAGAAGCCACATAAGGCTGTACCGTCAGAAAACGAATTGATAATAATGATACTTTTCATAACAATGTGTAAATTTAATCATGTTATAATATGAAGGTAAATGTGAGAGTGCGCCTGATTGACGCAAGGGAGGAAAAGAGAAGGCTGAGTAGGAACGGAAAGGGAAAGGATACGTCTAATATGAAAGTCAAATAAAATGCTGCCCATATGCTACCACACCGAAACTGCAATTGTCTCATTGACAGTTTGTTGCTATAACAAAATCAATATTGCAGAGGCACATGAATGGACTAGACTAACATACTTATTGCGATATAAATAAAGTTCCTAATTTACGTTCTGAAATAACTCACATGCTTGCATCGATAAAGAAGTTATTGAAAGGAAAAGTCAAAGCGTGCGACTTCCAGATATGTTAAACACCCTTCAGCTCCACGATAAGAATGAATACGAATAATAAGAAAACAAAGAAGATCCAACCTAAATTTTAACCCACAAAACGCGTTTATCTCAAATTCAACCATTTTACCCGACAGGCACGCGTGACGTTATTCCGGTACGATACAGCCTTAAACAAAACGACCGAAACAGGTGTGTGTTTCAATAAACCTTATCTACATCGGTTCGTGCATTGTCACCTTTTCCTAGCGCCCACATTTTTGTCGATAACCATTCATTCCCGATAGTAAACTTACGAACGTTCGCAAAAAGTGTAAAAATAAAATGGTATATCGTTAAAAATCTCGAATCGGACCGTAAAAACGGGAAATAAAAGTATGCTTGGATCGTTGCTCCGATTCTGGTGCTGCATTATGCATGAGAACTGATACGCGGATGTAAAGGACTGAAATTAGAGTGGTAACCGGATTTTTGTATCGTCTATTTGTCGGGATTGACCAGAGAAGGGTATTCTGGACGGTGCTAATTTGTTGAACCTCACAAAAAGAACCAGAAAAAGTATATTTCAGTGGATAGTGTCCCAGCAAGAAAGTAAATGACGAATGTTTTTAAAGACTTTTATTCGATTAAAAGCAACTGAGAGTATTAACGATAAATATTGAGTTTTTGTACGCATCATCAAACATACACCTTCCTTCCAAAGCTCTCAACTATTTGTTTTTTGGTTCATTCCAATATCTGATTTTTTCTAGCGTATCCACTAATTTAAGTAAAATGCAATTTTAAATGAGGTTGTACCTTGCAACAGTAGAATTATTTTCTACTTATCACTGAAAATTTGTTGAAGGATGCTGAAAACTTGAACGAACTTCAATTTGCGATTTCAACTCTCATTTGCGATTTGCCATTTGCTTCAACTCTTATTTGCGATTTGCCAGTTTCAAATAACGACAGCGAATTTCTCTTAAGTGATATAATTTATATCTTTCTAGTGGTTCACTTTAGCAGGTTCAAGGCGGGTTTTCCTAGGAGCAGGTTTTTTACGCAGCGTACAACGCATTTCAAGTTGACAGCTTAATACGCCGCGCATTTGTATCTTCCAAACGTGCAGCATCAGATATTTAGGTCGTCTACTTATAGTTTGGTCAAGGGATCTTTGCGTGTTGTCAAAAGTCACAGTTCTCTGAGAAGATGTACGTTACGTTGTACGCTGCGTAAAAAACCTGCTCCTAGGAAAACCGGCCTTTACACTTTTCACTTTTCACTTTTTCACACGCATATTTTGTAGTTACGCTGACTCCAAAATGTTTGGAACAATTTTGATATTAGTTTAAAGATTTTTAGTGGAATGTATTATTTCTTTATTCCGTTTAGGTTTTATAGGTTTTTTAATTTATAGCGCTATTAGCCTGGCGCTACAAAATTATGTAAACTAGGTATCTTCATCTCTCGAGTCTTCTTAAGCACTTTCGTAAGGGGTTTTGGTGTCCCTGATTCCAAAACTGATTTCGGATTTTAACAATTAAAAATAGTGGATCTAATATGGCGGCCAGACATGTAATTAACTGTTCGATTCACATAAAAATTAAAACGTGATATATGAAGGCTTCGGATTATAAATGCTTCATGTATTGTAACCGGAAATCTGTCCACATGCACAATTTCAACTCGATTGGAGATTGGAAACTAGATAAAATATCGATTACAAGATTTGAACAAATAAACAGACAAACAAAGAAAGAAAAAGTGAAGCTAATACAAGCGTAGCAATTGTCCCGGAATATTATATAACTTTGTAATATAATTTTTGTGCAAAAAAGTTCATACACTGGTATCATACGGACATTTTTTTGTGCCGCTGTATGCGGCAACACCATAATGCGCTAGAGCGTAACGTGATATCGACAACTGGTCCATTTTTCGCTCGCTATAAAAACACATTTTTTCATGCGTTTCCAACCGCAGACGGGTTTCAGATGAACACATCTGATAAAAACACAATAAAGAGACTAATTAGCGAATAAAACAACATTGTGTAGTTTTAACCAGTTTAACTTTATTTGCGATTATCTGCGTAACGGACAACTGGTCCCTTTTCACATCCACGCGCACACATACTGACCAACAAAATTGAGGAACGCTTGAATCAATTTAGCTGAATATTTGACACTAAATAACTTTGGTAGTCTGTGACCGATTTGTATTATCTTTTTTTTTTGCTAGTCTTTGTAAAGAAATTCAAATTTTAAAATTGTGGAGTACGTTGCTTATATGGACTTTTTTAAGTACGTAGTTACAAAGGCATACCAGTTCATAACAATTTGTAATTTTGTAGAAGATACACAGTTTCAAGTACAATTTTGCATTGTCTTACTACCAAAAACAACCAAAAATTTTTCAAATATAATTTTTACTTATCCGCTTATCGCTTGATGTCTGGACATTTAAATTAAATCACTGCTGGTATTAAAATCATTGGCCTACTTTCAATAAAGTATCATTTACTGCAAGGTTGAACTGTATTTCAAATTCCAAAAGTTTCCATGAAATTGTCTTTCTTCAGCAAAAACGCCGATATTAGAAAGAAACAACAAACACAAAACAGAATTGATGTGTAACATGTGTAACGATACTTCAGAAATTTTTCCAAGCTCCTCACTTACTAAACAGGGTGACTTGAAAAAAGAAAAATTTATTTTAATTAAAATTTGAATTATAAATCATTGGTTTAAAAATTTTGTTATTGAAAATTACAATGATATGTGATAACATTGATAAATCTTATTTAAATATTCCGGCAAGGTAATGAAAGTCGGTTAAATAATACAAAAGTTATTGCACATCAAAGTTTAGCAAAATAGGTGTTCCATTAATTGTACCGGCCAGTTATAAAATACTCGTTGTCAAACATGGCCCGATTTAGGTAATTATCATGTGGGTCTTTTTTATTGCAAGTTCCCTGAAGAAACCTTTTGTAAAATAAAGCTGTTTATATATCCATGGTCTACGTAGAATATCATAATTTATGGGTAATTACGTTAGAGAAACATTGTGCTGATGCAGCCCATCAAAAAATGTCTCCGTAGCAATTCTGTGATCAACATACAATACGTCACTTATAAATTGTCCACTGGACACGTGGCTTTTAAGAACTTCTACCAGAATTATGAATAAAATTTAGTAAATATAATATAATTTATCCATTTATTAAATATTAAATACATATATAACACAATAAAATAGAATTAGACGTAGGTGCAGAAATTTTAGTAACAGTTATGTCGATATTGATAGCATTAATTAGGCGTGTGCTATATGTAAACCTGAAAAAGTTTTCACGTTTACTTCAATACAATTATGCTACTTAGTTAATACAACGGAGAATGCGCAGATATGACAAGAAAAACTTGAGTGGGATTTGTAGATTGTATTATCGACAAATAAATGTTTTTTCTTTAATATAAAATTGTTATGACTCAATGCCTTTTTGGTTATTTTAAAGTGGCTAGACACCATTGTCGTGCACCATTCACCTCTCCCGTAAACTTCTACTAAAACACCAACCTTTCAGATTGCAATCCTTTATTTCTCCATGAGCTGCAACCTTAACGACTTAACGATCCAGTAACTCACCGAAGAGCGCTTCTCGTTCCCATCTAAATTCACCAGATAATCGACATTTATTCGTTCACTGATGACAGATACGAGTGGCCGCCGGTTTCGACCGTATCCAACACAAATCGTACATACGATCGGACGACCGTAAAATTATACTGACGGCCATTTTAATCGAAACGATCCGTCGTGATTACCCAAGAATTACCCGATAAATCCATGGGGCGTTTTGCAGGGGGTGCTTATCCGTCTGAAAAATAACTGCCCGAGAGACAATTAAAGGATTTATATAGGATAACATCGAGCAGAGCGTCCTGAGAGACAATTCAAAGATCCTTACTAGATAGAGTATGCTAAACTTGTTGCTTTTGTTGTTTTATTGTAATCGAATTAGATAGATAGATCTTTATTTATGTAGCCACCAGTAAAATTACAGTGAACATATGTCGTCACAAGAAAAATATACAAACACTTATTTCATACAATTATAAATACCATTTAAAGAATAACACGAAACAACGACCAAAACATCACGTACAGCATTCCTAAATACTCTTGTGCTACCAATTAGTTTAAAGTGAGCCGAGAGTGAGTTATACCGGGTAATTATAAATGATTGTAGTCGAAGCAGGCGCTGAAATCAAATGTAAAAAATTGTGTTTGCCGCTCTATAGAAAATAAATACCGCTGTTCAATACACAGTTTGTTATATAGGGTACATAACCTACTGTATTTGCGATACTTGTTTCTGTAAAGCGGAACAAATGTAGTAGCATGGGCATGGCCTTCTTCGACTACAATCATTTATAATGAGCCTATATAATTCACACCCCATGTAGCACGAGCTCTTCTAATACCCAGTGTGGCGATGCATAGGCAAGTAACCGGCATTTATATGGTCACACCACCGTAAACCAGCATCGAATAATCCACCCAGCAGTTCCAATGAATTTTCAACTGCAACCGTCGTATCTGAAAGCTTTACGGTATTGACACTACTCTGGAAGAAGAGCAAACACTTCGGCCTTCTTTCAAAAATACTGACATCATCAGCGTACAAGCTGACACCAACCCCACTCAAACAACTGGAGAGATCGTTGATGTATGGTGTTTTTTTTTTGATTTTCACTCGACATATTTTCTTATATCAAGTTTATGTTTTTAATACTAATTTTTGTAGATATAAGTTCACAAATAAAATTTCGAGAATAATACACTTAAAAGTTAGGTGAATATTGATAACTTTTGGTTATTAAGAAAGACGAATAGGCTTCTTCGATTGACTTCTTTGCGCCTAATACGAATCCTTGAAATTTAGATATTCGGTCAAATTATTGCGTTTTACGCTGTTTCTTTTAAACTTGCAAGCACACTTTACGAAGTTCAGTTAAACGAAAAAATGATTTGAAAAAGGCTTACAGTGAGACCATTTTGAGGATTTTTTTATTGTTTTTTTCTAACGGGTGTTCTTTTAGAGGTATACTTTTTAAAATCGGGTTACCTGTCAAACTACGATACAAACATTACTACGTCTTCGACATTTTGGTTCAGCACGCTTTGACAAATCACCATGGAAAGACTTACACGCGAACAACGTATGCAAATTGTGGAAATTTTTTCCGAAATTCGCGTTCTGCACGACAAACTTACAGATCGCTGCGTGAATTTTATGGTCCACACAATAGACCATATGTGCAGCTTATTCGCAATACGATGACTCGATTTATGTCTACGTATACGCTTACGGATAATATCTCTGCAACGCGAGCACGTACTGTGCGTACCGATAAAGCCATTGCCGCTGTAGACGAGGACCCAAATTTATCAATTCGGCGGCGTTCTCAACAACTAGGCATTTGTCCGTCCACTACGTGGAAAATTTTGAGGAAGGATCTTGGCCTGCACCAGTTTAAGATCCAATTGGTGCAGGAATTGAAGCCACAAAACCATCGTGTGCGTCGTTTGTTTGGTGATTGGGCTGGAAATCAACTGGAAGTTGATCCAGATTATTATCGAAAAATCATCTTTAGCGATGAGGCCCATTTGTGGCTGAATGGGTATGTAAACAAGCAAAATTGCCAATATTGATTATTGAGACGCCATTGCATCCCGAAAAACTCACTGTTTGGTGCGGTTTGCATGCTGGAGGCATCATTGGGCCATACTTCTTTAAAGGTGATGCCGGAGCCAACATTACGGTCAATGGCAATCGCTACAGGCAAATGATTCAGCGCGTGAAACCATGGCTTTATTACGAGATCCATTTGGTGAACAAATCATCTCAAGAAATGGGCCTGTCAATTGGCCGCCTAGATCGTGTGATTTGACCCCATTGGATTATTTTTTGTGGGGATACGTGAAATCACTTGTCTATGCTGATAAACCAGCAACGATTCAACGCTTGGAAGTTAACATTCGATGGGTTATTGATGAGATAAGGCCCGGAGTGCTCGAAAAAGTTACCAAAAATTGGACTGATCGGATGGTGTTCATTAGACGTAGTCGCGGTGCTCATATGCCCGAAATAGTTTTTAAAAAATAAATGTAAAATAATCTTATCAATTAAATTTTCTTTTTGCTATTCGGTTAACTATATATGTGTTCGTATACATGAAAATAGGTAAACGGATTTTCATAATACATTCCGAAAATCCGCATTTTTCCCCGGATTATCAATATTTAACAATTTTCACTTTTTTAAGGCTGAGTTAAAAGATTAAACGAATTTGTGTCTAACTGATAAATTTACTCCACCACTGATTATATGTGTTAAACTCCATAATAAGACAAATAATTACGGTTACATCGCCATAAACAAATGCTTTCTGGAATGAATTTTCCCCAACAAGATGAAAATTGCGAAGTTGTGTCTAATATCCATCTTGCCTGCACTGTCAACAGTCATCGAAACACTATAGTCATGGAAACAGCCATTAAACTCAGATTAGTAGGATATTTTGAAAAGAAAAATTTACTTACCAAAGATCAACATGGATACAGAAGTAAAAAGTCGACAACCACAGCAATGGTGGATTTAGTCGAGAAAGTCCTAGACGCATTTAAGAACCGAAACCTCAGCCAGGTTGCCTTTTGTGATCTAAGTATGGCCTTCGACAGTGTGGATCATGGCATCTTGCTGGAGAAGTTGCACGACGATTTGTAAAATGTTTCTTTGTTGTGGGTAATGTATAGTTCCTACAGATTTTCTTAACTGTTTATCTCAATGTTTCTTGTTGAAGATTGTATATCTAGGACACTTGATATATTTGTTTAATGTTCTTCAGCTCTTGAGATGTGTATACCTCTGGTAACTAGCACCAATAAAATTGACTATTGACTAATCAAGCGGCGCGCCCGATTCAGCCCAGCAAAACTCGACGACGTCTTTCTGCAGGTAAAATTAAGAACTTGCATAAATACAGCTGTCGTTGCTAAGCTAAATGTGTTGAATTGTGCCGCTTTCACATCATACTTTGGTTTTGGGACAAAATCTGGCATCATAATATCTACATCCCTGAAAATTATCCCCATGTTGTTCCATCAGCAAGTAAAATCCAGTTTTTTTGCTTGTGAAATGATGATTAAAAACTGATAAATTTACTTAACTATAAAATGAACATGCAGTATTGAATAAACTATGAAAAGGCATGATTAAATTTGGATGCCACAATTTTTTTTCCTATGCGCAAGATATCGTTCGAGTAACATAAAAGGAAATTGCTCGCTTGATTGGAACCATATTCAAAAAGCAATGAAATTCTCGTTTGTCCTTTGTGATATTAATATTACGTTCTTCTTCCAATTTAACAATTTTTCTCCCGTTTATTTTTGCCAACTAGCAATTTTATTTCAGTTTATTCAATATTTTTCCCCATACCCATCCTGTGTAGATTTTTTAACGAACTTGCCAATTAACTGAAAAGATAAGGTTGACGTTGACTTTTTGCGTGTTTAATGTCACCTTTGCCATTTTCTTTGATGGAAATGTATTACTTTTTTATATGGACGATCTCTACTCCAGTAGGTAGACCAAATTGAGACGAAAATATCACACTCAAGATATTATTTTACATTGCCATGGATGCCACTTTTTCTTTTCAATATGATATAATTCTAGGGTATTTCTAAGCCATTCCAAACTAATTACATTAGATTGAACAATATTCAATAAGTCTCAAGATAACTAGCAATTCAACGTTTATTAAATTCAACTAGTCGTCGACCTATTTCGTATGGAAAACCATAAAACGTTCCCTGTTACGACAAGTGGATCGGATTTGGGACACAGTATGAAGCCAATCCTCGAAACAGCCCGAGGGAATTGCAAATTCGTTTCGTTTTAATTTTGTCGACGCGAATGGCACTAATTCCCTCACCAGTTGTCCGAAAATCAACTACGGCTATGGGTGGTAACCCACTTGTCCGGGTTTATTGGCGCCGTCAGTTTTAATTAAACATCTGTTTACGCTGATCGAAATGAACCACAATTGGCACTATTTTTATTGGCGAAAAAGAATGCACAGACAACAGCAAACGACCAAACCCCTCTATCCTACACGTTGTAATCACTATTAACTAAAACGCAAATTGACGGTACTGCATATTTTGAAAAATACAAAAAGACGTGTGGGTTTATAAAAGAATCATGACTACACTACTGCTGCGAAGTAAATTAAAACAAGTTTATCATTATGTTCGAATAAATTTATAAAAGAACAAAGCCAATGACCTGAATTACTCAATACTTGCAATTCCCAAGTATGAACAACCTCAAGTGAACAACCTCGACGGTTGGTAACCTAATTAATGTTAGTGACGTATTTGGACAATTCATATAAGTCGCAGCATAGCGGAGTATCAAGGGGGATTGTATTTTAGACATCCGACTCCCGTACAAGAAGGCCGTGGCCGGTCTTGTCAGCTGTTTTGTTGAACAATATACAGGCTTGTAAAACCAGTGTGAGTTTATATGTACATCCACCCTGGACTGGACCATCCCAATTAAGAGCTACGTAACGTGTTGGAGGCGCGAAATGGTCCCAAGGAAGAACAACAACAGCTCATTCAGGTCAGGGTGGCAAGCAACAAGAGCAGTAAGATACCACACAATCCTCAAACAGTAGTTAATAAAATATATCTGTTGCAACTCTCTGATGGATCACACTCAATAAAGCTATTTTCAGAGCACAGACAATAAAGCTATTTTCTGCAGTTATTACTTGCTGTTTGGTGAATAAAATAGATGATTTATTGCTCTTATGTGTGTATATTAAACGAAATGCGTGCTAAAGTAACGAATATTTTCATTATATTGCCTTATAAACGATGGAATTTAGATGTATAGAGCTAGCGCTTTATTACCGAGTGTCGTCATTCGCAGAGCCGAACGAAAATAAAACCGCTTAGTATCATATTATCTTCTACAATTTCTTGTATCACTTTATATCACTTTATGAACTTTTTTCATGTGCTCTGCGTTTATGAGAGTTTTTGGTGGAGTGCAAGTTATAGTTAAAAACAAAGATTGTAGTGTTCGGTGGTGTTTTGCGTGGGCTTTCTCTTGAGATACATCTGGCAGCGGTTCCTCAAGGAACAAGAGAGAAACGGGCAAATTAAGCACGTTACTAAAATCGTAAGTACTGCATAGCCGATACCGATAGTTTTTCCATTCGTGAAATATAAACCGGTACCTACTCTAAAGTTTTGAGCGGGAACAGCATATAAATAAACAACATCAACCCGTAAATAAAACCAATTCCTGTCCACTCCGTGACCCTCTTTGTTTGTCTCGTCAGTCACAGCCGAAAGGTCGCGGGTGTGTGAAAAGTGACCCTGTTTAATTCCTGTGTCCTTTGTGATTATTATTCGTAAAAAATAAAATTAAAAAAAAATTAAAAAAATAAAAAAAAAAATTATAAAAATAATTCAAAAATGTCTAAGGGAAAACCTAAAACACGAAGCGCAAGAGTAGACAATTCGAGCGACAGCGAGCTAGAGCCAAATAAACTAGATCAGCTAAACAAAACAATGAATGAATTAAAGAGATCTGTGCAGTTCATATCGGACACAGTCGAGAGAATAGAAAAGGAGAACAAAGAACTGAGAAAAATGATAAAAGACGACAGAAAGGAGAAGGATGTTATGAAGGAGAGAATTAGGATATTGGAAGAGACGGTTGAACTCATCGAGAAGGAAAAGATAAAGAACAACATCTTGATAGCTGGAGTCGAATACCAAGCGGAGAGAAATGGGAAAGAGAAGGTTGAGGAAATAGTGGAAAGTGTTTTCAAGGGGATGCATGTAAAAATAGAAAAAAATGACATCATCTCATGCAAAAGAAAACAGGGAAGGCAGGAATGTGGACCAATAGTAGTGGAGTTAGCCAACAAGGAGATCAAAGACAAAATATTTCAAGCTAGAAAAGATGTGGGATCCATAAAAACGGATGAATGTGGATTAAAGGGGAAATGCGATATATATATATTAATGAACAATTGACTATACAAATGGCAAACTTGCTTTACAAATGTAGGCAAATAAAAAGAGAAAAAGCGTACAGTCGTACATGGACAAGGGATGGAAATATTTATATGAAAAAAACAGACAATGACAAAAAAATAAAAATAAGAAATCTAGAAGATCTAGAACATATAAACTAATAAAAAAAATAAATAAAAAACAAGATAAATAATTACCTACTAAAAATGTATTCGATATATTTACAAAATGTGCGTAGCATAAGAAACAAATACCACGAAATAGAAACAATACCCCGACTCAACAACAACCCTGAAATAATAGCGCTAAACGAAACCTGGCTTCAAGAATCAGAGGAACACCTTTTCAAACTAGAAAACTACACAGCTGAGTTTATGTCACGGAAAACTCGCGGAGGAGGAATTGTTGTATACATCAGAAACGACATACAATATACGGTAAAACAGAAAATCACAAGCAAAAACGTGGAAATACTTACCATACACCTAGAAAAAGCAAGAACCTATATCACAGTAGTATACAAGCCTCCCCAAATACCACTCAACGACCTAAAGGACATTCTAAAAAATACTATTGCAAATAGAAAAGCAACGCATGTAATTGTCGGTGACATCAATATAAACATACTCGAAAAGAACCAAACGACTAGGGACTACAGGGACACGCTTAGGGAAGCTGGATACAGAATAATCAATAAAATCAACAAAAAATGCTATACACGATTAAATCCACAGGGAAGCAATAGCATACTGGACCATATCATAACGAATAACCAAACTATAATAGAATCTGTAGAAATTTTGCCAACAAATATATCAGACCACTACCCTATAATAACAAAACTAAAATCAAATGAGAAACAAAAATTTAAATACACACATTGTACGTACAAATACACGGACCTGAACAGTATTCGAGCAGGAATAACACAAATAAAACCCGAAAACGTAAACAACTTTGAGCAGCTATCAAAAACAGTGCAAGAAATAATAAGAACAAACCAGAAAACGAAAAACATAAAAAGACGAGTAGAGTGCCCGTGGATTAATGAGGAAATCATAAACCTAATAAAGGAAAGGAATAAATTACATAAAAGACATCGAAGAAATATTAAAAATGAAACGCTCAAACAAAACTACTTAACAATAAAGAAAAACATTACTAAGAAGATTGAAGAAACAAGGCAGGCATACTGCAGAACTAAATTCCATAAATACCAGGGAGACCCGGAGAAGACATGGAGATTCATCAACAATATTCTTAATAAGAAAATAAAAGATAAAAAAGAAATTAAGGAGATTTTAACGGCGAAAGGGACCATCACTAAAAATACCTACGAGATAGCAAATACCATAAATGCATACTTTGCCCACATCGGTAGTGAACTATCAAAGAACATCAAGATGGTAACAAATGAAATAAAACAATTCAACGTTCCACCAGCCAACTTCGAGGAAACAACCGACAAAGAACTAAAAGCAATAGTACAGACATTGAAAACACATACAGCACCAGGATTTGACGACATAACAAGTAATATTATTAAATTAAATACAGAACATCTAACACCTATACTGACCAGACTAATCAACACCACTTTAACAGAGGGGCACTATCCGGACATAATGAAAAAAACGACCATTATACCCATTAGTAAAAAGCCACCAGAAAACAATCCCGAGAATTATAGACCTATCTCTCTAACATCAGCCTTAAACAAAATATTAGAAACTGTCATTAAAAATAGAGTACAGGCACACGTAACCCAGCATAAGCTAATAAGCAAACATCAATACGCGTTTCAAAAACAGTCTGGAACTATTTCCGCAGTAACAGACTTGATAAATCACATCGCACAGAAACTAGACAAAAAAGAAACGGTAGTCACTTTATTCATCGACATGAAGAAAGCATTCGATACGATCAGTAAAAGCCGATTATTGGACAAGCTAGATGCAATAGGGATAAAGAAAAAAGATCTAGCCCTCCTTAGATCCTACCTCTATCATCGTCCCCAGATTACAAAAATTAAAGATATTACCAGCGAAACCGAATATGCTGAATATGGTTTACCACAAGGAGGCAATATTCCACCTATTTTGTACATCGTGTACACGAACGACATAGACGATATTGGACTGGAAGGCAAATTATTTATGTACGCAGACGATATCTGCTTAGTGTATACGAACAAAAACACCGAAGAATTGCAGACCTGTATCAACAGTGACACCAAAAAGCTTCAGGAGTGGTGTCAGAACAACATACTGACAATCAATGAAGCAAAGTCAAATTATATGATATTCAATCCAACAAAAAAGCAAGTAAACATAACAGTAAACATCAACACAGTAGAAATAAAGGAGACCACCGAAACAAACTATCTCGGCTTATGTATACAAAATAACCTCAAGTGGGACAAACATATTGCAAATATACTGAGGAAGAATTCAAGAACTATTGCCGAAATTCATAAAATCAGAAACCTTATTCCGGAGAACCTCAGAAAGACGATCTACAACTCTTTATTTGCCTCAAAATTAAATTACCTAATTAATATTTGGGGTAACACAACTAAAACAAATATAGACAAAATACAGAAACAACAGAATAAAACATTGAAGTTACTATACAGACTACCAATGCGAGCACCAACCACTGAAGTACTGAAAACAACAAACGAACTAACGATAAGGAAAAGAATAACACAAGCCAACATATTGCTGCTTCACAAAATCACCAACGGATTAATCAAGACTGATATTACACTACAGAAGAACAACGAAATTCACGGCCACCACACCAGAACAAAAACCTATCTAAGAAACCATAAATATAAATCAAACAAATACTCCCAATCAATAACAACAAGTACGATACAAATATTCAATAAAATTCCAAATGATATAAAAAAACTAAGTTACCAAACATTTAAGATCAAAATTAAACATTTGCTGATGAACGGGATGATTTGAATGCAGACACATGATTATTCAACGAACAGGATACCCTCAATACCGCCCACCGAGGAGAGGTCAACTCACACCTCCGTTGGACGAAGAAGGGAAGGACTCATGTATATATAATATGTGTATATGTATAGTATATATGTGATCATGGAATATTATATATGTTGCTCTATGTATAGTTATATTCTAATAAAGACTATTATTATTATTATATACTTGACAGAGAATTGGTCCCAAGACGGAGTTCCTGGGAAACTCCCGTTTTACCTTTATTTATAATATCTGTTTATTATATTATATTTATTTACTTATATGTCAAATGCCTGAAAGATGGTTGGAGAACATTTTCTTTTGTCTTTTATCCATCAGTGAACCAATGCGATTAGGTGTGTGCTATCTCTCTGACCCTCTGAGTTGCATTTTCGCTCTCATTGGTTATCACTTCTACTGCCCCATCAAAGTTATAGACTGGCCAATGACATGATGTTCCTTTGGTATTTGCACCTCCTCGCCACATATTAGGTTAGCAGTGTTAAGTGACCGTAAACTTTATCTTCTGATGGCGTCGAGAGCGGACTCTCTGCAGAGGAGTGAGGTTTGGCATTATCTCCATTGCGCCATTGGGCATATTCTGATTGTCCCTGTAATGCCCAAGCATATGAGCCGTTGTAGTTTCGTCAGTTTCCCTTTGGTTGCCTTTTCCGGTGACTGGTCTGATAAGAAGCTAGCAGCTTAACGCATTGTACCTACTGGTAGTATACGCTTTGGTGTGTGTATCAATCCTTTGTGCCAGTGGCGTAACTAAGAGTGAGAAGGCCCGTGTGCGAACAGAGACAATGGGCCCCCACTCACATGCAAGCCTATGCTAAGTTTGGTCAACAAGCGTTTTTTTTTTTGCGGCCTTGAACCTTTTAAAATACAATTTGAAATTAAATTAAACTGGCAGGCACTTATTTCTTAAATTGAATTTTGTTTTTTTCGTTTGCTGTATTTAATAATTTGATACCCTTAAACCGTGATTTGTTTTTATACGTTTGAACGAAGTGATGCAATAAGTATTAAAAAGAAAATGGAATGCTTTGAAACGGTATGTCGTATAATTATTCAAACAGACATTTTGTCATCATTACACGCGGTTTCAAAATTATTATAATCCAAAAACTACGACTAACAAAAGGCCTCTCATTTGTTACACACAGCGTATGACAATGTGGTCAAGTTGAGAAACGATTTTTAATCTGCGTTAACGACAGCAGCTAATTTAGGAAAATTGTGGAATATAGAGATTATATTTGAAACCAAAAGGGTACGGAAAGTAAATCGTCAGTTTAATGAATTGCGAGATGACCAAAGGTTAAATAATGGCGAGAATAACTTCCGAATTAATATATTTAATTCAACATTAGATATTATAATTACACAATGAAAATATAGATTCAACAGCGTAGAAAATGTTACTAACTTATTAAATCAATTATTCCGGAAACTTAGGCCAGAAGTTAATAGAAACGCAGACGATTTGTGCAAACGATTTATCTGCAAATTTCCATTCACAGTTAATATTTAGGTTAACATTCAATTAACGATATATTGATTTCCGGGTGGAAACAGCTTTGAGGACTTTGAAGCAGTCCTCAAAGTGCTTCAAAGTCCTCAACGCTGTTTCCACCCGGAAATCAGAATATCATTGACTCAGACCGCGGAAGTCTACAATCTAGATATTCAGTTAACATTCACAGCTAACATTTAGGAATGCGTTCAAAAACGATATAAAAAAAGAAATACTGTATGTGAGTTAGCCCAATTGTTATTAATTCAATATCCTTTTTTGAGTACTACGTTTTCAGAAATAAGCACAGCTATTAAACACAGCTATGTCTTTATGTAACAATAAATATATGGTATTTTTTATTGACGTTATGCTTGAATCTTACTGCAGCCCAGTGCCCCAGAAACTGCTCAGATCTCTTTTTTACCCCAAAACCGTATCCCGCACTCAGATGGGCCCTCAGTTTATTTTTTAAAACAATAATTATGAGAAATAACAACATATCGTCTGCTATTACTCGTAACCAAATGCTTATAAATGCCAATATTATTATACGAGGAAGCGATCAATAAGTGTTCTAAGTTATCTAAAATCCATAAAATCTCTTGAAAATAGGATCATATTTATTGGCTTTCCTTCTTAAAGTCAGGTTTGCGAGACCTCCCAAACACCCGGCCGGCTCCAATGGGCCCACCTGGCTCGTGGGCCCGTGTGCGCCGCACACCTCGCACACCTGCTATTTACGCCACTGCTTTGTGCCATCTATTGTCAAAAGCTTGCGGAAAGATTGTTGAGGAAATAAGCATTTCTTTTAAGGCTTCATTTATTATATCTGGTATTCTATGGACTTCTTCTATAGTGGAATGATCTTTTCTAAAACCAAAATGGTCATTTGAGTTAGTTTCTTATTCTCAATTACTATAGGTTTCATTCAGTTGATAGGCATCGTTTCAAAACGCATTGGTATCTTTATAACAGTGATATGTTCGTCTGTGCTTTGCCTAGTTTAGGCATCATGATAGCTTTTGCTACTTTTTATGCTTGGAGAACGTATTTTATTCAGAACTCGCCATTTATTAGATACGTCGACAAAATGTCCCCTGATGATCTCCATGGTTTGGAGAAAAGTGAAGGTCTAATTCATATTTATCGTTGGCCACCTTGTTACGATAATATTTGCCCAAGTCGTAAAAAAGGATCTGCGGATAATCGCTAAACGTGCTCTTATTCCTTCCGGTTCCATGAGTGAACTAGTTTTGTGGCCAATCGGTGCGGTTGAATGTCAGCGCACAGCTTACATGGTAATATAGGGAGATGGATGCATTGACTGACGATCGGTGTACGAATCTCTCCTCGGGTCATGCCTGCAAACCGTGAAACCTAATCTAATGCGAACGTGACTCCGGCATAGACCGGATCCAGTCGTCTCGTCCGTGACGTCTCGAGAACAAGTAGGATCATAAAAGGTTGCTCGCGAGCTTTGCAAATAGTACTCGTAATAGTGACGACCCTATAAAAACGTCCACAAAAAGCATCTCCAATGGTAGTCTATCTTCTCCTTGGTCTTTTTAACGGTATGACATGAGAATATAGGTGGTGATGGACTAAAATTTGCGATAGAGTTTGTTAGTCAAAACAGATAAAACGATATCAACTTTGGCCGAATTTACGAGTAGTTCCTTTAGTGTCTTCTCAGAACGGGTAGTTTTGTTGGATAGTTGCCAAGAAACTGTTGGGTAGTTGCCAAGAAACTACACAAATATCACTAACATCTTAAATAAACACCACCAAATCGAGCGCTACAGCTGGAGCAAGCCACCAATATCAAACATTTTTTTTAAATGGCAAACGTTATTTAAATATTTTGTAAATCAGTAGCATTACACATTTTTTTACAGCATCTTTAGTCAAACGGATAAATCAATTAATAATTTTAAAAAATATTAAAGGATGTAATATCTAATAATAAAGGTCAACAAAATTGTAGTATCAGTATAAAAAGTATCAGTCAAAAGTACAATATAATCCAAATATATAATATGTAAAATAATGAGCAAAATATAACGGATTCTGGTATCCTTTTTTTCATACAATCTGAACCGGAACGAAATAGTCTGAATTGTGTAGAGTTTCGAGAAAAAGCGCTATTTTTCGTCCTTTGACACTAATTCTCTCAAAAACTAAACACAATTACAATTTCTGTTTTCATATTCAGATTCTACTGAAAAAATCTCACAAGAATTAATACAGAAAAATCTTAGTTTCATTTATTCCACTCACCGATTCATTTCCATAATAGCAGATTGTCGATACTAACTGTCGTTGGGTCACAATATGTTCCTATGCAAACCACAACAAATAAATATTTCTCTGTGAAATAACAAAGCATGTCATCATGATCCGGGAGAATGTTATCAGAGACTACAAGTCTACTTTTGCCAAATTATTTTTCGTTTCTGGAAGCGAAGAAGTAATCATAAAAACTTTTCACATCATAGTTTCAAATCAAATACTTAACTTTAATCCTTATTAATATTTGTTAGCTTGTTAGCTTCTAATTTTTCAACATGGCTGCTAAGAGTAAGATCGCTGTGAAAAATGTTTGTGCAGAGTGTTCAGTTAGTGTAAAAAAATTTATTGTGTGTGTGAAGTGTAAGAAAGAATATCACCCTTCATGTATAGTGAAAGTAAAGGGGATGTTCGTGGATGAAGATGCAGGTGTGGTTTGTTGTGAAAACCTAACCCTAAAACAGTCAAAACAATGTAACTGTGAGAAAATGAGCAGAGAAGTAAAACATCTCAAATCAAGGATCTCCAGACTGAATGAGTCGCTGATGAACAGGACACTGGTCGAGATTGAGGATGAGTTGGACAACACTGATGAATCAGTGGATACAAGTTTGAAGGAATCATCCGAATCTGGTGGTTTTGCAGTACTGTCGAGGGAGTTGGACGACATGAAGAACTTGCTGAATGGTCAGATGGAAGTACTGAATGAGTTGATTCGGAAAAATATTGAAATCGCAAGTACCCAGGCTTCACATATTTTAAATTTTAAAAGTGTAAACAAGGATTTTCAATTTTCCGAGTCGGTGGCGCCATCTATCGTGGGGGGGCTGAAGTTTGCCGCAAGGAAAGATGACTTCAATATGCAACAACGACGACCTAGACTATTAATTCTTGGAGATAGTCAGTGCAGAGACGTTTCTATGATTGTGCAACGCCGTATGTGCGAGTTATATAAGGTGGAAACCATATTCAAGCCAAACGCCACCTTTGAGCAGGTTACCGATAATGTAGATGGCCTTTGCCGATCATTTGGATCCCGGGATATGGTGCTGATCGTGGCGGGTACCAACAATGTTCTCCGCGGTGGATTCCTCAATGAGTTCGCGGTCAGAACCACTCTGGCTGGTTTACGGCACACTAATGCGATGATAGTGTCTGTTCCATTTTTTAATGGTGACGATTATTTAAGGGACACTGTTTTTAGATTTAATTGTTATATGTACAGTATCGTGGCTGGGAATGCTAGAGATAATGTTCGTTTTGTAGATGTCAATGACGTTTTGTCGAGTTTTGATGTTCAGTCGAGAGGTGTTCACTTGACAAATGGGGGAAAGCGAAAAATGTTTTCATTTATTTGGAAAGTGATCTCCTTTATGAATGATGGCGTTGTGGATGATGAGTTTGAATGTTATGTAAATTTTAAAAACCTGACATATGTAGATACATTTAATAATCATGCTGACCAGCAGTGCTCCTAGCATCAATAATGGAACCGGAATCTCATTTTTAACTTATAACATTAGAAGTATTCGAAATAAAACAGAGCTATTGGACATTTTCCTTGTAGATAGGAAATTCGATTTTATTTGTTTGACAGAGCACTGGCTTTCACCAGATACAATACACCTTGAAAAGATAGTTAATTTTGATATTATAAGCTACTGTTGCCGTACCAGCATGAAGGGAGGAGGGTGCGCCATTTATAGTCATAAATGTCTGAATATGAGATCTGAATATTTTAATGTTGAATGTGAAGACCAGCATTTAGAGTACTGTAGTGCTAGTTTTACATGTGAGCTTGGGCGAGTAGTGTGTTTGTGTGTGTATCGATCACCGACTGGTGATTTAAAGATTTTTGTAAATGGAGTGACGCGATTGTTGGATATTCTGTGTAGTAGATTTAAGTTCGTTGTAATTTGCGGAGACTTTAACGTCAATTTTAATAATTACTCTCGTGAGAGCAGTGATATTACATCACTGTTTGAGTCGTACGGTTTGAGAAAGTGGATTACGGAGAGTACTAGAATGGGCAACTGCATCGATAATGTGTTTTGTAACGTTCAGGCTGGTTGTGTGATGTCTTGGGTTGAGGATCCTGGTCTTTCTGATCACGCGTCACTGATTTGTGAATTCAATATGCCAAAGCGTGCATCTGTTGAGAAGAAATGCAGGCGTGTGTTCGGGAGGCAGGGTACGGACGCATTCGTTGTTGACTTGTCGCGGGAGTCGTGGGCTGAGGTATATGAGGGCGTGGAAGACATTGATAAGAAATATGACTCATTTTACAATATTTTTAATTTTTACTTCCAAAAATGTTTTCCATTGGTGAAGGTATGTCACCGTGAGCCTCAAGATCGGGCATGGTATAACAGTGTGATAAGAGGTATGTCAAAAGATCTTAAGAATATGTTTAGTGTGTGTAAAGTAATAGATGACCCCAACTGGTGGATAGAATACCGTAGAAAAAAAGGGCAATTAAAACAGGCTATAAGAGGGGCTAAACAACAGTATAATATGACAAGAATGGTTCAATCGGGCAATAAGTCAAAAACGGTGTGGAACATCATCAAAGGCGAAACGTCGGCGGTCTCCGGTGGTGGTTCCGTTCGACTCACTGATGTTGATGGGTCGAGTGTGGATGATCATCGGATGATCGCTGATAGATTTCATAACAAATTCTTTGGGAAGGGTATGTCTGGGGTGGGTTGTTGCGCGTCGATCATGCCTGACTCTGCGGGTTTAGTTGCGTCCATTTTCCTTTATCCGGCAACGGTGGAAGAAGTTCGGTCTGTGTTGTCATCGATACAGCCAAAGTTTTCGTGTGGTGCTGACGGTGTTCCTCCATATATTGTGAAGCTATCAGGTGAATACACAAGTCATGTATTGACACATCTTGTAAATTGTATGCTGTCACAGGGCGTTTTTCCAAATGGGCTGAAGCCAGCCATAATACTTCCAGTACACAAAAAGGGACCAAAGGATAGCGTAGATAATTACAGGCCAGTGTCAATTCTGTCCGCATTTTTCCAAGTTATTTGAGAGAATACTGTATAACCGTTTGTATGAGTTTTTTGCGCGTCATAGTGTAATATCGCCTAGTCAATTCGGGTTTTTGCCAGGTTTGTCCTGTGAGGCGGCTTTATTCCAGGCAAATTCTAAAATTTTAAATCATATAGACAGAAGGCAGTGTGTGGCAGGTATATTTTTTGATCTGTCTGGGGCGTTTGATACTGTGTCCCATGAGCGGCTAATCTCCAAGCTGCGTTTACTGGGAATCAGGGGAGTTGCATTGACTCTATTAGAGTCTTACCTGTCAAATAGAAACCAGACAGTTAGTGTGGGTGGGTCTATGTGTGCTGAATCTGCGGTGTTGAGGGTGGGAGTTCCGCAGGGATCTATTTTAGGACCCCTCTTATTTCTTATTTATGTAAATGATTTAGAACAGTTCATGAACATTGGAGACGTGTTTCAATTCGCAGACGACACAAGTGTGGTAATCTCTGATGGTAGCCTGGAGGGGCTTTCTCTCCTTGCAACTAGGGCTATAGACTTGATGACTCGTTGGTGCGAACTAAACGGTATGTTATTGAACCATTCCAAAACGTCCATACTTCAATTTTCATTGGATGGGCCTGATAGATCGTTACTGGTTAGAAAGTCAGGAGTAACTGTGCCGTTGTGTTTGTCTACCAAGTTTTTGGGAGTGTACGTTCAAAGTAATTTAAAGTGGGACACCCATATCAGTTTTACAATTAAGAAATTGAATCGTGCATACTACTCCATGTTTAAACTGAGAGATGTTGTACCGCTAGAGGCCACAAGAACATATTACTTTTCTAGTGTGGAGTCCGTGTTGTCCTACGGTATTATTATGTGGGGTTCATCACCAGAGCTCGCTACTCTGTTTCGTCTACAGAAGAGATTTTTGAGATGCATGCTGCATTTGGACTACTTGGAGTCATGTAGAGATCATTTCAGGAAACAAAGAATCTTGACCCTCCCTTGCTTATACATATATCGCCTGTTATGCTATTATATAAGCAATATGAGTAAATTCGCGACAAACGGTGATATATCGACATCTGTGCAGACTCGGGGGACTTCTCGGCTTGCGATTCCTCGCCACTCGTCGACGGCGTTTGAGGGAGGACCGAGATATATGGTGATTAAGTCATTTAATGCCCTGCCACTCAGCATAACAACTGCATCAAAGATCGGGTTTAAGAGAGAGGTTAAAAGTTATCTAATTGCCCATTCTTTTTACTCTGTAGAAGAATTTTTATCCGCGACATATCTTCACCGTAGGTGTTGATTGATGTTTTTCATTTTTTTTGTCGTGTGTAATGCTTTAATGCTTTGTACGTTTTTCGAAATTGTTTGTATATGTATTATATATGTATTTATATACCATGTATGTAACATGAATTTTTGACAATTGTCCATGTCTTCCAAGATCGATCGGCAAATAAAGATTTATTATTATTATTATTATTATTATTATTATTATTATTTTAACTTTAAATCATTCAGCGTAGGTGGGAGAATAAATTTATTAATACAAATGTAATTTACGGAGAAACTTCATCCATCAAATCTAAGGCTCATACATGTCTACATAGCTAAATTTCAATTTTTTTAATGAACTGATCTTGTCTTCATTATATGTAGGTACCTATTGTGCCTGTACATTATTTCATTAGCTGTAATAAATCATGTTACTGAATAGACAATATACACATACATATAATTCAAAATTGTCGGTGTGTAAAAATAATAAACCACCAAAAATGCATGGACATAGTCTATAAATATGCATTACAAAAACGATAATATTTATTATTAATGTTATGTATTGTATGTACATTTATTTTAATTAAAAATAAACGTACTTGCAATTTTACGATATTACAGATAATAAATTCTAACAAATAAATATTTTAACAAGCCAACTCTAAAAAGAATAAAATTCAAAGCTAGGACAACGCGTATACCAGGAATAACCGAAGAGGATAAAGGGTAATTTACGCTACTCATAAATTTCCTAAGGTTAAACCTGCAGTTTATTTTCAAACACAAATAAATAACTTTTGTAGCACCGAACTAGCGTAGATACGATAATCAGGCACATTGTTGTGGTTCTATCGCCAACTGTATACTGTAGGTTGAAGCGAGAGACAGTTTTCCTCAGGACAAAAGACTGAAAATTAACTTTGCAGCGCTGGGTAATTTTCAGTTTCCTCGCGATGGATTATTAGATTTGTTTGTCGGTTGTAATAAGGTGGAATTATATTTTGAGTGTAGCTATTCAGCTCGGAGCCAGGAAACACTGTTATCTCTACTTTACAGTAGGAAAACTCAATTGTACTTTAGTGGTACAGGTGCCGTTTTGTGCTGTAAACAAAAAGTAGAACACGTATAATGTTTCCCTGTATTCAAATTACTATGTATAAACATCCGCATTCTAAGGGCATTGTTTGCACATAATGCCACATAACGGTTATAAGTATAACCAACTAATATTTTCTTCTGTATCTTCTGTAACGAAATGGTATTCTATTCGTTATAGATAAATGTAAATATTAGGTTAGGTACGAAAATCCGCGTTATCCCGCAGTCTCGTCGTATCAAGATACGACACTCGCGGCGGTTTGCTTATATTGTGAAGATTGAAAACATACCATATTTGCAATAATTGATCGTTTTAATCCAACGTAATGTTGCTTTATGTATGGCTATGCAACATTTCTGATAATATCGGGTCAATGTAATGTGAAATGAAAGGTGTAATGAAATTAATATGTAATGACATTTGTTTTCTTTGGGTTAAGAGGAACAGTAGAGATTTTATAGCATCGTGTATAGGGTGATTTTTTTAGTATACAGGTGAAATTTTGAAACATCGTTTTTTGCTGGTTTTGCTCAAAGGAGCAGTTGAATTGGACGCTTGCATAGATAAAAAAAAAGATTCCATTGCATAGATACGAAAAGTCCAATTGCGAACTTAAGTTATCTTTAAAGATGGTAGATTAACTATGGCCAACGTTTAGTTTTCTTATGGGCGCCAAGTTTGATATGGAAATTTTTTAAGGATTTTTGTTACCCTTTTTCCATATTGTACTACAATTATTAGATTCTAGTTTTGTTTGCACATTTTTGTGATTTTGCAACAAAAACGTTTTTTATTGCTTTTACTGTTCGTTTTTCACGTAAAAATTAAATGTTCTAATAAAAAATATCTAAAAAAAGGAACAACACAATTTTTTCAGGCTGGCTGTAGGCTGATGATGGAAGTGCTCTTTATTTAAACATGACATAACCATAAAAAAGAAAACTTGGTTTGAAATCATGTGACATACTCAGAAAACGTTGATTCCAGCTCCGGTTCAGTTTCAGCAAAAACAAACAAAAGAAAGAAAATATAAGAAAATATAAGTGAAAAGTTTGTACCGTTTTTTGGCCCACAGTGTATAAAGCACTATCAATCCGCAAAAAATCAGTTCCTACCTGGACACAAAACCATAGACGTCAAACCAACTTACTGCGTGAATTGTGATTAACAGTTTTCAAAAATGGTGTTTTGTATTGTATGCGGTGACATTACATAGAGTGTACTTATTTTTTTACTTATTTTTTAGAGTTTCCTTATTTAGTATAATTCCAGACAGTAGATCGTCGAAAGTTAGAAAAAAAATGGACGTGATGTGGAGGAGGCTGCAAATATAACCAACCACATCAGATTGTTCAACTACTGAGGACATGACAATACTACTAAGTTTACGTTTCTCTTTGGAAGCAGGTGTGGAGGACACAAGCTGCCTCCTTCGGTTTGATTTTTCACTGCTGAACATTAGTAACACTAGGCTGTTTTGAAACTATGTCCGTGTATGGTATTGCACCAGGATAAGCACAGAAGTTAGGACAGTAGTAATTAATAGAATTAATGCAGAAATTATAAAGAATAAAACATGCTTTATACTATTTATTTTGGTATTGTATTATATTTTGGTTTCTATTAAACACTTGTTATAATTTATTATTATCATAATTATTGGAATTATTATAATATTATTATAATTTACTTAAAGTCTAAGTAGATTTTTAATTTGTTATCACAATATATTGTAAACAAAATTAAAAATCCAACTAACTTGAAAACTGACCCGGAGTCAGAGTACGTACATATTTTGAATTTCCCGCCAACAATCATTTTGCCAAGCGCCATCTATGCTAATTTTACGAGAGGGCATCACACATATTCGCGTTGACTTCGTCATTTGGAGTAATCTGTGTACCTAGAGCTCAACCGAGCCAGTTGGCCAATGTGCTGACAGCTAAATCGCACCAACCGGAATCCAGAAGTCAGTTCCTACTAGGAGCTGCGACCAGGATTCACAAGAAGACAGTTCTCCCACGAATTCATCTCGAACTTGTTGGCACATGTGTCGAAAGTTTGATCGCCGCGACCGGAATCCACCGGGAGATAGCTGCAACTGAATTATTATGCCTGCGCTAGGTTGGCCCACCTGTTGACAACCACAGGTTCTTTTTCCGTATTTACCGTTGCATTATTCGCACCCTTATTCACTGTATTTTCCTATTGCCGAATTTATATTTCTTAGGTTTAGTTCCGATTTTTACATTTTTCTTTGTGCTTACAAATAAATTTACTTCTCCTCGAGATTTATTTGAACTATCGCGAACTTTGGACCCAAAATTTAAAAAGTGACCTGTTCAAAGGAAATTAATAAATTTATCGAATTAATTGTGCGACGAACTCGATCGTCAGAAATAGAAGCGTGTCGCACTTCTAAAATATTTTTAGTTTTTGTCTGTATCTATATGAATTTTTTTCAATTTGACAGCTACAATTTATTTCTTTTGTTCCAGGTAAGTTATTCCAAAGACCAGCTGCTGCGTGCACGATTCCTTTGACGACGTGAGGTAGGTGGGGGCGATAGTAGGAGATTCGGAGGAATAATGCTCCGACTACGTGCGCGCTATGTTTACTATATTCCGGTTTAATAATTATCCACTGAAGAACTTTTTGCTGGTCCCACTGTTTACCTATTCCTATGGTTTAGAAACGACCAGAGTAAACAGTGGAAACGAGCGTGAACGATTTTAGTTATTTACATTTGTTAATTAGCATTAGGTAGGTTATGTTACTGATATGTGCCACCAGCGGCTGACTAGTGACTGGCCAGGAGTCAGCATCGCTGCAAGTGAGCGCATGAATTATGCTGATGAACTTTTAGCAACTTTAAAATATAATAGAAATTTAAATGTTGTTAGTGTATCCATTATGCAACTGACATTAATTTTAATTTATTTATTACTTAAAAAATACCGGATATATTTTCACATATTTAAATGAAAAATCTACATTATTCAGCATCACTACATCGTTAGATTGTAGCATATGTCATCAATGACAAATTAATTTACCTCTTTGTAATTGTCCTGAATATCATCAAATATTGGATTCATTCGTCACTATTGACATGTTTGAATGTTTAGATATCAAATTCCTTTGACGTTGACATCACAACGTTCTAATATGTCGGTTTTTCGACTGCAGAAGTCCAAATGTTATTTTTAGCGTGTGCTTTCCGTAACCGTTATACAAAATGGCGGATGCGCCAAAATATTTTAATTATTCTTTATTATTCTTATCAATATTTTATATCTAGTTAGTAGTATTATCTCTAATTTATACGACATCGATTTAACAAATTTTGTCACTGTGCATATTTGAGATTCGCTTGAGTTTGACGCAAATCTGTTTATTAATTACCAAACGTGCCCGCTGACGCCGAGTCGCTTCACTACATCCACAACTGCTTCAATCAAACAAATCATCAAAACATGTCATTTATTATACAAATAGAGAGTTTACAAACTGTGTCCACTACATAGCAAGTAAATAACAACGTGGAATAACACTGAAAATCGCCCATGCTTCAAATGCCAAAGACCGCGTTTTAGTTAAACTCGACAAAAGCTCCGTGCATGTATTGCACGGTGTTAAAAGCTTCAAATGGCGCCCTAGTTTTCTGATGTACCAGAATAAACGCCACAACATGGTACAGGCGTTAGTTCTACTTCAGTAAAGGTAAATACGCCCGTTCTGGATGGTAGTTTCAGCGCGCGCTCCACGAACATCCAAAGTGCACAACGCAGCTGAAATTTATTCCGTAAAACGAGTAGTCAGCTTTTAGATGATTACCTTATGTGCGTACGTAAAAGCAGACAAAAGAGTTCTACATAATGTTCTACATATACATGGCTCTCTGTGTATTTTAGCATTGTCCGGATCTGTATTTTAGATATTTTGTGAAAATTATACGATTTTTAAGCTATATACGTCATATACGTCATATATACGCATTGATTTTTTATGATGGAGCCAATAAAGGTAGAATTTTTGGGGTGAAAAGCAATATGAGCAAAATACATTTCATACTCGGCACTATTGATGAAACCCCATACATGAAAAGTAATAACTAGGCATGAGAGAAATATACGTCACTACTAAAACATACTGACGGGATGAAAGGATTTATAAAACAAAAAACGAGCAAAAAATATTGTGCAAGAGTAATATGTTATAGAGGACATTTTATTGCACTCGTTTAAAAACATTTTATTGAACACGTTTCGTCGCAATATTCTCATCATTCTTTTGTAAAGTTTTATTTTATTTCTTAAGATAAAAAATACCTACAAATTATACCTTGAACATTTTCGAATTGTTTTTTATATAACTTTACGTCTGAAATTTTCTTGTTTTTCTCCAAATCTTTATATCGTCTTCTACAACATACATATCTCAGAAACCATCCCTGAGTATTGTAATTGCCTACACAGGTTTGCAGTACATTTACATGGCTTCCAGGGTATAAAGCCTCTTATAAGGGTTCGTTAATTAATTAACTTCTTGGAGGATTGGGTCGACACTACAACTTAGTCAGCATATAATTGCCAGTGCGTGTGTCCTGATCTATTATACAGGCTAACAAGCCCTATGAAGTCTAATGCTGAAAGCACACAATCATTATCATGAATTCGCGAAGGTAAATACAGAGCGCTTTGAAATTCTGTTCATAGTCTCCAGATCAGTCGAAACAGGTACTTTGAAAACTAGAGAGAAATATACGTACATAATTAACTAGAACTGCCAGAAACTGCTTAAATATATTATATACATATAGGTTAAAGTTACCTCTTTGTACCTGTTTACCTCTTTATACACAAAATAACCGAAAACATTTCATGATCGTGAAAATCTGACAATATATACTTTTTTTCAATACATTTTCCTTTAAATACGAATTTATAATCACTTTCTCCGTTGCATTTCGAATGTATTGCCAAAAAGATGCAAATGACAGTAAAGTACTTTCATCTTCAGAGCTTTGCAAAAATATTATTGCGAAAACATATTACATATTACATATTACATTAAGTAATAGAAATCTTTAAATATAAAATTGTAGCGACCTTTGACATTCCATATACCGGGTGTTCATGCAACGACGAAGGAGGTTATAGTTTCGTATTGAACGCCCGCTGAAATTTCAAAACACTTTTTTTTCTAATAACATTTTTGCATAGCATTTAAAATAAAGGTACTTTAATCTTAAAAGTTTTTCATAGTTTTGGTAACACACCGTACATGCAGGCAGATAATTACATTTTAACATTTGCACTTTAGGTCTAATTCAATCCAGGAACTTTTATGTAGTATAAAAGGTTCTCAAAAATTTATAATACAATTTTTTCCCAATTTACTGCTATTTACGGTATATGCAGGGTATATTAGTATTATTATTAGCGTGTATACAGGATAATCCATGAGGTAGTACCAACCCAAACTTATGTTTTTTTTTAATGGAACAACCTATATTTGCGCACAATTTTAAATTGCTCGCAAAATTTAAGACAATGAAAAATAACTTTACCTACCCTAAACTTTATACTTTTTGATTTATGGGAATTTTTATGGAAAAACGGCAGTCTAACGAAAGCAGTATATCTTTTTTAAATGGAACTCTTATATCTAATTATTTTTTTGGATTCTACACATCGTTCTGTGCAAAAAACACACTAGTGCTACAATAAACCATTGCAAACATAACTAGTATCCTTCATAAAAAATCGATTCTATCAATAAGTGCTTCTACACCTATATTAACCTTAACATTAAACCAAGTAAGTATTTACGTAAAGTACTGTTTTCTCTAATGATTTCATCTTTTTTTTTTTAATAAAATAAAACATTTTTGCGCATTTGCAATTTAATGTTACAATTTGATATACTTGAAATACTTATACCCTGTAGGGTATGAAAAACTGTGCTAAACAAGTTATTAAAGTATCAGTTAGTGGTGGTAATATTGTTAGGGTTGTTAAGTTTGCTTTATGGCAAGTAGGGTTGACAGATACCACTGACAGATACCTTAATAACTTGTTTAGCACAGTTTTTCACAGCCTACAAGGTATAAGTAAAATTTTATTTCAAATTATAATATTAAATTGTGATAAAATGTTTTGTTTTATTAAGAAAAGATGAAATTATGCGAGAAAACAGTACTTTATGTAAATACTTAACTGGTTTAATTGTAAATGTAAGTGTACAAGCACTTAATGATTTTCAGCAATGGTTTATTTTAGCACTAGTGTGTACTAGTACTTTTTTGTGAATTTTTGAGCGATGCGTAGAATTCAAAAAAAGAATTAGTTAGGGTGTTCAATTAAAAAAAAAATAACTTTATAAGGAAAAACTGTTTCCTATATTTTGTTGCAGATTATGACCACCCAGATAATCACGCAAATAGAACGGTTCTTACTTAATCATAATCAAAGCGTGCGCAATAAAATTGAACACAGGTATTGAGCTTTTCTTCGACTGCAGTTTTTCCATAAAAATGCCAATAAATTAAAAGTGTTTATTAGTGTTTATTATTTATTAGTGTAATATTATGTTTCATTGCCGTAAAATTTAGCGAGGAATTCAAAATTGTGCCGAAATATAGGTTGTTGTGAAATATAAGTTTGGGTTGGTACTACCTTATCAAACACCCTGTATATACGCTGATAATTTTAAAATGTGAGCCTTTTTAAAATATCTTCATTAACAATAAGCAAATGAAGGAAGAAACAAAATACATATGAAACTTTTTAGACATTTGTTTCTCTACAAGTAAATGTCATTCAAAGTAAAATGTTTCATGTTGGCGTATTGGGCTTTTCAATTCCTACAGAACCGTTAAAAATACATTTTGAAATTTTGACTTAAAAATATTAACTTTATTGCTATGTGTATTGATTCTGTTCTATCTTCGTTTTCGCATTGTTTCATAATATGCAATTTATTGTATATTTCAAGCGGCTGTAATTTTGAAGTATTTGAAAAGACAGTTAGGTCCATCCGATAAGGTTTACAGCGAATGGCAGTGTTGACATTTATATTTATATAGAATTTATATAGAATGATATTTTTGACATTTATATTATTTGTTAATATCATATTATTTGCTGCAGTACCTACCTTGTCCTCTTTTGAATTTATACGTGCTGTTGCCCACACGTTGCCGTTTTTTTGTTTGCAATAAAAATCTCCACGGTATACGCAAAAAAAGAATTTAAAAAGGCCAATTCCACACACGAATAAATTTGGCGGTTATTCCCAATTTGCCGTGCCATTGATAGCGTTGGTGGCGTCAAACAAAGTCGATTCGATAAAAGAACCGAACGCGGATAATCCGAGCTTTTGAAATATATATTTACGTATTTTTTTGCCAACGCCAATCTGGATTATATTTTCAATTTTCGGGCGTCCGGGTCGCGACACCCCCCTCCCTTCTCTCCCTCTCTAAAACTCGACAATGTTTGTTTCCTCTATGGAGGCGCTACTGTCGGGAAATTTATTATAGAGCCGTTTATTTATCCGCTGTCTTGAATATAAATCAACCGGAATCATAAACAGTTCGGGAATTGTTTGCAAAGGAGATTTATATTTATGATATGCAATATGGACGCGCCCGACCTTCTCAAAAAAGCCCTCGAACGGCATAAGCCGGATCACACGTCCTGGTATGCGAACTCGCACCCTGTATATCATATATGTGCCACAGTTCTTTTTTGTCCTTCCCTTTTTTGTCACTTCCGTGGGAGCTAGTGGGGGCTAGCTTTTACGAGCAGAATTTAACAATGGTTTTAGACAAATAGAATTTTTGTCAATCAAAACTGATAAATTTCGAGAAAATGCTACAGAAATTCGTTAATCTGTTTCAAGATATAGAATACTCAATTTGTATGTAAAATATTTTGCTTTGTAATAATTATAAAATTGACATTATGTATTTGTCAACAATTCGATAATTTGACAAATAATTATTACTACATTATTGTAGTTTATATGGATCAATTATGGAGCAACAACACGTTATTTAAATTAGTTATTTGAGTACCTATACTGCACGCTGGTGATAATGCTATACTAATAAAGTATATAACTTAATATTTCCACTAAAAATAAATAAAAATGCCGTAGAAATAAGCAATCTACTGTTTTACCTGTTTTAAAAATAATCATTTTTAGAGCCCGAATTATCTGACCCCTTTTATCAGACCAAAAAATCTGATGTGGCCAGGCATAAGACTTTATTATACAATATATAAAATTAAGAGTTTAGCTGCACGAGATTCTATTTGATCGAGATCGATCGTGTTTGTATTAGAATTACACTAGTTAGCCAGGATTTTACAGATATTTTGATAATATCAAATAAATACAAAATGATATAAAGAATGTTGGGAACAGGAGGCTCTTCCAACACTTGTGTTGCTACATATATCTCTATCTCTTCCGACATAGTGCCACTGGACACAATACGCATGCGTTAAGTTCGTGGATTCGATTGGCTGGATTGGATCCATATGCAGCCACAGTGCTGCCATCAGCTGCCACATGTAAAAGGTTATCTATGGGCTGACAGTGGTTTGGCGTTACTGAGCTGCCACATGTATATGATTATCTATGGGCTGTCACTGGTTTGGCGTTAGTGATGCCAAATATTATCGGCTAACGGCCTGGGCACCACATCGATAGACAAAACTTGTATCTCCGTCTACAATTGTTCGAACCGAGAGTACACATTGGCACTTAAGGACTAGCTCCTTATAATCCCTAATACGTATGGATAATATTGACAGTAGATATTGTCACAAAAACAGCCTTTGACACTACCTACTGTCAGAATGGAAATAATTATGAAATCCTAGCTAACTAAGTTTTAATGTAGACACGATCTTGATCAAAAAGAATAACTTGCTCATACAGCTAAACTATTAATTTTACCAAAAAATGTCATACACATTAATTATACAAAATTTCCTCTAGTTTAATTTATTATTTAACTATTTTGACGAAATTACAGAAATGGCAGCTCATTTGCAAAATCCTTGAAAAATGCTTAGAGGAAACATCCAGTTCCTTTGGACCCTTTGCTCCTATATCCAGAACGTGATAACACTCTCATTTGAAAAAAATATTTTCATGTCTTCTTTTATTTATTTTTTTTTATATAAATCACCTCGGTACACTAGGGAAAACTTTTATATATATATATATATATATATATAAAGGAAGTGAATTCTCGCAGAAATCTGCATACATTAATATGAACATTTGAAATAGTTAATACAAGATGGCGGTAGTTTTTAAGTTCAAAAACTACAGCCACGCCTGTATATCTGGGTTCGAATCCCAGGCGTGGCTGTAGTTTTTGAACTTAAAAACTACCGCCATCTTGTATTAACTATTTCAAATGTTTATATATATATAGGAGATTGTTTTAATAGGGTGAAAGTCGTGTTGCAAATAAAGGAGCTGTTATTTAGTAGGCCTTTATTTTAATTCTAATATTTCGCTAATAATTTTTAGCATCTTCATGAGAACTAAAACGAACATAAACAACAGTTAGAATCTATTCAGACGGTATTAAAATTACTTACAAAATGTGGCTGTTGCTTATAGGTGGTAATGAAGACAGTAATAAACATAAGGTGTTGTTTATGTGTTATTTGCGTAAGCGAAAACGAAAATATTCTGCACCATGCTTCGCTATGCCATTTTAAACCAAACTAAATTCATACAATATCCCGACAGCTGGTCAGGCTATTTATTTATTTTTTTTTTATATAAATCACCTCGGTAGACTAGGGAAAACTGAAAACGGAACGCGGGAAAATTTAATCATCAAATTATTGAAAGGCAATTTGGAAAGTGGTTTTTTTCGGGTTAGTTAAGTTATGGGGCATTTCAAATGTTAATCAGGCAATCTAGTTTCTGGATATTAGTTACTCCGGACCATATTTCAGAAGGTAAGTGTAGGTGTTGTTTAAATTTTCTATATCTTTTTTACTATTCATGCAATTACCCTCTATTTCATTAATTAAGCACATTTCCATGAAAAGACGTTTTTGGTCGTTGCGTTCTGTCCTAAGTACCCTGACAAACAACACCTACACTTACCTTCTGAAATATGGTCCGGAGTAACTAATATCCAGAAACTAGATTGCCTGATTAACATTTGAAATGCCCCATAACTTAACTAACCCGATAAAACCACTTTCCAAATTGCCTTTCAATAATTTGATGATTAAATTTTCCCGCGTTCCGTTTTAAGTTTTCCCTAGTGTACCGAGGTGATTTATATAAAAAAAAAAAATAAAAGAAGACATGAAAATATTTTATTCAAATGAGAGTGTTATCACGTTCTGGATATAGGAGCAAAGGGTCCAAAGGAACTGGATGTTTCCTCTAAGCATTTTTCAAGGATTTTGCAAATGAGCTGCCATTTCTGTAATTTCGTCAAAATAGTTAAATAATAAATTAAACTAGAGGAAATTTTGTATAATTAATGTGTATGACATTTTTTGGTAAAATTAATAGTTTAGCTGTATGAGCAAGTTATTCTTTTTGATCAAGATCGTGTCTACATTAAAACTTAGTTAGCTAGGATTTCACAATTATTTCCATTCTGACAGTAGGTAGTGTCAAAGGCTGTTTTTGTGACAATATCTACTGTCAATATTATCCATACGTATTAGGGATTATAAGGAGCTAGTCCTTAAGTGCCAATGTGTACTCTCGGTTCGAACAATTGTAGACGGAGATACAAGTTTTGTCTATCGATGTGGTGCCCAGGCCGTTAGCCGATAATATTTGGCATCACTAACGCCAAACCAGTGACAGCCCATAGATAACCATATACATGTGGCAGCTCAGTAACGCCAAACCACTGTCAGCCCATAGATAACCTTTTACATGTGGCAGCTGATGGCAGCACTGTGGCAGCATATGGATCCAATCCAGCCAATCGAATCCACGAACTTAACGCATGCGTATTGTGTCCAGTGGCACTATGTCGGAAGAGATAGAGATATATGTAGCAACACAAGTGTTGGAAGAGCCTCCTGTTCCCAACATTCTTTATATCATTTTGTATTTATTTGATATTATCAAAATATCTGTAAAATCCTGGCTAACTAGTGTAATTCTAATACAAACACGATCGATCTCGATCAAATAGAATCTCGTGCAGCTAAACTCTTAATTTTATATATTGTATAATAAAGTCTTATGCCTGGCCACATCAGATTTTTTGGTCTGATAAAAGGGGTCAGATAATTCGGGCTCTAAAAATGATTATTTTTAAAACAGGTAAAACAGTAGATTGCTTATTTCTACGGCATTTTTATTTATTTTTAGTGGAAATATTAAGTTATATACTTTATTAGTATAGCATTATCACCAGCGTGCAGTATAGGTACTTAAATAACTAATTTAAATAACGTGTTGTTGCTCCATAATTGATCCATATAAACTACAATAATGTAGTAATAATTATTTGTCAAATTATCGAATTGTTGACAAATACATAATGTCAATTTTATAATTATTACAAAGCAAAATATTTTACATACAAATTGAGTATCCTATATCTTGAAACAGATTAACGAATTTCTGTAGCATTTTCTCGAAATTTATCAGTTTTGATTGACAAAAATTCTATTTGTCTAAAACCATTGTTAAATTCTGCTCGTAAAAGCTAGCCCCCACTAGCTCCCACGGAAGTGACAAAAAAGGGAAGGACAAAAAAGAACTGTGGCACATATATGATATACAGGCTGCGAGTTCGCATACCAGGACGTGTGATCCGGCTTATGCCGTTCGAGGGCTTTTTTGAGAAGGTCGGGATTCGAACCCAGATATACAGGCGTGGCTGTAGTTTTTGAACTTAAAAACTACCGCCATCTTGTATTAACTATTTCAAATGTTCATATTAATGTATGCAGATTTCTGCGAGAATTCACTTCCTTTATATATATATATATATATATGAAAGCTCGACAAATGTGGAAAGAGTTTAATTTACATAACCTGTCGAATACCCATTAACCTAACTTTTCTAAATTAACTACGACAGTTAGAAATCAAATCTATATATATATATATATATATATATATATATATATATATATATATATATATATATATATATATATAAAGGGGGTGCCCAATGTCGCCAATTGGTGCTTCAGTCACAACATCTTCAGGATTCGAAGACAAGATGTGACGTCGCGCCGGAGGTGACGGACACCCCAGGCCCACCATAGCCCATGGAGGTATAGATGGAAAACAGGTTTATCGACGGTAAGATATTAAAGGAGAAAGGTAATTTGTCGGGCAATTCCGTCATACGAAGAAGCAACCGTAGACACGTGTTTCGGACTATTAGTCCTCATCAGTACGGTATAGCCGAGGAGTAAGATGGACACTCAATGGAAAAAACACTCAAATGGAGACCATAAGGGGGGTGCCCAATGTCGCCAATTGGTGCTTCAGTCACAACATCTTCAGGATTCGAAGACAAGATGCGACGTCACATTCCGTCGTATGACGGAATTGCCCGACAAATTACCTTTCTCCTTTAATATCTTACCGTCGATAAACCTGTTTTCCATCTATACCTCCATGGGCTATGGTGGGCCTGGGGTGTCCGTCACCTCCGGCGCGACGTCACATCTTGTCTTCGAATCCTGAAGATGTTGTGACTGAAGCACCAATTGGCGACATTGGGCACCCCCCTTATGGTCTCCATTTGAGTGTTTTTTCCATTGAGTGTCCATCTTACTCCTTGGCTATACCGTACTGATGAGGACTAATAGTCCGAAACACGTGTCTACGGTTGCTTCTTCGTATGACGGAATTGCCCGACAAATTACCTTTCTCCTTTTATATATATATATATATATATATATATATATATATATATATATATATACCGGGTGATTCAATTTCGACGCTCACCATGGGAATCTCGCTTATTAGTGGAGATAGAGCCTATGTTTAAATTTGGCAAAGTTTCGTATTTTTGTGTCGATCAAATATCTGAAAAGAAATTTAAGCCATCATTTTTCATTTTGAAGATACCCGCAAAGAACTGAAATGTTAAGATATCATTTTTAATTTTTTATTCAAAACCAAGGGTAGCTAGACATTTGAAACAAAAACATTCTACAGCTACTTATTATTATTAACAAGGAATGCATTGTTATTATTTTATTCAAAACAACATCAAAGATGGCGGCGTAACCATGACCAAGTTTTGTTTTTCTTATGGGCGCCATGTTGAATTTTGGCATTTTCCGATAGTCGTGTTTTTTCTCATTTCCGCAATGTTTAACGTGTTACCATTCTTTTTTAAAATAATCAAGCCTTGGGTTTGCCATTTAACCAAATTAGCCTTAATTGTTGTTGATTGTGGATGTAAAATGCCGTCTACTAATGACGAAAACCGTTATATGATAATTATTGTTCTCAAAGAAATGCCACATCGTACAATATTCCTAACATTGGCCAGAAATGTATCGTAGCATGGATCGTTTAGTAAACACCGCAATTCTTATAATCCTCAACCCTTTAACTGGGCCATTCATTTCCAGGAGAATTTGAACAGAAAACGATTTTTAAATCTTTGCACCGAAGTGGCAGACTATTTTGACGATGTTGAGTTGGACCAAAGGAGAATATGGTGGATAATAAGAATAATGTGGTGGCAGCAAGATGGAGAACCGCCTCACAATAAAAATAAGCTTTTTGTTGTATAAACTTGTTTCTTTTACAATCTGAATGTTGTTAATCCAAAGCACCCTTGCTGGTCAGTCCGGCTGTCTGTAATCAAGCTCCAGTTGGGTACCTGATAACAACGACAAACAACGAGAAAAAGCAGAAAGTTTTTTAATTATTTCACCATTGTTTTAAAAACTACTGGTAACAATTTATATATTGCGGAAATGAGAATAAACACGACTATCGTAAAATGCCAAAATTCAACATGGCGCCCATAAGAAAAACAAAAGTTGGCCATGGTTACGCCGCCATCTTTGTTGTTATTCCCAAATAAAAAATAACACTGCATTCTTTGTTAAAAAGTAGCTGTAGAATGTTTTTGTTTCCAATGTCTAGCTACTCTTTGCTTTGAATAAAAAATCGAAAACGAAATCTTAACATTTCAGTTTTTTGCAGATATCTTCAAATTGAAATATGATTTCTTAAATTTCTTTTCAGAGAATTGATCAACATAAAAATACGAAACTTTGCCAAATTTAAACATAGGGTCTATCTCCACTAATAAGCGAGATCCCCATGGTGAGGCTCGAAATTGAATCACCCAGTATATATATATATATATATATATATATGTATCAGCAAAAAAATAAATATTTGTAAAGTGTCCATGTCGATAAACTAATTTTTTTCGTTTGTTTTCTTTAATTTCTTTGGTACTGCCTTCGATATGTAAAACATCATTAGCCTAAATCAATAATTAGAAAATGGTGGTATTAAAATAAATGAATAATTGATTTTAAACATTACAATTGATCATTTCCTTCAAAATCCAATTTCTCTCTTTTTTCTCAGATTTATTGATATGCTTGGGAATCACTGACAATTCAGACCGTTATTTATTCTCAGAATGTTGAAATGTGGGATTCTGTACACCTAATTAATTACTCGATTTTGGTGACATATTGCCTGGGGTGTGTTAATGGCATGGCAATGTGATTTTTCAAGCGGACGTCGAAACGATGGGCGGGTCCCCAAATGTTATTACTGCGTATCGGAATATTCGCTTATTCGATTTATTACATCGCTTTTATTGTATGGCTTCTTGGATTATTTCTGGGTGAGGAAATACTAATAAATTAGACGATTATAAAAACGACTTTCCATTAAAGTGATTTACTGTAGTTTATTTCGAGTCATTAAACGCGAAATTGGGAACCAGCGGGGCAATACGTCTCCAGATTTAGGTTATATAATCGAGCTCAACATCATTATTTTCTGTATAAAAAAAACATATAAAGACGAGGCTATTACTGTTCTTTAAGAGAGAAAATTAAATTATTGTTTGTTTAAAATAGGAAAGCTTTTGCAATAAAATTAATTTATATCTGCCACTTCCTGGTTTTTGATTTTTTGTCCGGAGTTGACTCTTATAAAGGCGGGAATCTTTATAATGTAATCCAGAAACTTATTAGTTTTGATTTTGTTATCCAGCACATCATTCCTTTTCTATTAAGAAGCTTAAACTTGTCTATTTTTTTAGTCCATTTCTCATCCAGATTACCAATGCGTATGTTACGGTCAAATTATATTTGAAGAAAATCGATTTCGAATCTATGTTAAATACGTGTTTAAATACGTGTTTTAAATACGTGTTTAAATACATCAAAACAGACAAACAGTTACAGCCGTTTAAAATATCAATTTCTTATATTTAAAGCAATTCTTACTTGGAATGACATTTACTTTCTAGAAAGGAACAGTAAAAACTTTCATATGGGTTTATGTTCATTTGTTTATTCAATTCAATTTAATTTGTTTATTCAATTTTAATGTATGATTTAAATTTACTTACTGTTTAGTGTTGTAATGGGTATTGATTGTGTTATTTTTTCGATTATATGGACATTTCTTGTGATTGATTACATTATTAAAAGAAGAGCCAGAGTAAAGAAAACCTATCAAATGTATACAGTGCGCTTAAAGTATGGAGACATGACAAAATCTCAAGAACGGTTAGCTATTTTTAAAAATCCTCGAGCAAGTCGATTTATAGTTATCAAAATACACCTTATGATATAGAATACATTTAATGACGGCATATGTTAAAAACAAGTGCAGGTAAAAAAATTTATTTGTGTTTATGTAAGTATTTAAAAGTCTGTAACGATGAAAAGGAAATTTCATTAAAGATGATAGGCGGTCCTGAAAGGTTAACCGAAACGATAAGTTCGAGTTTTTTGGAGATGTCTTAGTAACCAGTTAGTTTAGACAGAGAACATTACGGTGACATAAAAGCGAGGTATATATTTAAAATAGATTAAAAGTTACAGCCACAACAAGGGACCTTTGCGTCGCTAGCACAATGCTTACCGAACTGAGCTTTTGTGGCCTATGACATTTGTTAGGTATAATTGTCTATATCAATGAAAGAACAACATTGTTTTCATATGATTTAGCAATTATAAATTTTTAAGCACGGCATACGTAAAAAATACGTGAATAATAATACTGTATTTACAAATACAGTATCATTTTTAAATATGGTCTCTTTTGTTTGTGATCTGATCAAAATTGCGTTTTGACATCTTACAGTCATATTTTAATTTACAAATTTATGTCAGTTTCAATTGCCTTTATTTAATTTACTGGGTCGTTACGTCATTGTTCTATGCACTATTATGCTGATGACACAAATATACATGCAGAAAACACGAAACAGATGATCCTTGTATCCGCATGAGTTCATACATGCAAGCTCTGACTGACTACTAAGAAAATCCGATCTTAACTTCATGATATGATTAATGTTAGGATGGAAGCTGGATGTCAGGTGCTTGTGTGTTATTATTGATCAAAATATAAATCGACTGTATAAATCGACATTAAATCATTTCAAGAATATGGTGTTAAAATTTCAAAACGAAAGTCCAAGCGGTTGGACCTTATCGAAAGTACCTAGATATAGGTACTTTCGATAAGGTCCTTCGGCGCGCTGAGCAGGTAACAGTGGGGAGGGCCGGTCGGAACGTGCTTGAATACCAAGACACGCTGCTGAGGAGGGATTTTACCCCGAAGATGACCTCCTTTATGGCCCAGGTATGGCTGAATAACAAAAACATCGAAAATAAAGTAAAGTAGTAAAGTAAAGTAAAGTAAAGTAAAAATACGATTTTTGACTACCGCGAACTTCGATCGCATTTTGCTCGGAAACAGTTTTTTACACCTCCGAGTTGGCGCGTGAAATTATTCAGCGAGTTTTCAACGTAGATGAATAAAAATAATACCATTTGAAAGATAATTTAATCAGATAGTCGACATACCTATTGTATTTTGCAACAAAACATTATTTTACCACTATTTTGCAATAATAACACAAAACGTTTTCAATTTATTTTCTGAAGGTCGCCATTTTGTTACCCATTTTTTAAATACTTTAAGATTAGGTAAGTGGACGAGATATCGGTATGACAACAACAACAAAATCATGCTGGCATGTTTCAGAAGGATACAGCAGACACAAAATCACGCGGCGATTGAGAAGAAAGAAAGTCATCAACGTTATTATTTTTTACGACGCCCATAAGTAAAATTTTGCAATAAAAAAACATTAATTGTATGCTCAAAATACTCAAGAATGTACAGTAAAAATTTGAAATAAAAGTAATGCATAGTTTTTCAGAAAAGAATCCCAGAGTTTTCCTAATTTTTTGCCATCTATTCGAGACTCCCCCCATAACCTAGAAAATCAGCTTAAATCGACTTAAAGAGCATCTATTCGCGAGTCTTTAGTGATATTTTGGCTTAAGGCGACAAGATAATATTAGCAACGGGAAATGATTTGTTTCGTGGTTAAATATGTGTGACACACTTTCAGCTCTAACTTGCTATAAAATCATATCGACAGGTAACGGCCACCTTACCTTGTCCACGTGATAAAAACGCTTTTTCTTTTTAGTTGATTTTATACATCATAGGATTCACTGCTTATTAACTCGCATTCCTCCAAAGTTTACAACAATAACTCACACTAACCTCTCACAATTTTCCGTTAAAAAATGATGGATTGGTCGCGGTGGGCCAGACATCGGTAAACAAATCAAGAGTGCCATATATCCACGGCACCCTCCTCTCAAAACCCGAAAAACAATGTAAACACTCGCGCCTGATTCATTATAGACAATCGATAATTCAAATACCGCATGAAAAATTTGTGTAGACGGCGGCGTTTTTTGCTAGACGCGAAGAACAAATGAGCATTGCGAGCAATTGTTTACGCTCCACGCAGCCGGCCTTAAGTATGGACGTCGGCGCTGAATTTTGGTAGGGAGCAGTGGCGTGCCGAAACTTATGCCCGTGGACTAAAATGTGCTTTTTTAAGATATAGTTTATGTTACATAAAATAAGACTTAGTGATACCTATTGTTGATTTGTATTGATGATTGAGTTAAATGAAACTATTTCTATTTTTTCGCATTACATATAGTGTCATTTGCTTTTTTACCACATCGTCTAAGAACAACCATTTTTTTGAAATACATAATCAAATATCATGGTCATCATGGCAAATTATGTGTTCTAACGTTAAAATTTGTTTAAACTATATTTCTACATATTGTCAGTCATAGAGAAACATCAAATTTTCATGAGGTAACATTTATAACGCTTTGAATTGAATCGCGTTTTGTTTACTTAAGTTTTTATGTAATAAATCGTCCCTTCATAAGGTTTGCTTTCTTTATTATTTACGCCTTTCCTTTTCTCTTAATCTACGCCACTGGTATGAAGATTTCTCGTAGCAATATTTCACGGGGTATTAATGCGTATAACTGGGAAATCGGTATTTTAGAATGGCAGGAAGCGCCATCTTGCGATCGCACGCTGTTTAAGTTTCGTCGGGAGTATAAATTCGAACTGTAAAAACGATTAATTATATTATATATTGGTATTTTGGGTAGCGGGCGATTCTCAAACAGGAAAGGACGCGGAACGTCTTAGTTCTCGATGACAGTTTGTTTACAACTCTTTGTTATTTATTGGTAGTTTTATTCTTTCTTAAATTGTACCGTCTGTCTATGGTGCGTATACAAATTTTTAGTCCTTTCGATTATTTATAGCCACCTATATCCGACACATCCTGAGAGATGATACCAAAGTTGTGACAGTCAGCCCTATGATGTAACTAAAACGTTACGGATAACTTTTAAACGTTGTCCTTTTATGACGTGTCGAAATAACAAGCAGAATGACGTTCCTAATAAAACTGGCATGATGTATATCACTCGATAACAGCATATGTTATTGTTGCAACGTTATTTTAGAACATAGCTGAATAAATAGCTGTTTAATGAGCAGAATTACAATAGAGATAGCTAACGATTTATTAAGCGATTACTCGGAGACGACCCTTCGATACGCTTATCAAAACCAAACAAGGAGCCAAAATCGGTTAAAAAACCACAATACGAAGCCATGTTAAGCGTCGTAAGTTCAAGCAGTGTTAGTACATGGCAAAACAAAACCACTGAAGGCAAAATGCAATGCCAGGATGAGTGAGATCCTCCATTTGTGGTGCTGGAATTGCAGTGTGCAAGTTTCACATTTTGTCAATCATATGTTTTTGGAAATTTCATCCGTTCCTAGAATTGAGCATCTTTTCTCGTCGTGATATGTTTGTTAATGTGTTTACCAAAAAGTAAACGAATAACATGAGGGAAAAAATGGGGCAAAAGGTAAAAAGAAACAAAGATGCGAAAAGACACAAAAATATCTTAGCTTCATTCGGTTTCGCAGTAATGCTTTTGGTCTTGTAAACGAGGTTCCAATACCACAATTAAATTGTGTCTTTGGTTATGTACAAATACAAAATGAATTTTGCATTCGGCAAACAAAAGTGTTGCTACTATCCCTGAACATGTAAATATTAGTAACCTCAACCCAATATCATACAAAGGACAATTAAAACTTATTTTTATTACAAAACGTTTACTTGGTTTTCTAATTCTTCTAGAAAAAATGGTCACACAGTTCTCAGACGTTATCCGTACCTGCAACCTGCTTGTTATGTTTGAACTTATGTGTTGTCAGAATAACGTAAACGCTTCAGACGTTATTTGGATAACGTTTCTGCGTTCGTCATACCAATCTAGATAATTAGCTATGCTATGAAACATTATGCTATCACATAACGTTCACGTTATATATAAAGTTTTAGTTTCATCACAGTGCTATAACTAAGAAATTACCGAACGAATTTACCGGATCTTAACTCAAAAGTTGTTTGTACCCCAAGAATGTTCAAGCAGAACCAAATTTCATTTTTTAGTTATTGGATAGTTTTTGGTTTATAGTTCCACATGTAATGCAGGATGTATAAAACATTGTTTCCGTGACCATATATAATTAAAACGACATTAAAAAAAGATCTGGAACCCGCCTATTTCAGATTATCAAAACAAACAATTTCAAGAATATCTAGTTTGCGACTTACAATTGCTTTTGACTTTTAATCACGTTAGCTTTGAAAGAAGAGCGAAAAAAAGTTTTCACAAAAGTCATAATCAATAAAGGTTAGTAATCGAATTATATTTAAAATGTGGTATGTCTGTTTCCATCGACTAAAATCGATGCACTCGGCGATGTTTGAAAATAATAAGCTCTTTATAATAAATTGAATGACGTTGTTCCATACTTTAGACGAGTGCTGTACATTAATGTCATTGGCATGTCCGTGTCAGATAAGTTGAGCGGTCTAAGGAATGTAACATTGTCCACCTATGCTATGAGGCGGCATTTTTTTCTATACATCTTTAGAACAATGATAGAAAGAGTAGAAACGATTCCGCTCACCACTGCTAGTGTACTTCCAATTATGCATACAAGTTCGAATGTATGACTGCCTGGATCTTATATGCTTAGCTTTATTGGGTAATTGTGATTTATTTTGACAAGTCATCGAGAACTGTCAAGAACTGTCAGCAGTAGCGACACCAGTAGCGGCACGACAATAATAATGCCTAGAAAACGGGGCCAAATTCGGTGCCCGTGAAATTATTTCAAATGTGGCAACTTTGTGTGAAAGGGAAGCCAAGAACGTAAGGAATTTCATATCCCGATTCACCCACATACAAAGCGGGCAGCTGAATACACAGGTGCATCGGAAGCGACAATTAGACGAATTAAAGCAGAAGATAGAAGAAGAAATGCCGAAACTCCTAACCAGCCTTTGTCATCCCCAGGAAAAAAAACGAAAGCGGAAGAGTTTTAGAGGCACGCTAGACGACTTTCAAATAATTCGAAGAGAAATTGAAAACTTTTATTTACTTAGAAAAGTAGTTCCCACTTGCAAAAGATTGTTGGCTGCTATTAAAGAAAGAATGGAGTTTCCGTATGGTGCGAGTACGTTATTTAGATGGTTGCACATGAATGGTTTTGTTTGGAAGAAGTGTCAGAATAAAAGACCAGAAATTCTAAATTGGCTTTTAAATATTTGCGGGCTTTAAAAAGACATCGGGATGACCAGAAAATGATTATTTATTTGGACGAAACATGGATTGACAACGACATGACGGTTAAAAAGTGCAGGCAAAGCGAAGAAGTGTTTTGTTAGTGGTGGTATTCGATCATCGGATCGATTAATAGTTGTACATGCCGGATCAGCTGAAGGGTTTGTGGAAAATGCCGGTCTTGTGTTTAGATCCGGACTAAGTTCCGGTGATTATCATGGTCAAATGAATCGAACAAATTTTGAAAAATGGATAAAAGAGCAGCTGTTATTATGACTTTGACATTTAAATATTGTTTTATGTGCTATAAATCTGCAAATACAGTTTTTAAATGTTTTTGATAACTATTCAGTAATAGAGTATTTACATAATTCGAGAACCATAGATTTTGTCGGTTTATAATTGACTTCAATTTTACCAGTACCCATCACAAAATTATCCGGCGCGCCTATGGATTCGACGTCACCGCGAATTTATGCCCCACCCCAGACCGACTTAACTGAATATGTGGATCACAAATTTCATAGTTGCGTAACTATGTTGGTACAGATTTGTTATAAATATCTTAAAATGCTGAAAATATCTTTTTCTCCTCCTATTGATGATTGCATTCATTATCATGGCAATCACAGCTCTGGATTTTTAATTTTCATTGTGTTTTGACACACTGCTTAGTGGCATTGTCAAGACATTGACAACGTCTCTAAGTGACAAGCGCACCAAACAATTTTAATCTGTCAAAATCCTGTAAACCGGCAATGTTACAAACAGCCGTCCCTATATGTAATTTCTAAAATTTCTTTGCAAGGTAGTAGAAAAAGTTTACTATTCCCTTCGCAAGTAATGGCAATTTCTCACTCGAACATTTTGCAGCACTCGCCTACGGTTCGTGCTGCAAACTTCGTTCTCCTGAGAAATTGCATACATTACTTGGTCATAGAATAATATACTATTTTCTACTCCTATTGATGAATATATTCATTATCATGGCAATTTATAATAAGTAATACAAAGTATTCCCCACACACATGGCAAATATTTCATTCCTGGCTCCTCATACCTCGTGATTTAGAACCAATCACAGCTCTGGATTTTTCATTTCCATTGTGTTTTGATATACTGCTTAGCGACGTTGTCAAGACATTGACAACGTCTCTAAGGGACAAGCGCACCAAACAATTTTAATCTGTCCAAATCCTGTAAACCAGAGATGTCAAACGTGCGGCCCGCGGGCCGCATGCGGCTCTCATTACCCTATGGTGCGGCCCGCGAGCCCTCGCTAACTATTGTATTACAATAACATCGAAAATATGAGCCTTACCTATTTGTGTACATTCTTTAATAATTAAGTTTGCAAAGAGCTTCGGTGTATAAACACTAGTTATTATTTATTAGGCAGCAGACTTGTAATCATTTTGATTTGGATATTCCTACATTACACGTGAGCTTATTATAGAGAGTAAATCATTTAAAGGTGGAATTTTCGTAATTATATCATCCAAGTGAAATTTAAGGAACATGAATTTCATAAATGTCACAAGGAGTTTTCGGCGCACAGCGAGCATGCGCTGAATATGAACACTGTGGCTAAAGTTCCCTATCATGTCATCCAAAAATCAAAAGCGGTTATTAAAAATCGCTTTGCAAAAATAATTTCTTGAGGTAAATATCATTTGAATAGAATTTTGAGATTAAAAAATCTGATGTGGCCAGGCACATGACTTTATCATACAAAATATAAAATTAATAGTTTAGCTGCATGAAAATATATTTCATTGAGATAAATCGTGTCTGCATTAAAATTAAACTAGTTAGCCAGGATTTGACAGATATTTTAATAGTCAATAGTATCAATAGCAGGTACTGTCAAAGCATCAGCATTTGACACTATCTACTGTCATCAGAATAATAGTTATTTATCTCACAAGTGCCGAAAGTACGGAATAGCGCGACGAGCGGTGATGCGGTGCGTGACCGCGCGTCGCCGATGGCGGAGCGTCGCCGTCGCATGTGAGCAGTCGCGCTATGTAATTTTCGGCAGGAGTGATATCAACGTTTTTGTGTTGCATTTTGAGAAATACGTATTTAAAAAAAAATCTATAATGGTTATATTTCTTTATAGGAATTGTTAGGTTGATAACGCTTCTACGAAACGTCAAGTTTAAAAAGATAATTCAAATTCTGACAGATTTATATTCGTTCATGACACTGTAGATGTCACATCCGTACCAACATACTGAAATATAACTACACTCATCGCTATACTTTATTTACAATTTTCTGAATTTATCATTTTTACAATTAGATATAACAACGGGTTGATATTTCTTATCAACAAACAATCAAATTGGTGATCTTATTTTATTTGAATTTTTATTTTGTACATTGCCGCACTAGAGCGGCAACGTTCCATAGCGGTTTTCCAACTTCTGATGAAATCAGCTGTTTTCGAGTGTGACAACCATAGACATTTCTGTGGTGACAGCAGGCGGCAATATACTACTACACTTTCCTGTCAGAGTGACAGTTTACATTTTTCTGTCAATGTGACAGTGTCCGTGTCAGTTTGAAGTACTAAATTTGCCTCTGTTGCAGTGGCGCCATCTAGCGGACTTTTTCAAATCACGGCTGTCGCGCCTACTAGTTTCGTAAAACTTGGAACACCGACATCAAAGGCGCCGCCGCAAGTGTCGTATCTTGATCTTATTTCTAATCGCTGGTAACAGCACAAAAAAATATTTGTCCAATATTTGTAAATCCAGGCTACTATGTAATTTCATATCAATGCAGATGCGATCGATCTCGATCAAATAGAATTTGCTCTTGAAGCTAAACTATTAATTTTACCAAAAAAAGTCATAGGCATAAATTATTCAAAATTTCCTCTACTTTAATTTATTATTTAACTATTTTGTCGAAATTACAGAAATGGCGGCTCATTTGCAAAATCATTGAAAAAGGCTTAGAATAAACTACCAGTTACTTTCGACCCTTTTGAACCAAAAGCTTTTCAGCTCTAAGTTTGGTCATAAAACTTCTAAATATAAACTTTCGTCCCGATACCTTTAGTAGTTTCTCCGGAATCGTCGTCACAAAAATCGTTTACACACGCACACACACACACACACACACACACACACACAGACATTTTTTTGTACCTTGGTCAAAAATGTTCAGGGGACCCATAAAGACCTATTTCCGCTAAAATCTCAATTTTTTTTTTCGGCATGATTACAATACTTTACATACTGCGTATGATAAAGTAAAAAAGTTGTTGCGAAAAGAATTAGGGGATAAAGAAAAAAATGTCAAAGGTTCATTTTCTCCCCAACCATTAGTCTACTCTCGTCATCTTTTTGAAGCGAATGCGAGAGTTTTCGAATGGAGTGGACTCCCAGGAATGGAACAGTAAGCTGCTATTTTCTTAACATTTTCTTTTTTGATTCACTTCATTATCTCGGTTTTAAAGGATACAACAAGAACAGTAACAACAAAATGGCATATTTTCAAGGTTGATTTTGTCTGGATGATTTTTTTTATTCATTGTGGTAGAAACTTTACTTGAGTTGGAGTTTTAAACATATACAGCGAGAAAGAATTAGTATACATTTTTGACTAAAAATATAAAAAAATTGAAATTCTCTTAAAATATCTGCATAAATATCATTTGAATGGTAGTTTGTGATTAAAAGTTTATTGTAGAAATTATTTTTAAACATAAAATGAAGGTGTAGGCTTTGTTTCTTTTCGGAGAAAATTTAAAATATAACATTCTTTTTAATCAACTTATAGAAGATGGTGTTTGTAAGTCCGTATGATACGGTATCTCCGTATATTCATTTCTAGTTTTATTATTTTTAATGTTCATGAATTTTTTTATTTAGAGTTTTTAGGTAATTCTATATTATTTCAAATGAAAAATGTTTGATAAAAAATCCTTAATATGATTTTTGTTTATTTTCTTATCTCCGGACTTCGTCAGCGTGTTCGCACGCTCACGCAAAATAAATGTAAAATACTGATGTGAGTCATCCATCAATCATAAAAAATTAACAGCCTAATGAAATTGATCTAACACGCTATTAGCAACATGGTATAAGAATCATAATAAAGTGTCTATTCTTAGCTTTCATATATAATTTAAGCAACTGTTACTAAAATGTTTGTGGAAAGAATAGACGTTATTCGTTTTCGATTTTCGTTTCCAGGAAAAAAAATCTAGAAGCAATGTAATATTTTTATTTAAAATTGCAAAATTCAATTGAGTAGATATAGTTTTTAATATTAAGATTAGCAAATTTCATTACTTTTTAACCCTTTCCAGTGACGAACCCTCTGCCATCCATTAAAAAGAAAACAATAACGTCGTAGACGTGTATAGTAACAGAAATCACATTCTGTATTTCGAAATAACGAGTGAAATACCTGGGTAGGTATGTTAATACTAGGGTTTGTGGAAATTGTAATATAGCGCAGTTACGAATGTTACGATTATGTTATGTATAATGATAAATTTTATTATCGTGTATCCGCTATATCGTTCTGAAAGTACATATATACAACTTGCGTGAATCGCTGAAACGTTATTACGTTATGACGTTATTACATAAAAGACAATTGCCACCAGCCATTGTTCCGTTTTATAGGTATAGCAGTAACAGTAGACATTCGAAAACCTAACGTCGAAAGTTGTAACAACAATCAGCCAATGACACGTTTCGAACACGCATAAAATTCACGATACCGCCTCCCGGATTAAAGTAGCGACTTTGTGGCTTGTATCTAGTTTTATTACAAGAATGCTACCGTGTTTTGAATACAACCGTAAGTTTCACTGAAATGAGTCGCTGAATGTGCAAAATAATGCAGCAACTGTAAAGTAAAATGCTAATTTGTAGAAGTGAGATTAAAGCTGAGGGCCTTAATCGCACTAGTTAGAACTAGTTCAGTACTTAAGAAGTACGACTTTGCCTGCTCTATTAATATGCTGCTCGGGGATAAGATGAGTGGATTGCATAATTAAAAACCCGAGATTATAAATTGAAGTGTAGTAGAATTGCTTAAACCGCAGTTTCCTAAGTTTTTTAGTCTTTTTATCTCTCGTTAATATTAATTATAGTGAACTTGAAGACGTTTGGAATCTTTCTTAGTACGCAATAAATTGGAACTAATATCAGGTGAAATATGCGATAAAAATACACTCAATAAATAATTGATCTAGCTGTATAGAATACTATATTATAGAATTATAATAATGATAAATAATTGTGCAGTGTTTAACGAACTTTTTCGTTTACTAGCTTCAGATTAATCAAAATATAAAAACATTAACAACCTCAAGCGATACCTGCAAGTATTTTGATTTATTCTGCTACAAGATTTGGCTTTTTGTTGAATTTATGTTTTTGCTGGTTTGATTACTATGACTCATAGCTTGTTTTTCAAAGTCACTTATTCAGATGTTTTTTTAATAAACCGCATATGTTTATCTACTGATCACAGTTTCTCTTTGCATACTACTTAGTAATACGCTATAATAAGATGTAGGTAATACTTTTACGTTATGCTATTTGTGGTGTTGCCGGCGATATTAAAGCAACATCCTTCATATTATGATAGTATAGGTACGTGAGTGATAATACCAGAATATTTGACGGAGGTTGCGTTAGGGCTTTTTAAAAATTTTAATGTCTTACTGCAGTTGCAAACGATTGCTAACTCAGTCTAACTAATCAAGTAAATATGGCGGAATTTAGATTAGCATTTTACTACCGTGTTATGTTTAACAATGCGTTGTGCTTTTACTTTCAAGCATTCTAATAAGCTTTCTTCAATCATTCATTCGAATTTTTTCTTTCAATTAGAGCTGTTTTCTGTTTACTAATCCCTCATAACAAGGTCTGTTCAATGTGTCATGGTTTAATGTCATACAATGTGTCCGAGGTAGATTACTTTTTGATTATTCATTTCGCAGAAAGGTTAAATATTATTATTTATTTCTCAGAATTTTATGCTCTACAAAAGTTGGTAAAAAAAACTCGGTTTTGAATTATCAAAATATCCATTACATATTTATCGTAAACTAAATTTCCGACCTTCAATGGTTTTTGAATTAAGACGGAATCGACATATTTTTTAAATGACACCATTGGCTTAATAACAGCGTATAATAGTATGATGGCAGTACATAGGAAAATTTTCTAGAAAAAGATAGTTGAAAATTAGTGTTACATTGTGTATTTTATACAGATTTTAAGGTTTCTGGGAGATTGAATTCAAATGGCATACATTTACTAATGTTGCTAAAATTACAGTTTTGACATTTGACCTCACTTTTCCGGATGTCTTACATAATTTTGAGTTCGTCTTCGTATTCAGGACAAATAAAGTTCCAGACTGCATTTATATTCCATTTACAACCTCCATGCTACTCAAAGTTATCAATATTTGCAATTTCAATTATGGTCTTTAAGCCATAAATTTTCTTCCGCTACCATTAAGATAATTAAATGTTATGTTAAAATAACTTTCAAATATGGGATTGGCATTACATCAAAATGACTATTTTTATAGTAAAAAATCGACGTATTCAACGACGTATTTTCTTTGCCGTATAAGAAAATTGAAAAATAAACAAAATTAAAAAGCGCAAAATATCTGCAATCCTGTAGAACGTGGCTTTTGGAAATGGAAACTGCACTTAATTGCAGTATTAGGTTTAGACGATCCACAAACTTTAGGAAAGAATAACATTATCAGAACAATCGATAATAAAAAAATACTATTTTTTAAAACATTCTGACACACGTTGAAGATATGGAAAAATTTATTTATTTTTATGACGAAGCATTTTAGAACTCTTTCCTGTAACCAGACTCCTCCCATCTACACCTACCATCTCCAGACACAATTTTTTTAACATGGTGTCTACAACTCTGCAGTCATACATTAATATAATTAACCATTTTATAATAAGATGTGCTATTTTATATTTCTTTTGCGGTATGTACCTACGAAAAGAGGGAATGGGTAATAAATTGTGTAATTACTCCTGTAAATTAAAACTCGTTACCTGCTGTATTATACTTAATTTTTTTTCAAATATAAGTATTTTAAGTGTCTTGGAATATAAAGGACGAAGGTCCGGGTAGTAAATAGGACCCAATGCTTCCTTTTTGGGGAGATGTTAGTGAAAACGTAAAATTCTTTCTGATTTTAATTAACGTTAAAAAAGTATTGTTATCAATTAGAACTAAACTGAGATTGAATTGAAAGTAAACAGTCGTTTCAAGAGGTATTTTGTTCGATAACTATTTGGTTTTAACAGAATACTGGTCTTTCAGTTAAATTCTAATAGTTTACAGAACATTTAAGAATTTTTAAAATTAAGTGTGCCTTATCCATGTACATCTATGCGCTTAGCGTACTTGAATTTTAACTGATACGAAAGTAAGTAGATGTTGCGTGCTTTGGTAAATTATATTTGAACATTTTTTTAGAAAATAACTTTAAATTCCGACGTGCAACCTTCACTGTCGATAAATGAAAAATATACAAACAGAGGTGATAGTACATATGCATTTAATATTTGTGATATCTTACATTTCTGATAATATTGTTTGCGATCCAAAATTCCCCTAAAACATTTGTTTGATATGCTAACCTATTAAGAAGGGATAATAAAAGTAATTGTTTTCGTGCGAAAATCTCGTAAATACAGCGTAATTAAATTTAGTTGTTTTCACTAAAAAATACCTCCATTTTATCTAATTTGACGATTTCCATGTACATATTTAACAACGATAAGAAAACCGATCGTAAATTTTAGAAAAAATAACAATGTATATAGGTTAGTACAGCACCAGAGAGTGTCACAGTTCAGTCCGAATCACATTCTCAAAATGAACGCAAAGATTTTCCTTTTTGCAATCTTCTTGATTGTTGCCGTCATTCACGTGACATCTGCAACAGGTAAGCCTTCTAAGGAGTAATTCAAACTTGGCCATAAATACACAGACTAGTTTTCAACCAAAATGTTTTTGGAATTTTGGATAAAAATACTTTCAGACTTGTCAAAAACAAGTCCAAATACAAATTTATGCAAGTCTGAATTAACCCTAGCATAGTTTATTCCCATTATTAATTACTTAATATTGTAGCTCTTCGCGCTGTCGATACTTCAGGAGAAGTTGCCCTAAGAATTAAGAATCCTGGAATTGCGGCAGTTCCTCAAATTTTCAGAATCGGTTCAGCAGTATTTAGTTTGCTAAGGGTAATTTTGTACATACCGAAGGTCTTGATTAGATTTTTATTATTTATTCCTAAAGTTCTAATTTATACCGTGACAACTAAAGTATCGGGATTCCTAACCGTAGCGAAAACGCTAATTGGCATAGTTTTTGGCGTTGTGAATTATTTTAAAACTGTTATTGGTATGTTTCTTGGAATATTTGGATTATAGATTTATGTAAGATATGGTTTTGTAAAATAAAGGATTTACTATGTATGCTGTTGATTTATATTTATTGTCCAATCCACTTATTAGTGTTTTAAAGTGTTAAAAGTAGTAGTATAATGTAAAGGTATAATGTTTTGTTATTCAAAAATAATATTTTAAAATTTAAAAACTGTGTGGTATTTATACAGTTTGAGCATTCGACCGAATAAACACAAAGTACTTAAAATTTTTCTATCCAAATCTTGTCTATTGACATTGCTTTGAAGCAACACTCATCAGTTGGGATATATACAGGGTGAGTCATTCGAATTAATATGATTGAAAATCATTTATAGTGCACCGAAAAAATATTTTCTGCCAATATAACAAAGAATATGGAAAGCTTGAAGGGGAATGCTGTGTGATATTTACCAACTTCCAGTTCGAGCCAGAATATTGGTACGTAGCAGTGACGCCTGTTAACAATTTTGCCGTTTTCCAATTACCCAGTAGAGTGTATCGAACACGTTTTTTCTTTTAGAAATTCAAAATTTCAAGCTTACAAAAAGTATATATACTACAAACAAAATTGGCGCAATTGAAAAATATTTAGTTCTCCCGCAGAAGTATATAATTTTGTGTAACGACTAGATTTTTTTTTTAATAAAGGACTAAGTCATTTTTCGTTTTCAAATACAAAGTGTTTAACAATAATGTGTGAAATTAACGGTTACAAAAATATATTACTCTAATGCAACATTTAGATCGCCTGCACTTTATTTAGATTCGATCAGGCGTTAGCGTTATTACCCCATACATACCCAAATCCCGTGTAATTAATTCGCATTATGAAAGCGATTGTGCATTGTCGAGAATGTTTTTTGTAGTATTGGTTTTATTGCTTACGATGAACCGCTTATTGGACATTTGCAATAAGACTGCAATAAGACAGTTTAATGCAAGCAGTTTAAAAAGCTTAAGGATGTCCACGAATTCAGAAAAAAAATAAAGCAGGTGGCGCTATTTTTATTTTGCTTATTTTGCCTTTTTCCCCGGATTTTGCAGATATGTGCTTATTTTGCGATATCCCTGCTTATGTTAACTTTACGGATTTTTTGGGGTGTTTATATCCGTTTTAAGCGGGTTGGAGTGACGGTGACAAAAACAAAAACAAACCGAACAGACTCCATCAATGCAGTGTATACGCCGGGTGGCTGGCGGCAGGCTGAGTATTGTGATTGGTATAGTACCAGATGTCGTAGGGATGCGCAATTGCGTCTCAAAAATTACAAAAATCGCTCAAAATCGCCTCTAATGCATTGTGATAGACCGGCTACACACATAAAAGTGATCTCTCGAACGAAGAGAGAATTACTTGGATGAAGTAGTTGGTAGGTTCGTATATACGCGAGAGATTATTGACTTCAACCAAGAACTTTTGTTTCTTGGAATAATTATTAGATTTAAGAAAATAGTTACACTGGTGAAGTAAGTAAACAGTCTTCAATGAACTGTATATTTTTATTCCCGGTAAATATTTTTAGCTACACTTAACGTAAGAAGTTTAAAGATTTGGCACAAATACGTTTACTATTCCTAATTAACAAGATATGTATCTATGTTATTTTACTTACTCGTTCTAAAACTGTTGCGTGCCTTACATCAAACTATTCCGTGTTGAATCGGTTATTGTACACTAATCACAAGGCAAATCCCCTACGGGTACTGCGTTATTGTTTTCGTACTAGGTTTCGCTTCTTTACGGCACCAGTCTTACGCACGGGCGCGGGAGCCTTGACAAAATCACGATGCGCATATTTATTCCAGAGAATGGGATTACTTGAATGAAGTGAGAATCACTTCAGCTAAATAATTGGTGTGTTTTTATTCAGTAAACAATACCTACTTATATTGAATGTCTTATATTTTCTTGGATCAAGTAACTACGCACTTGGATGGATTTATTATTATTTCGTTGGAGAGATTGACATTTTTGGGACGAAAAATTCAATAACTTCTTTCAATACAATATAGGTTCGTATAAAGAAAGAACTAATTTGTCGACAGCATTTATGTGAGAAATTATTTTAGGTGCACACAGAAAAATGACACACTGGATTCAAATGCATAATCACTTGGACGTAGAAAATTGTATATACCTTGTATATATCTTGTATATATACCTACAAGAAAATAATTTCTTAGTTGAAGTCAATAGTTTCTCGCCAACCACTTCATCCAAGTCATTCTCTCTTTTTTCGAGAGTTACTTTTCTGTGTGTAGATTGAGTATGTGGCATTTCTTGTATATATACCTAACTTTACATGCCAGTAAATATTCATTTGAATCTAGTAAATAAATACAAGAAATTATGTTTCCTCGTTCCAAATAATCACTTTTCTGTGTGTATAAACGTGCGCACAACACAGTTTTTCGACTTTGTAATGTATTTGAAATGCTAAATAATAAGAATAAATGGCTGTCTGCTACGTAGGTAAAAAAAAATCCCGAATTAATTATTCAAAACAGTAAAATATTCTGCAGAATGTGCTTGAAAATGGCAAAAGTTATTTATTTTACGATTTGTCTCTTCTTTGTCACCTTAAAAGAAGGTTATTAACGATAAAACGATTGATCAACAACTTGTGCAAAGTAAATCTAAATTCTATCGATACGTTATCAGTGAATTTTTTACTAAGTAGGCTGAGCTCAGTAATTTCATATCTCTCGTATTATGCAACTTTCGTAAAGACATTTTTATGTTAAAATCCCTCTTTTATGATATTTAATCACCCCTTGAAATTAAAATCACACCATGAACACCCAGTATTTGTTTTTTCTTTTATAAATTGTATAGCGTTTAGTTATTGTGTATAGTTTCATTCTATTGTTAAGTATCAATTTCATCAGTTATACCAATGTTTTGTATGATGTGTGTGTGTGTGCTAATAAATACATATATACAAAAATAATACAAGCTATACGTATTCTTAAAGCGCTTTCTTGTGTGCTCTTTTTCTCATTTTTCGTGCTTATTTTAAGCTCTTATTACCCAAAACTAAATGCTTATATCTCCGCACTCTAGTTCATCAGTTCATCAGTATTAGATTAACACGTTAAAAGTGCCTATGTCTCTTTAATATCCATCAATTGTTTAAAATATGCCATATGAGTACAAGTGATTCCGATGAAATATTGCGGAAAATGAAGAAAAATATTATCCGATATTTCTGCAAGGTGGACAATAACAAACCTTGTACCTATATGAATCGAAAACATATGCTTTGGTCTCTAGAGGTGCAATGCAAATACTATGATACAATATTTCAAATGAATCCAGTCGGAGTAAACCGTATCGTGGACACATTGGTGATGACTTTGCTGGCGTGTCTCATTGTTGCAACTCCCATGGGTCATTGTTCATGCACGTAAACATTCCCGTCTCTGGTAAGCAAGTATCGATAGATGTGCAATTTAGTTGTTATTCCGTTGTATTAGTTCATTTCGAGTACATACATATCTATATATTTTTTACGTCACTTTGTTTGGTGTTTTCTTTAATTGGTTTGTACTTGCTTTTTGTGGACACATGTATTTATTTTTCCTTTGATGGTATGTGAAATACCAAGATAGTACAGCACCCAGCAGGTATAGCTTAATGTTTAGAAAAGATTGGTGCAAACACAAAGTTGTATCTCATACAACCAAATGCGTTTGGTATTTGGTTGTAAATTCTTAATTTATTCTGTATTGATAATTGAATAGTATAACCTATAAAGGGTCCTAATGCCAATAATTAGTAAACATAAACTAATTTTAGAAAAATTTCAGGTCGAAGAACTAGAAAATTACGGAAATAAAATTTCGGTGGCGAGTTTAAAGCGGGAAATTAAGTTAAGAATGAATCGGAAAATGAGGGAGGATTATGTTAGTAAGCCAATGCATGGTCAATTTTTGAGAATTGTGGAGGGTGATGGTATTTCAAAATCTGGGTCTTTATCTTGGATTTGTCATGGGAACATTAAGGCTGAAACGGAATCCTCTATTGTTGCGGCGCAAGATCAGGCAATTCGTACCAGATATCATGAACAGAAGATTATGAAAGTTGCTCATGATGGGAGCTGTAGATTGTGTCATCAGGCTCCGGAACATGTCTACCACTTATTGGCGGCTTGTCCAGTCTTAGCTGAGTCGCATTACATTGCTAGGCATGATAGGGTGGGAACATATATACATTATAATTTATGTTCCCAACTAGGGTTTAGCAATGGATGTGTCTCGGTGGTATGACCACATCCCAGCTCCTGTTGTGAGTAATGATCATATTACCATATTATGGAACATGCCTGTTGTCACTGATAGAATGCTTGATGCTAATAAGCCAGATATCGTGGTAAAGGATTTCCAGAGGAAGGTGTGTACGTTCATAGAAATCTCGGTACCTGCTGATGCGAATGTTGTAAGGAAGGAGCTTGAAAAACAACTTAAATATAAGGATCTCGCAATAGAAGTTGGACGTATGTGGGGAATGAAAGTGAACATTGTTCCGGTGATTGTAGGTGCATTGGGAGCAGTTAGTCTAAATGATAGTAAACATGTTAAAGAGTTGCCGTGCAAAATTTCGCCTTGGAAATTCAAGAAATTGCGGTTTTGGGAAGCGCGAATATTTTGAAGAGAGTTTTATCATAAAGAACCCTAAATTTGCTGCTTAATATTTCATCTTTACCTTCTTTTAATGTATATTGTCTATTAATAAATGTGTGTGTGTGTGTGTGTGTTTTTAATGACCTTTGCACAAGGCTGCAAGGGTTTTCTGAAGTTTTCCTTTGCTTTGCAAAGAAAAATGAAATTTTTCTTTGCAAAGCATAAATGGCCTTCTATTTTTCAAAATTGGGTAGAGCTGCAGTGATACCCGCAAAGGGAGTGCCCTAGGCTTCGGCGAAGCTCGGTACTTCCAATTTGCCCTGATCCTCTTTATTACATTTCAAAATTATTAGTGTAATTTTAGTATTTATATGTTGTATCTAAATTATATTATCTAGGTTTCAAATATTTAATGAGATGTATCAGAGATTTTCAATAAATAATAATAATATTTATTGAGTGCTAATATACAAACATAAGTACTTATACGAGTCAAATCAAGAAAACAAAAGTAATTGCAAAAATAGAATAAATCAAAATAAATCAAACATATAAATCTAAGTAACAATTAAAAAAATCATCGAAAGAAAACGGTGCTTCTGCCACAAGCATTCTCTTCACAGTGACTTTAAATTTCAGAATAGGAAGGTTTCGAATTTCCTGCAGTAAATGATTAAAAAATAGCTGAGGTAAGCCAAGTCCTTTACGTTGAAAACAATATTGGTCCCAAGACGCTTCTCTGCGGTAAGCCTGATTTTACTATCAGCTCCGAGTATAGGAATTCTCTTCTTTTAAAATTTTGTACATCAAATTGTAATCCAACTTGCTTTTTGTAAAAGATGTAAAATTGTGTTTCTAGATTATGGACAATAGTGATTTGGTCTCATTTGCTGGTTTGTCTGGCGGTCCCGACATCCAGTGTCATTTTTATGTATTATTTTAGTAATGGAGTATTATTTTAAATATTGCATTAATAAACAAGGTCAATGAATGAACAATTTTAATTTAAAGGCTGTCTACCCAATAAACCACTGTAATTTCGATATTATATCCAACGGACAAGAACATTCTAGAATTATTCATTAACTTCAAATAACAAAATTACTTACAATTATCTGCTGCAAAAAAAAAACAAAATAACAACCCGGCAGAACTATTGGTCAAAATTTAATATTTGCTTTCAATATTTTTGCTTTTCCAAATGTGTGACAAAATAAATCTATAATTTAAATCTGCTGCTCATAATGGCACTTTAGCAGAACAATAAGAGTTGTAGTTGGTGGATTTAAATATGATCTTACATGCCAGATAAGATAACTAACCTATCACCAGACAAGTTCTAAGGTTCTATGACAAAAATTATGGCGGTCCCATTCATAAAAAATCTGATGTGGCCAGGCACATGACTTTATCATACAATATATAAAATTAATAGTTTAGCTGCATGAGAATCTATTTGATTGATACCAGTCGTGTCTACATTAAAATAAAACTAGTTAGCCAGGATCTAACAGATAAATAATTAAATAAATAAATAATTCCTTTATTAACAAAACAATATTAAATGCAACAAAATATATATGTTTAGGGCGGAGATCAGCACACTTGTTTCCAAATTGCCTTGCTCTTCCACTCAACCCCTTACGCCAACTACAACTAAGACATAGTTGTATCAAAAATATAACAATAATTCCGAGAACTTATCAAAACAAAAACAAACAAAAAAATTACTCTAGAGTCTAATTACACGTAATTGCAGCAACTCCAACTCAACAAACCATCGCACATGCCCATAAAAAATAAAAATTAAAACTGCCTCCGATGTGCGCTCAATGCCTAAACTCCCCCCTGTTGAGCAAACAGATAACACTTCACCTTTCCCCCAAAACTGGTTAACGATCATTTTTTCATATCTTCCCAGAGACCCAGTGCATATGTGACTAAGCTGGTAAGAGAATGACCGTTTATACAGCTCAGCGCAATGGGCAGGTGGAGCAAGCAAACCCCTGAATCTTAAATTAAGGTTATGGACATCCGTTCTACAGCGTATTTTCCGCATGAAGTATTGTGGGATCCTCTTGGATAGCAACTTATATAATATTGCTGCATGAAACACCCTAGTGTTATCCATGTTTAACCACCCCAAGTCGCCCAGCCCATTCGATACATGATCATACTTCCTCAAACCAAAAACAAACAAAACACATGCAGTTTGGACATTCTGAACACGCTGCCTATTCGACGCCGTCAGGCAAGGACCGTACACGGTATCACAATATGAAATCTTTTTACTATTGACGGCATATTGACAGTAGATATAATGAGATATTGTCAAAACATCAGCATTTGACACTACCGGTACTGTCATTAGACCGAAAATTTGAAAAATCTTGGCTACTATGTAATTTCATATCAATGCAGATGCGACTGATCTCGATCAAATAGAATTTGCTCTTGCAGCTAAACTATTAATTTTACCAAAAAGTGTCATAGGCAGCAAATATTCAAAATTTCTTCTACTTTAATTTATTATTTGACTATTTTGACGAAATTACAGAAATGGCGGCTCATTTGCAAAATCCTTGAAAAAGGCTTAGAATAAACTACCAGTTCCTTTGGACCCTCTTGAACCAAAAGCTTTTCAGCTCTAAGTTAGGTCATGAAACTTCTAAATATGAACTTTCGTCCCGATACCTTTAGTAGTTTCTCCGGCATCGTCGCCACAAAAATCGTCAGACACACACACACACACACACACACACACACACACACACACACACACACACACACAGACATTTTTTGGTACCTTGGTCAAAAATATATATATATAAGTTTCTGCATTTAATTTTCACCGCGAGTTAAATAACCTTAAATAACCTTAAATAACCCTGTATCAGTTTTCAAGATTGTGTGTGTATGAGCAGGCTTTTTCTTATTAAACAAACTTTAAGAGAAAATTAAAAGAAATCATCTGTAATAGATGAAATTAGTGTGTACAAATATCTTCTAGTTGGGTGTTTATTCCCACACTTTTTTTTCTCAGAACCTAATTAATGTACTGACTAAAATGTTTCATAAGGTCTTATTTCCTTTTTCAATACTTAACAAAATAACAAAATAATAATAAAAAAGTATTTTAAATGGCTCTATCTTCTTAAAGGATATTAATTTGTTATCAATAGGTCCATAAGAAACCCTTTACTCAGAACAAATTCTTCTTAATTTTTGTATTTTATTTAACCAATGATTTTTTTAATGAATTTGTTTATTTAACTATTTGTAAAATGTACTTTTTGTATTCTTCGTTTCGTATTGTTTAATTTGTATTTTGTTTTTCCGACCTTTGATAATACTCGAAGGAACTAAAAAGAACAAATATGTTTATACCTAGAGAGAAATATCTGCAATGTTACAGAAAATGAATGTAATAAACTACGAAAAAAGCTGTAAAAAGAGATTTAACTGTAACATCGCTGGTAATTGGGTACCAGCTATATTTCTGTATAGTTTTTTACAGAATTCGCATATTCTACTTACATTTTCGTGTCAAATTACAACAGTACCACCGTAATTTTATCGGGAATTTTTTTAAAATTTGTCTGGAAATGTACTTTAATTTCACAGTAGTAAACAATTTTCAATCATTGAACTGCGTTTCTTTTTAGACTTGTATCTGGGTTTGACACGATTTTCTCCGCCAAAAAAATATCGAAATGACATTGGCAAGGACAGTGTATGTTTCTTTTTGTTGGGGTTCCACCAGGTTCCAACCCAATTTAAAAGATTCCCCAACTGTAAAAAGGTTACAAAACGCTGTTCTAGAGATAACTCTGAAAGTCAAGAAAAATACACAAACTGCATATTAAACCCTCCTCAAACAAATCGACCATTGGGTTCCATTACTTAAAATTACTTTGAGAAATGGACGCACAAATCAGAAAATTAGGTACTTTCAGCAAAATAGTACGAAATTAAAGAAGAAGAGTTGAATCTTGAAGCAAGATCATGTAAAAACGCTGTTAAGTGGTGCAGCAGACGTTCTTTGTTTTTAACAAAATGACTAAATTATGCTCCCGTTTTTGGCAGAAACAAAATAATGGAAAGTAGTAAAATCATTTTCTGTATTATAAACCTTAAGTTTTGAGGTTAAGCTTTCATTCTAGCTTACTTAGACAATTACGTCATAGTATTTTAAATGAAAGAAAAGTTTCCAAAGTACAACTGTTAACTTGGGCTTTCAACTTTACAACCTGACCAACAGACTGTTTGGACAACAGGAAATTCCATCGATGGTATCCTGTAAACTCGTATGGATCTCCCAGTTATCTTGAAGAATTATTTTGATCTGATTTCGAACTTCGGGCGTAACAGTCTAGGTTTTCAAACGGTGTAGTAACTCTACGTTTCTGTCCAATAGCAGTCAGGGTCTCTTCTGTCTCTTCTTTTTTTTGTCCCACCATCTCTTAAACGCATTTCCGTCACCCTTACGCGTGTACAAAAACTAGTAATTGATTGCACAAGGATACTCTGTAAGGAAGACGCCAAATAACAAATATTATTATTAAAATCTATGTTATGTTGACCGTCAAATAATAATGCTAATATTAGCCGCAAGTGCGGCTACATCCGCAGTTATTTGTAACTAGTCGACGTGAACTTATGAATCTTTCGAATAGAGCTATAATCTACAATGTTGATGGTTAAATTAATCATGTTTTCCACGCATAATAGTACAGACGACGTAAAAATTACAGCGTCACGAAACGTAGTATGAGAGAACTAACTAACTGTCCAACTTATACAATAAATCACACTAGACGCCGTAATGAAAATGTCGCTACTCGTTCAGACGATCATACCTCTGAAAACTTATAATTACAAAGATGATTAATAGTTTTAGGCTGCTGAAAGGCTTTCGTCGTGTTCAGAACGAAACTGACATAGAAATCCGATGTCATCACGATAAATCAAACTAGTCATTTTTTTTGTAGCAATTCTGCAATCGAAGCATTATAACCCGACGCGTTTAATGGGTCTTTGATAGCATGCTGCACACTGGAAAACTTTGATGCATTATACCCGCTCTGTGCCGTGACGTTTGTGTGTTGCGGGATATTAAAGTCAAGTTCTGCAAGTAGGCGAAACGTGAAGGCAAATAGAAATAGTTCGACTGTTCTTGAAGTATGGCGGACCGAACTGGGTTAGACGGATCCGTATACGACGTTATATCCGTTGGCCAAGTTCTGGATTGTTTGCTTTGTCTTGTTTGAAACTGTGATGAATCGCTTTTATATAGTTGAACTCTTACTTTATTCCGTTATCAATGGCCGAAGGAAGAAATAGAAAAGTTGGGATTATGCGATGGAGTTTATTGTATATTTTTCAAATATAAATGAAATGAAGAACACCGTGAGTGGATGGGCTTCTGATATCGAAATTATAATGCTTGATGATAAAGTATTTAGTTTTCGTGGTCAAGTACTCGAAAGGATTTACGTGATCAATTGGCATTATCTTCAATGCTATACAGTTTTCGGTTATGGGTTAATAAAGATTTTTAATTTTAATAAGTCCAGTCATTGTTGATTGAGTGCGTGGCTGAGTGTCAAGTGCTAATATACCATAGCGGTCAATGCAGGGTTTTAAAGGTCTTGTTTTAGTGCAAAACAGCCATCTGCACGCCACCTGCTAAACATCCTGTCGAAGGCCACTTCGCAGAGTGTCACATGGGTTTTCATTCATGTAGGATAGCAGGGTCCACAAATAACACAAACACAACTGTTTTAACTGGCACTATATTGTTTTTCTACTTTGCGTTCGTTATGAACTCATAACGAAACCGCTTTCGGTGTCGTTATGAAAACACTAGATCACAACCTTTTAGTAACTTTTAGTTTTCCAAGATTTGTTGATGCCTGCCAGTGTCAAATAAGTCGCTTGCCTCAATCGCATGTCAATCATATGGGTAATAATAATAATAGTGTGATATGTGCTGGTAAACTTAATAAATGCAAGATAAGAGCAAACTTTAGTCAACTTTTCTTCGTTTCTGTGGAACCGAACATAGAAGTACATAACCACATTTGTTAACCTAAACACATGTATTCTGTCAACCATGGTAAGAAGTATACTTTAACACGAAAGTTACGAAGTTTCAGCTGATAATTCTCTTTTTCAGATATGTATACAAGAACCAGGAACGATCTATAGATTACAATTTATAATGTACCACTACCGATAGATAATTTAGATCACCTGGTTTACGAAAGTGTTAAATGTGCCGTTACCAAAACTGAAACAGATACTTTGTCGATTAGTCTTCTCAGCAATGTTTGTATGGACGGCAAAAGTTTGAGATATATATGTTTCGATAAAGGTTTAAACAAGGCCGTAGCAAAGATTAATTTTATTACGAACTATTTTATTTTTTTTATGTAGGATTAATTTTGATTTGATTTTTGTTATATAGGATACATTTTGATTTTATTTTGTAATGTTACTTTTATTTATAGTTAACAGTGTAAAAACCTACTGTAACCGTGTTCGCTTATATAATTTAGCTAGATTAAATTAATAACACTTCAACTTTAGTTTTTATTATAGAAATGGTTAATTCTAATCGTAAGTACACTTAAAGATATAAAACAAATAAACTTTATTGTTTGTCTGTAGTAATTGTGCAGTTATTGTAAACATTGATATTTATGTGGCAGGTGTCCTTGGCGTTGATTGATATTCCCGGCAAACTTTGAGTAATAAGATTTTGAGTGTATGTAGTATCGCCTTCAACATTGTTAACATTTATATCATTGTCGATATGTGTATTATTAGAAACGTTGCTGGTAAGGGTAGAAGAGCTCGGCAGTGGCGGTGCTGTTCGTAGCATTTCGGCTACTTCAATCTTTTTACTAGTCGAGTCTTCTATATATCCCTCCGCCACAGCCGAGGACTTCCACCCTCCATGACGTTTAATCATAAGCAAATCGCCCCCTCTATTTGCCAAATTAGTCACACTTGAACGTCTGAAGCAGTGTCCAGTATACTGCTCTGGATGCGGTAGCTTCAAATAAGTTGCAATTATCTTTGGCACTTGGCCCATCTTATTTATCCCAATTGGGCTGTTTATGCAGTGTCCATTTCGGTATGTTAAGAAGAACCGATTACTAGTTGTCCCAGCAGGGCGAAGATTCACATACTTTTTAACTAATGCAATCCACAGTTGATCAACAATCGCAAACGTTCTTGGAATGCCTGTTTTAGTTTGTGGAATGGAGATGATAATAGTTGCATCCTTATAGTTGATGTCGTTAACTGACATTTTTGTTAACTCCTCACGTCTGCAAGCACCTGCGTAACCCATTATTAATATGATCTAAAAACCAAATAATTTAAAAAAGATCATGATCATCGGTTACGTAAGGAATTTATTTTATTTTTAATTATTGTATTGTAATCAATTTATTTATTATTTGTATTTTTTTTTTAATAAATCTATTTCGAATAGTGGTTGAATTTTAGCTTGAACAACTGTACGTACCTTGACCGCAAGATAATTTATATCATCCGCTTGATTAATAAAAGTATTTATATGGGCCGCTTCTAAAACTTTCGACTTTTTGGGTTGATAATTTTTAGATAGTCTTTTTAAAAATGTTTGAAGCCGAGCAAACTTTGAGATATCTATATTTTGGTATAGATTTAAGCAAGCCCGCAACATACTATAACACACCCACATTGTAGAAGGTCTTTTTGTTTTGCTTTTTTCGTTAATATACGCCAATACAACATTTTCTGTAATGTGTTGGACAGAATTCTTGCTGCACCATGCAGTAAAACCAGCATATTCTTTTTCATATACGGCTTTTGATTTAATTGGCAGCAAATTATTAATTACTTCCTCGGCGGCCTTTCTTACGTCGGGTGGCGTGGAACTAATTTCAATTTCGTCCATTTTTCACGTTTTTTCGACAACTACTATACAAACATAGACAATAACTACCATTCGTAAATTCGAATATTTGTATTTGAATTTATTTGACAGGTATCACGCTACCAACTGCTGAACATAAAAATACTCTAGATTTAAGACGACAACCGTAATTTTCGAAATTTATGTAAAATTAATGTCGCAAAGTAGAAAAAATAGTATATAACACTCGTTTTATAAGACGTATTGGCGCACTCGTTCCATTTGGGCACTCCTCGCTACGCTCGTCGTGCCCAAAACTTCTCGTGCGCCAATTTTTGTCTTATAAAACTTGTATTATAATATACTATTGTAACTATTATAATAAATGTAAATATTGTAAAATATCGTGTGGTCGTTCACTGGTTTGTCCGTTTGCCTAGGGGTTTACTCCGTTCTTTATATCGTCTAAAACAAAACCGAAATATGCTTTTTTACTGCGAATAGCGAGAGGATTTAGAGCGCGCGTCTTACCGTCATGCGACATTACTCGAGACTGCCCAGTCGTTCTCCCGCTTCTCAGCCGAAGTCCGCCGAGGATGCCCGACTCCATTCCTACATCTCGTCCATCCTGACTGTCATTCGCCTCGAATGGGTCTTCATCTGCATCGGCGTCTACCCAGGGCTTCATGTTGTCTGCGCTCGAAGTGGTATTCTTTGGTCCGGCATGCTCTCCGACCCTTTCTACTGCGTATCGGTCTGGACCTATTTTCTTGGTTACACGATAGGGGCCTAGGAACTTGGGTAATAACTTTGATATGTTCTGGAATTGAGTTCTTCTAATTGCCACCCAGTCTTCTTCCTCGTAGGTTCTTGCTGGTTTTCTCTTCTTGTTGTAAGTCTTCATATTTTCGTCTTGTACTTTCTTCATTTGCTGCTTCGCTTCTTCTCGCATGTTCTCTCTATCTCTCACAAATAAGTCTATAAGTTCCTCTTCTATTATCTCCTTTAACTTTATTTCATCTTTTCTTTTCTTTTCCACTCCAAAAAGTAGTTCAAATGGAGTTCTACCAATGCTCCGTTGATAGGTACTGTTGAGGACTTCTTGCAACTTCCGCACGTGTCGATACCAGTTTTCAGGCTGTTCGATGCATAATTTGGTCAATACTGGGATAATTATTCGATTTATTCTCTCAACTTGTCCATTCCCTCGAGGTACGCCAGTCACTATCTTCACATGTTTTATGTTTTCGTCAACACAGTAGTTCTTAAAATCTTTTGAGGTAAAAGCACTGCCTCTATCTGAAATGATCATTCTAGGACTTCCAAAAATGTCTTTCTGTTTCTCTAGTTTATCGATAACCTCTTTTGTTGCCGTCGTTTTAGTTGGATGTACCCAGACAAATTTTGTGAAAGAGTCAATTACCACAAATAGGTATTGATATCCTTTTCCAGTCCTTGCCATTGGACCTAAATGGTCTACGTGGTATGTCTGTAATGGTGCATCGCCCTTTTCTATTGGGTTAAGATATCCTTCTTGTTGACCCATTTTCCTCTCGGTAAGTATACATGGTACACAGCTTATAATAAATTTTCGGATCTTTTCTTCCAAGTTGTTAATGTAGTAGTCTCGCTCGATTAAATCTTTTGTTTTCTTCACCGCAAAATGGCCATTCTCGTGTGCATTTCTTATTATTTGTTGTTGCATCATCATAGGAATAACTAGTAGTTCACATCCGTTCTTGTTCTTATAGAGTATTCCATTCTTTAGTTCGTAATCATCGTAAGTTTGGGTTTCCAATAATTTCATAATTGTCTTAAGATGGTCGTCCTGTTGTTGTGCCTTCTGTAATCGTTCTAAGAATTCTGTTTGTACTATCATTGTTATGGGATTGCGACTTAATGCATCACAATGCTTCATACGACTTCCCGGCCTGTGTTGTATTGAGTAGTTAAACTCTTCCAACAACAATGCCCATCTAGCTACTCTCGTGCAAAGGTCTTTTTTGTTCATGGTAGCTGCAAAAGCTGCACAGTCGGTCAAGATCTTGAAGTGTATACCCAATAAATAGACACGGAATTTCTTTAAAGCTTCGATAACAGCTAGTACCTCTAATTCGTAGCTGTGGTATTTCTTCTGAGCATCATTTGTCTTTCTACTCCAGTAATAAACAGGATATAGTTCTCCATCTTCTTGATTTTTCTGCAATAATACTGCCCCAAAGCCTTCTTGGCTTGCGTCTACATGTAGTTCTGTTTCATTAGCATGATTAAATATCCTTAGTATTGGTTCTGTACTTAAAATTTCTTTTAGCTTCTTAAATGCAATTTCTTCTTCCATTCCAAATGAAAATTTCTTCTTTCCTTTCAGTAGGTCACTTAATGGTTTTGCAATTAAAGCGTAGTCTTGGATATATTTTCGGAAATAGCCTGTTAATCCCAAAAAACTTTGAACTTTCTTGATCGTGGATGGTTTGGGAAAATTAACTACGGCTGCAACTTTCTGTTTGTTAGGCTTCACTATCCCATTTTCTATCTCGTGTCCCAAATATTCGACTTTGGTCTTAAGAAAATGACACTTTTGCCACTTGAACTCTAATCCAAACTTTTCAGCTGTTTTCAGAACTTGCTCTAATCTACTCATTGATTCTTCAAAATTTTGAGCTGGCATTATAATATCATCCATGTACATTATTACTATACCTTTTCGTATTAAATCCATAAATACGTTGTTGACATATCGCTGAAATACTGCTGGTGAATTGCATAAGCCAAACGGCATTCGCATAAATTCGAATTGTCCGCTGGGAGTGACAAACGAAGTGTATTTAATGCTACCTTCAGCAACAGGCACATGGAAAAAACCATTTTTCAGATCTAATGTTGTAAATACTCTTGCTCCTGCTAATTGATCGATAATGTCTTCTATCACTGGAAGTGGATAGCGGTCTTTAATTACTTTTCTGTTAAGCTTTCTGAAATCTACGCATATACGAGTACTGCCATCTTTCTTTTTCACAAGTACAATTGGGCTTGCATAATCCGACGTACTTGGTCTTATTATACCGGTGCTGAGCCATTCATCTATTTGTCTTGCTACTTCTTGTTTTTCTGGAATCGATAATCTTCTTGGATGTTGGTACACTGGTATCTCGTCTTCGAGTATTATCTTTGCTTGTATGTCCGTCAGCGGTGTTGTTACTTGTTTCGGATTGTACTCTGCAATCATATTTCTTACTTCTTCGTAGTAGACATGGTTTCCTACGTCTAAACAATTTTCGACGTCGATTAGAAATATGTCGCTTTCCTTATTGCACGTTGGTAGTTCGGCTATTGTTTTACGATTGCTCACTTCAATATCATCTGAGTTAATTGTCAATGTAACATATTCTAAAATAGGTTTTCCAACTATCAACTCCATCGGTATAACGTCGTCAGGTACTATGTGTACTTCTGTTATAAAATCGCACTCATCTATAGCTATTCTAGCATTAAATTTTCCCAAGGTTTTAACTGCATTGTTTCCTATTCCTTTTAACGTTACTGTATTTTCTTCGAATTTAGGTGCTCCTATTTGGATGTATCTACTGGCCTTCAATAAATTCAAATCACTTCCGGTGTCAATAAATGCTTGAATTAGGTGGTCGTTTAATTTAAGTCGTTTATACCCTGGTAATTTATCTGCAGTTTCTTGAACTATGTACGATTTTTTTGTTTCTTCTCGTTTTTCGCCTGTCTGTTTTGTTTCCTTTTTACAATCTTTGGCGATGTGTCCAAAACCGTTGCATTTGAAACATTTTACGCCTTTTTCTTTGTCTCTGCAGTTTTGTTGTATATGGCCCCTTTTGCCACAATTGTAACATCGATCTTCGCTATTTTGTTTCCTTGGTTCGCTATTTTGTTTTCTTGGTTCGCTATTTTTCAAGTTTTTCTCTCTATGGTCATTCTTTTCCTTCATCTGCTTGTTTTTCATTTTCTCGTACAGCTTTAATTTTTCTTTAAATTCTTTCAACGAATTTGTTCCATATAAAATTCCTTTGTTTATTTCATCGTCTACAATTCCGTCTATGATGTAATCGATCAGGGCATCTTCTTCAACACTACCTTGCGCTGCTATTTCGCGCATTTTCAATAAGTATTGTGATAAGGTTTCATCTTTACGTTTTCTTCTAGAAGACAACATCTTGTGTAGAGCTGCGCTGTTTATTGTTTTTCCAAACTCGTCTTGTAATTTATTCTTGAAGGAGTTCCAAGTTGAGATTCCTTTTTCTGATTTTACATATAACAGAGCTTCGCCTTTTAAAAGTCTTTTGGCATAAATCAACATCTCAACGTTGTTCCATCCCATCAATGACGCGTTTCCTCGAATTCTACGATCCATTTGTCAACTGAACAGGTGTCGCTTCCATCAAACGTGCTAACAGTGTCTTCTACGTCCTTAAATGTCAATACAAATTTTGGTACGTTCTTCCTATAGGTTGTTTTATCATCACTTTTACTAGCGGGTAAATCTGCTACGTCATCATCATCATTTTCGTCCTCTTTGTCGTCTTCTTCGTCGTCTTTTGCTACGTCATCATCTTTACTTTTGTCGTTGTTCTGCTTTAGCGTTGCTGTTTCATCATTATTGTCATCGTGTGCTTCGCTTCCGCATTTCAAAAGTTTTAAATCAGTAAGCATGGTACATAGCATTTCTACTAGTTCGTCTTTATCATTCGCGTCGTTATCGATTTTTAAAACTTGACAAATTGAATTTAATTCGCCCAACGTAAAACTATTCTTCGCAAAATCGATTTTCTTTTGTAATCTATCCTCATCAACGTCTTCGTCTTTAAAATCAAATCCTCTAAACTCGCGTAGTCTCTTACGATTATTGCGGTCACCGTCGTTCTCAAATATAAATTTGTGACATGCTTTTATCGCTTTTGTTGAGGCTTTTGTAATGCTCTGCTCTATCGGCAAAATATTACCTAAACTATCCATCTTTTAGCAGTTTATGTACAGAAACCTCTTCAAAATAATATTCGGAAAATGATTATGCAACTTATCTTTTCGTAGGTATTGTTTAACTCCAGCCGCGCCCTAATTCTCTGTCGCACTCTGTCGCCTTTGATGTTTCCGCCAATCGCCGCCGCAGGTGTTGGTTACGCCGTCAGTCCGATCTTGTTCATTCACGTCTTCGCTACCCTCGTCTATTTTTAGCACTATCGTTTTTATATTCACTTATTTACACGGATTAGGTTAACTATCACGGTCGAGCCGCCAATTGTAGGATAGCAGGGTCCACAAATAACACAAACACAACTGTTTTAACTGGCACTATATTGTTTGTAACTATTATAATAAATGTAAATATTGTAAAATATCGTGTGGTCGTTCACTGGTTTGTCCGTTTGCCTAGGGGTTTACTCCGTTCTTTATATCGTCTAAAACAAAACCGAAATATGCTTTTTTACTGCGAATAGCGAGAGGATTTAGAGCGCGCGTCTTACCGTCATGCGACATTACTCGAGACTGCCCAGTCGTTCTCCCGCTTCTCAGCCGAAGTCCGCCGAGGATGCCCGACTCCATTCCTACATTCATGGCACAAATTTTGAGGTTCTGGCAGTTAGCAGTGGGCTAGGGAGTAAACAAAGTAAACAATGGCTAGGTTACATGAATAAACAGTGACTATGTAAATGAAAGTACATCAAACAGCTGGTAGTCAGAAGTGTCCCGACTCACTGCTGCCATGGTGTGGTTGAAACATAACTAACTGTGACATAATAGTAATATACAGTTGTCCCAAACCTCAACGTCATGCCTTGACGCTGGCCTATCAGCCCAGCTAATAACTGACCAGAATATCGAAATATGCTGTTAATAAAAGACACCGTTAGTTTTCAAGATATTGGCACTTTTATCAACTTTGTTTAAATTGTCACCTCAGATTAGCATGTCAGTGTTCTTCAAATTTCATGTTTCTAATTTTTGGTATGCAACCTTAAACATCCTCGCGATTGATCATACCTAAAATACTATCTCCAAAATTAACTATTTTTATTACGATCATATTTCAACTCATATATCAACTCTCCAAGGCATGACGTTAAATTTTGAGCCATCAAAAGGATATCAAAATGAGGCATTAACAGGATGCTTCCAAAATGACGACTACAAACATCATGATATCTTGATACTCTAGGACTTTTACAATTCTAGGTATTCACAGATGTTAACAACTTACAAAATACATCTATTTCCACTTACGTTGGAAGCTATAACGTAGAGCGGACCAGTTGACCGAAATTGAGTAATGTGTGTTTTAGATAGAATAAGGTATGGCAAAGGTACTCCAACATTTTAAGCCGGTTACCATAGTGTAAAAAAATCTGATGTGGCCACGCACATGACTTTATCATACAATATATAAAATTAATAGTTTAGCTGCATGAGAATCTATTTTATAGAGATAAATCGTAGGTATTTTCAAAGCATCAGCATATGACACTACTTACACTATGTCACTAGAATAATAGTTATTTATGTCACAAGTGCCGAAAGTACGGAATAGCACGACGAGCGGTGATGGGGTGCGTCGCCTTCGCATGTGAGCGAGTGACATCAAAGTTTTTGTGTTGCTTTTTAAGAAATATGTATTTAAAAAAAAATAATAATTAAAAAATCGATATATTTCTGTATAGGAAATGTTAGGTAGGTACCACTTTGACGAAACGTCAAGGTTAAAAAGCTAATTCACATTCTGACATATTTATATTTGCTCATGAGTCATGACACTGTAGATGTCATATCCGTACCAACATACTAAAATAAAACTACACTCATCGGTATACTTTATTTACAATTTTCTCATTTTATCATTTTTAGAAATTGATATAACAACGGGTTGATGTTTCTTATCAACAAACAATCAAATTGGTGATCTTATTTTATTTGAAATTTGAATTTTGTAATTTGCCGCACTAGAGCGGCAACGTTCCATAGCGGTTCTCCAACCTATGATGAAATCAGCTGTTTTTGAGTGTGACAGCGCAAAAAAGTATTTGTCAACATTGTGGCTACTATGTCGTTTCATATCAATGGAGATGCGACCGATCTCGATCAAATAGAATTTGCTCTTGCAGCTAAACTATTAATTTTACCAAAAAATGTCATAGACATAAATTATTCAAAATTTCCTCTACTTTAATTTATTATTTAGATATTTTGACGAAATTACAGAAATGGCGGCTCATTTGCAAAATCCTTGAAAAAGGCTTAGAATAAACTACCAGTTCCTGTGGACCCTTTCGAACCAAAAGCTCAGCTCTAAGTTAGGTCATGAAACTTCTAAATATGAACTTTCGTCCCGATACCTTTAGTAGTTTCTCCGGAATCGTCGCCACAAAAATCGTTTACACACACACGCACACACACACACACACACACATACACAGACATTTTTCTGTACCTTGGTAAAAAATGTTCAGGGGACCCAAAAAGACCTATTTCCGCTAAAATCTCAATTTTTTTTTTCGGCATGATTACAATACTTTATCTTACTGCGTATGATAAAGTAAAAATAGTGTAAACTAGGTGTTTTCGTCTCTCGAGTCTTAAGAAGACTTTAAGCATTCTCGTATCGGGTTTTGTCTCTGATTCCAAATCTGATTTCGGATTTTTAGGTTTCAAAATGGCGGTTCTATGGCGACCAATTAATTGACGGATTCATATAAAAATTAATACATGTGATATATGAAGGTCCGCCATTCGGAAGAAGATTCGGAAGAAAACAGAAAGATCTGTTGTAAGATGTTTCTAATTCAAAATTGCACCGAATGCAATCTGGCAACCATAATAAATTAACGTGAATTTGCAACATTTCTTTTCCTATTTGCCTGTAATATAATTATGCAGCTCTCTGATTTCAACAGGCAGTTAAAAATCTAAATTTGCGAATTCAATCTGACGACGTATAAAATACAAATAAATCAGATAGTATCAAATTATTTTAGACGTTTAATAATAAGAAATAAACGTAACAAGATATACAAAACATGGAAACACAGTCATAGTAAATTTATATAAATAGTAGTCCTTAAAACTACGCTATATAAACAATTGTATGCCACTGTATGCGGCAACACCGTAATGCGCTAGAGCGTAGCGTGAAATCGACAACTGGTCCCTTTTTCGTTCGCAATAAAAACGCATGTTTTCATGCGTTTCCAACCGCAGACGGGTTTCAAACGAACACATCTGATATAAAGCATAATACAGAGACTAATTAGCGAATAAACAAAAATGTGACAACTGGTCCCTTTTCACACCCACGCACGTTCTTACGCATTTTATTAAAGCAATTAGAGCTAGAGTTAATAAGACCAATTTATAATAAACAAGTGACTATAGCAACAGCGAAAACCACACGATAAACGACGTGAAAATTATCAATACCATGGAAATAAAATACCGATGGTATAGCTCTCCAGTACCGACGGTGCTAAAGAAAGAGAACAACTTATGTCAGTAACGTATAATGTAACATTTAGCTAACCTGACTAATACATATTAAATATTCATCCATAATATATATAGTGATAAGTACTACTACTATTTATCGTAGTTTGAGTAAGCGTAGTATAGTGTTATATATGTACATAAAAAGCTGTCTCTTAGTACTGCATAAACTCCTAACAGCATCGACTACCCCAAAAACAGCCGCCGTGACAATTCCTGTACTGTGCTGTACCACATTCCTTATGAACGAAATGATGAGGTCAAAAAGGTATGACAGAGGTCCGTTCTGAGTGTCTAGTAGTGATTGAATCGTCCTAGGTTTAGCCAACACGAAGTCATTATTTATTAATGAAAACTCATACTTCGCTTCCTTGTGATCTTCAGGATTGAAATCAGTTATCGCTAAAAATAATAAAATTGTGGTTTGTGATGGGGTATAATAAATAATATAATTATGTACTTACTTCCAGATGCTGCAAAGTGCAATATGGCACAAAAGACCAAGAATATAAAAACGGTTATTTTCGACATTGTATATTCGAACAGGTTATCTACGACTTAATAATTATTAGAACTAACTATTTTCACAGCTATATTGTCTATCTTATATAGATTTAAATGTATGTAATCAAAAGTGTAGACAACAAAACTATAAAGATAACTTATTCACACCCATATTGGAATATGTGCACTTCTAGTAAATAGTGTGTCAATTTACACATATGTATTATTTTTTGGAACGATATGCCGATTTTATGATCAGATAAAAGTGTACCGTTTATCAAGTAAAAAATCTGATGTGGCCAGGCACATGACTTTATCATACAAAATATAAAATTAATAGTTTAGCTGCATGAGAATCTATTTGATTGAGATAAATCGTGTCTGCATTAAATATAAACTAGTTAGCCGGGGTTTGACAGATATTTTGATAGTCAATAGTATCAATAGTAGGTATTGTCAAAGCATCAGCATCTGACACTACCGTCACTACTACTGTCATCAGAATAATAGTTATTTATCTCACAAGTGCCGAAAATACGGAATAGCGCGACGAGCGGTGATCCGGCGCTTTCGGCAGGAGTGACATCAACGTTTTTTGTGTCGCTTTTTGAGAAATACGTATTTAAAAAAAATCAAAAATGGTTATATTTCTGTATAGGAAATGTTAGGTTGATACCACTGATACCACGAAACGTCAAGTTTAAAAAGCTATTTCACAGATTTATATTCGTTCATGTCAATCTAAATGTCACATCCGTACCAACATACTAAAATATAACTACACTCATCGCTATACTTTATTTACAATTTTCTCAATTTATCGTTTTTACAATTAGATATAACAACGGGTTGATATTTCTTATCAACAAACAATCAAATTGGTGATCTTATTTTATTTGAATTTTGTATTTTGTACTTTGCTGCACTAGAGAGGCAACGTTCCATAGCGGTTCTCCAACCTGTGATGAAATCAGCTGTTTTCGAGTGTGACAGCCATAGACATTTCTGTGGTGACAGCACAAAAAAATATTTGTCAAAATCCTGGCTACTATGTAGCTTCATATCATGGAGGAAGGAGGAGTCGGCATAAGCGCTCGGATATGGGACCACTTTCCCCACTCCGGAGCTATTTTAATGTCAAAGTGACATTCGCAACGTTGGCGTGTTATTATTTTATCGATTTTGCTTATTTCACTTTGTTTAAGGATAGTATGGTGAATTTGTATGAAGATATACATAAAAAACTAACGTCTAATTACGCTGTTCGCAGCTCCAACAGCAGAAAATCAGTTATAAACCCGATTTCGACCGGGGTAACATTTCATCGGTAAGTGACTGTATATGTCAACAATGTACAGGCTTGTACTGGCCGCACGCACAAACATTTTTTGAGATATGTTTATTACGTATTTGTTATAAAAATTAGATTAAATAAATTCTTAAAAGTGTTCATATAGCGTTTTTATATTATGTACCCACTCGGCACATTACAATATATTACAGGAAAAATTTCTTGAAATTTCTGGCCGATTTCAGAGTTAGTCCGGACCTGGCAGGCGGCCAACTGTTAGGCTACTTTAGTGTCATGTTAGCCCCGCCCCCCGGGGTCATTTTCTCGCTGCTAAAAGTATAGCGTAAAGCGACTCCATCTTCCTCCTTCATATCAATGCAGATGCGACCGATCTCGATCAAATAGAATTTGCTCTTGCAGCTAAACTATTAATGTTACCAAAAAATGTCATAGTCATAAATTATTCAAAATTTCGTCTACTTTAATTTATTATTTATCTATTTTGACGAAATTACAGAAATGACCAAAATCGTTAAAAAATGCTAAGAGTAAATAGCCAGTTCCTTTGAAATGGTGTAGATATAAATTTATTTCAGACCCACCTAAACTATTTCAGCTCTATTTGTTCGGCCATATTGTAGCAGATTCTACAAAAAGTATATTTGGATTATTTTGTTAATGTTTTGTGCATATTTGGTATCTTTTTAATATTTGTTTATTTATAGTGCGTGTTTTGTCAATATTTTATATTTGAGGTAATGAAATGAATCACAGAACAAACTTTACAAACGTTTACAAACAAGTTAGTTAACACCTGAGGTGCAAACAAGCAATCCCGGTAAATTTACTGTCTTGTTATTAACAACTTTAGTTTTGCTTGGCCTCAGAATGCTATTAATTTTTTAATAACAGATTTTCTAATGCTAAAAATAAAATTACGCTACAAAAAAATACATACAAAGCTTTTCCTGCATGAAAGGGGCTACAAAAACGTGTTACTCGTTATGGTATAGATGGCATATTAGTTTTTTTTTGTTTTAATGAATTAATTTAGAGTTTATAAAACCTAATTAACAGTTCTAGTGTGGGGTATGAAAATTTTTATGAAAACTATCTTTTACCGTTTTCTCCATAGACTGTTCGATTGTGTTTATTGATCGCACTTAGCTTAGATGTATGTATTTTGAACAAATTAAGTATCTACTTGGTAATTTGTTAATTAGTTAATAACTGTGGTATATAAATTTATTATAGTAAACGAACCAAAAATATTTCCTTTTTAATAAGAAAATTAAAATAAATTAAATAACGTATTAAAATAACGTAATAACCTACAATTAAATTATACGTAAACTCGATTCTGGGCCCTTTGAAGTATGGGCTAATGTACTGTATCGATCGGTCTCAAATTTCACAGAAATTAAGTATTGATATATTGAATAAACCCTGCATACATAATACAGTACAAAAAATAAACACCACAATAATTGACATAATAAGAAATGTTACCGGGTAAAAACCCTGTATTATTATACGGTTGAAATTGAACTGTAAAAAATTACTAAAAGTTGAACTTTTGCAAGCAATTGTCTGCAGCTATTCGATTTCTAGTTGAATTTTGCTGTCCATATTATCTCTAACTGATATCATATGTAATTTATAATTATAACTAACTTGAAGACTGACTGAACAACAATTATACACAGAATAATTTTCAGTTATTCCCAACGTCGTTCTACGAACTTAAAAACAAATTACACATAACCACACTTCTAACTGTAGCACACTGCATGAGTATGGAAGACGTTTTGTACGGATGGCTTACCGGCGCTGCTTGTCATCCTACTGTCATTTATGATCTTTGAGGTTTAAATCACATATTTTTTTGATTTTGTCGTTTAAATAGAAATATTGTCGTCCATTGGCGTTTTCTGTCGTTAAAACACATATTTTGTCGCTCAAATCCATATTTTGTCATGAAGGTGCTGAAATTTGTCGTGCGAACCGCTAATTTGTCGGTCCGAAAAATGTCACCCAAAACTATTAATTTGATAGGTACCCTACTTGTTACAGTTTTTGAGTTACTGCGTTTTTTGTCTGAAGACTTAAAGCTTAAAGACTTAGGACAATTGGTTTGCATACAGCGTGTTTACAATATTGGACTACATCTACTGTATCTACATCTATCAATCCATAAGATTTTCTTATTGGAACTCCCGGCATATTGTTACAATGCATTGTAACTGCATTGGAATATAGATAATTTCCCATAAAAAAATACTGTGGAAAAATCTTTCGTTGTGGAAATAATTGCTTTTTTGTGTCGATTGTATCGAACGTTGGTAATTTTCAAACACTATTCGTATTCGAAAAGGAATTGCAATGAATTTCAGATCCATATTTTGTATTTAGAATAAAGGTATTAAACGAGTTTTTTTTTTAATATTGGATTTAACGGGTTTACCTTGGAACCCTTTGTTTCAGGATTGATTTTGCATGGTGAAACACGGATTTTGTTTGAATTTAAACGCAGGGGTCGATAAAGGTCCACCGAATTGAATAGAATTGATGTGTATCTAAAAAAGCGTGTAAGGCGGATTTAACGGGTTTTACATGTTTGCTCCTAATTTGGTTTATGTGTTTGAAGCTGGTACGCACCGCAGCAGGTCAGAAATACTAACAAACATACTAATATACTCAAACCTTAAATTAGAGTACAAATTTCTACCACAGTATCGTTAGTAGTATCGGTGAATCAACTTACAACCGAAATTGTGACACATTTTTTAGTTATGATATTTTAGTTATTTTTGTATAAATGTCCGCACATAATTCCGTCATATGTGGACCGATTTGAATAATTCTTGTCTTATTGTAAAGGTTGTTTTTCAATAGTGGTGTGTTATAAATGGAAATCATAAACTAAATATGAGCTCGAAAGTTGATGGACTGCAAATGAGCAAGACAGTTCTGACGCCCGTATCGGGGTTTAACTGGCTATCATTAATTTGATAGAAAAATACCTTTTATTACTTTTTCTGGAACTCGGTATATATCTTTTTTAAGATTTCATAGATATTACACACCACTCATCTCTGTTGGTATTCTGTACAGTGCTTCAAATGTTTAACTCCAAAATAAAACTTAAATAGAATTAAAATATATTACGTATATTATATTTAGCTAACTAATCTCCATAACATAACAAGTTACATTGTATAACTGCAATAACTGCTTATTGTATGTTGAAAAAGTGCAGTATGTTGTTAAATAAGTCCGTGAAGAACTCGATTTTAGCATTGAATAAATTCTGAATATTCTCGATGACTCCATATATAATCGAATTTGCCATTCCTACAATGTTTTGGATCGCATTACGAATGAAAGATACAATTTGTTGGATGAATTCCGAAATGCGCGAAAGAGCGGCTTTGAATAAGTCCAGTAGTGATTGTATTGTCCTTGGGCTGGCCAACATATATTCATTGTTTATTCCTTGTGGAAAAGCATAGGATGCTGCCTGACGTTCCTCAGGATTAAAATTTGTTACAGCTAAAAAATATAAATATTTTTTATTGAGTAATAAGTTTTAATAAATAAAATGTGTAGGTACTTACTTCCTGATGAAGCGAAGTGCAACAGTGCACAGACAATCACAGCAACGAACAGAATTATTTTCGCCATCTCTATATTTCAATCTAACTTTTCAGTTACTGCTTTGGTATACTTGGTATCCATCTTATATACTATTACTTTGTATCAACAAATCTATAAAGATAACTAATTGTCACCCATTATCATTGCAATGTGTGCATTTTTTAAACATTACTTCTAGTAAATATTTTGCAAAAATACACTAAGTATGGGCGATAAGAAAATACGTTTTTAAGAAACAGTGCTAATAAAATGATTTTTGGAACAATTCAGCGTGCAATATTTTATGTTGAGATAAAAGAGTAAGTCATTCGGGTAATACCCATGAAATCATTTGGCGTACTTACACTCCCTTGACTATACTCGGAAAAGAAACGCTTCAATTTAGGTGTTTATGTTCGAAAAAACTATGATCTTCATAGTGCAATTTTTTACGTTGTATCGCATATTCTGACCAGAAGTTTTAATCCAGAGAACAACCCGTCATCAGTTGATTAAATGACTAACACAAAAGTGATAAAACACATAACAGTGATAAAATAATTAAAAAAAAAGAAAATGCTCATTGCGTTCTATGGAAGACGGTAGAATATAGCTCAAACCATCAACAAAGAAGATTCTACCGGTCAAAAGAACTCACTGCAAAGGTACTCACGCAAAAAGACAAATAAAACCAGACATCAGAACTGAAATCTTTTATTGATGACAACTTTTTATTAATTTCTTCACTAATTGTAAATGGCAAAGCGAACCGTATGTTCACGTCTGGTTTAGTATGAATAAATTAAATATTCTTCACTATTAAACGCATTAAAATTTAAACCTATTGCTATTGTATTAAAAGCTGCTCATATAAGTTCATTTTATTGCATAGAGTTGCACATTTTCAAATTGAATTTCTTACCTTTGAACTTTACTCGATAAAATGAACCTCGTATAAGGTCTAAAGTTGAAAGAAAAACTTCGAAAGGTTTTCTGGTGCCAAGTATTTTTGCAAAATCGTTTGAATTCCCTGGGGCATGGTATATTGTTCTTCGTATTAAGCAAAACATGCAATATAACCAAACAACCCGCATAACATACAGGCTGTACCACTTCTTTCGTCTTCTTTTTTAGAAAGCAGATGACATTCCGAGTAAAAATTTCATATGGAATTACTTACATTTCGAATTCCTTAAAAAGATTTAATCGTTTGAAATGTCAACAAAATCGATTTTTAAACAGCTTTTACTTCCTAAGAAATTGAACAAACAATCAGATAAATATATTCTTAATACATTCTTAGGATTATTTGGAGGCTGTTCATAAGGTGCTATACCAGCGTTTCTCAACATTTTTAGCCTTGCGGACCCCCTAATATTGGGTTGGAACGAGGAGAAACCCCAACCAAAAAAGAACTTTTGTTTTTAAAGTAAATGTGAGTAAACTTTTCTCACATTTTTAAAGCAATCTTGCTGTGTTAAGAAACCAGTGGCATGGTTAGTAAGGACATGCAGTTCAATTGTAAAAAAAAATACTTTTAATGTGAAACCACCGCACTTCTCCTGTGAACAATATCCAAAAATATATTGTAGAATGACTGTGAAAATGCTGTCATTTCACACACAGTACAGTACAGTACACAGTACAGTACATTACAGTATTATTATTTATTATTTGATTATTTTAACAGTAGGTATTGTTACAACATTTTTGCCGTCTTTTGATACATTCATTTTCACATACCTTTCTCTGTGTATCAATTTGTTTGTTTCTTCAATACAAATAAGAAACATTAATTCTATGTAAAAAGTTTCGTACAAACTTACTGTCTTAAATATTTCTAAAAAATGTGGTACCGTTTAAGATTTTTTTTTAAATATACCTGCTTTGTCAATCTTTTATAAGAATTTCTCAGGAATATGTCAAACTTTTTCTGTAATCTAAATACTAATATGTGAAATAGTTAATTTCCGGGTTACACCGAGGCTTTTTCACAACTGATTTAATTTTTAAGGACTAAGAACTAACACATGGTTAGCGATACTCAATCTAATATAAATAAACAAAAATGATCATGACGGCATAATTCGGATACTATTTTGTGTTTCTGGTTAATTTTGGTTAATGATTCGTATGTAAATAAAGATCTTTTATATTTTGTTTGTTTACGTTAAATGCGGTAAGACAATTTTGTATTTTATTTGTAAGCTTTCCGTCCCGTTTTCGGATAAAATTTTAGCCTAGAATTGAAATCACTTTGTACATTTATTGATTTCCTATGAATGGCAGGAAAGTCTTTCACTAAACCTCCGAATTTGGTCTACCAATAGATGTAAGATCATCTTAGTCCCCACAACCCACAGTTCTAATCTTTCCCTAATGTCAAGTTTCCAGGATGAGCAGCAGATTCAAGTTGTAGGTACATTTGTGTCACACTTTTGTGTGGACAGGAAGATATATTGAAACTAAAATAATTTAATTTTTGACCAATAATTCTATAACGAGTGTTATTATTTTCTATAGTTTATTTGATTTTAAGTAACATCATTTTAAGTAATCTTGTCAGTTGAACTGATTATAGTGATTATATACATTTCCGCTGAACCCCTGGCGGTAGCTCACGCAGAAACACTGTTCTAGACTCAGATAAATAAAGAGATATGGATAGCCATACGCTATAGTTAGCGTATTGGTTTGTTTGTAACAAACATATCGCCCTAAGAAGTAAAGGGGGAGGTTCGCGGATGTACACAAAACAGGTCGTCACATCATGGGCGGGCGAGCTTGTTTTAGCCAAGGAGTTTGTTTATATTTAAAATATATAAACTTTTTAAATGTTAATGGATACCCAACTATTTTTAGCTTAGAAAATAATAAATAATTATATTTAGGGTAACAATTAACTATTTTATAGAAAATCCAAATTAGGAATTATCATTATAAATTATACTAATTCACCTTCACGGACGCCCATGGAAATTGAGGTTATTTGGTAGTTACTGGACTAAAGATACCTCGCAAATACGTCTTATGGCACACAAAACAACTTCTTACCATTGTTATAAAATATAAATGGCAAACAGAAACTTAAAAACTACCTAATATCGTTAATATCCGCGAAAAAAAGACTTGGTATGTAAACAAACATGCGACGTACCAAAACAAACATATGGTTGTATATGTGGTTGTAGATATGTTCGCTACACATTTCCTCCTCCTTTTAGATATCCATATCACTTTACTTATCTGAGGTTCTAGACAATTTGCTTCTGCCGCTATAACAAAAGTACATTTTAACACATTAACCTCTTTGTTTTCTAAAAACCTTGGAACATTATCTAGCCCGGACTGACATTCAGCTCACAGAAATCGATGGAAATATTTCTTTTTCATACACAAAATCCATGCTCCCAGAGAGACCAATATTTTCCAAATATTCATTTGCCTTGTCTCTTAAATTTTATTATGTAAGGCCATAATATTTGTATGCTAACATTAAGACAATTAAAAGGCACATTTAACACAATAAGAATAAGGGCTATTTGAAAATAATTTTATTATGATAATTTCCTATGGAAATGCTCGCACCACCTTGCGAGTGAGATTGAGGCTAAACCGATTTAAAAGGATTCGTGTGCGCTCAAATGGTTCGGACAACCGTTCAAGGTCGGCTTTTATAATAGCTCTTGTGTTTGGTTGTATTTCAGAATAAAGTTAAACATTTTTAATAATTGTGATGTGTTAAAAACATTAATAACGTTTTTAGACACACACAATAACGTTGCAGACATTGAATGTATCTCCCTAGTAGCCATTAATAATATGTTTAAAATATCTTTTAATATGTTTCTCAACGATTTGCCGATTGTTCTATATTAGAAAATGTCCATCAAATCAACGTTCTATCTACCAGCTCCTGGCTATCTGATCGCCAGGATATCCAATTATCCCTAACTGTTAACAACGTGAAACATCTTTGCAAATTTACCCAATTAGTACGGACACGGCTGGACATCACTGACGGACATGCACATAATTGAAGATAACACAAGACGGGTCGAAATCCTTCGTCAGGACGTTGTCCTGCGTCCTTCGTCACTTATTTCGAGCCGTTTAATTTATCTCGAAATATGTACCGTTGCATTCTTTGTGTTCGCCGTTTTCTGGCAAAAACAGATCCAGGAAGTGTGTCGAGGAAAAGAAAAGCGCCATCTGGAGAAACAAAAGAGAAGTCGAATTGACGGCGCAGGACGACGCGAAGGATGTTTATCATTGTTAAGGCGGAAATACGTTTTTATTGTTCTCTAAGATTGTATCTCTCTTCAGGAGGGTAAATAATTATTAGTGAAGACAACGGGGGCCGTCCGCTTAATGTTTTATGAAGGGAGAAAATGCGGCGGTTTGTAATGTTTCGTTTAGGTTATATTAAAAATCACGAAGGATAAAAGATAATTGCAGCGGAACAAATAGGTGCCAAGCAGAATTAAAAGAAGGAAATTTTGCTTTTAGTTTCTTTGTTGGTAGGTATAAAATAAATTCTGTAAATATGTAGTAGTACCAAATCAAAAACTATGTGAATGTTTATTTACTTACTTTATTTATTAATAATATTTAGTCTAAAGCCATTTTTTGTCTTGTTGACTAAAATCTAAAGATATATTTTCACAACTGTGCAATTTGTTAACACATTGTATGTATTAAATTTAATTTGGAATGATAATTTATTACTTGAATTTATAAATAAATGACCTTAAAGTCACATGACAGGAAATTAAAAAAGAACAGTTCTTGTAAAATGGGTTTTGACTAGAGTTCGTTTTTCCAAAGATGAGACTAAAGACGTAAAGATATATAAGATAAATTGCACAGAAACACATGAGAATTGAGAGAATCATCAAGTTTTAAAATCAAGAACTCAACTGTTTCCCATATGGTGCTAGTAGAGAATCTGTTGTATCTAAAGTTAGTAACAATATCGTCAAACTCTTATTCTGTTTGAATCTCTTCAGAATCTTATTTGGTTTTAAAAGCTATCTCATGCTATCTCATACAATTCGCTAAGGTTGTGCACAATTTCAACAATTAAATTAATTTAGCTATTTAATCAACAATTAGATAGAAAATGTTTTATTGAAAATATATTTGACTTTAAAATATCTATCCTATGATACATCACGCAACCTACATTCCTATAATGTTTGAATAGTTGGTATTGACTCACCAACTTCCGGTTCCAACTGGAAGTTGATAATATTCACAAAATTGCATTTTTCTTTATTATAACGTATCTTAAATAATAACTGTACTCAAACTATCTTATTTACAAATAAAACAGGTTTTCACAATTGTCTCAACATGACCAAAATATTACATAGTCTCTTTTAATAGTAACTGATTCAGTTATTGATGACTTGTTTTTACTTTTCACTTACCATGCGAATCAACCTATCAACATGATTAATATTTAATTTTTATGCAAAAGATTGCAAAAGATGCAAAACAGTTACTGAATCTTTGATAAATAGCTCCGTTACTCAAAGTAAAAATTTTAACTTAGAAATCATATAAAGACACGAATAGTATTGTCAAATCACTATTATAAGAGCTCTGAGAGAGATAACGCTCTAATTACAGTGATTGAAAAAAGAATACCATTATACTTAGTTTTGTTTAAAATACATAAGATTTCGGTAACTTAATATGAAGTATGAGATTTTCTGAAAATATATTATGCTCATATGAAATATATGAGGTCCGGCAAGCTTGGTCATCATTTGGATAAATAGGAAACTAAAAACAAAACTTGTTTATCGAAATACTGAAATACTAAACGAATTAGATTGTGTCAGATAGAAGTGAAATCTTTACAGTTAAGAACGAAATTTAGAAAATGGGTACAATTTCCTATATAAATAATCTCGATTCGCCAATTCTTCAGTGTTATCAAACAATGAGATAGTTTCAAATTAAAATTGAGAAGGGGTATGAACGGGGAATAAATTCTGTTTCGACCTATTTGCTTATTCATGACATACGGAATTGCGAATGGAAATGTAATAAATTGTGTAGGTCACAAATTAGGGTGCGATATATCAACAAGTCAGAAACAGAGGGCTCGAATAATTATTCAGCGTCCCTAACCTATATATAGTTTCAACACAGTTACCGATGTTGCGTTAATATTTATGGAAATACGTACTACTACGAGTGCTGTGTATTAAATTCGCATCACAATGTAACAACCGTGTATATTTCAATATTAAAATGAGAGAGGAGAATAGGATTATGAATTCTGCAGCAATGTTATACGTTTGAATGCTTGTTGTGAAAAACAAATGTATATCGATAATTTATAAAGATACTCGCGATTTTGTAGCGGTTGCCAACGTTTTTACTAACATTGTATTTTTATTATACAGGCTGTTTCAGAAATAACGGCTAACGTTGAAGGACATTTGCCCAAGGACGTATAAAACATTTATTGTCAAATAACGTATGGTCTAACTTAACGCATTCTTGAGAAAATTAATTATGAAAAACGGAGTCCGACCCTGGATGCGACAGCCAACCAAGCGCGCTCCCCATCCTCCCAGACTGTGCTGATTTGGTTGAGTCAGAAATCCCACTATTAAATACTTCCCACTACTGATAACTGGAAACCACCACACTACCGGTTAGTTTTCGTGTTACTGCCGGCTTTCGATATTGCCAAAATCGGTTTTCACGGTTTAGTAAGTTGTTTTCTAATGCGGAAATAACTGGCTTTGTGTTAATGTACGGGGAGTGCGGCTATAATGTTTATCGCACGTGCGAATAGTGCACGGAGAGATAATCTGGCAGAAGACAACCGTATACGCATACAGTGTTACGTACGGTAGTCTTCAACCTAGCTATGAAGGCCGTGGCCGTGAAAGAGCACAACTCATTCTCAACGCAGAAAACGCCATCCTGAATATCGTAGATGAACAACCTGAACGGAGTACCAGAGAAATTGCTAGGGACGTCGGTTTTTCCTATCCAACAGTGTGCCGAATTTTACGTGAACAACTCCTTCATCCCTATCATATTGAACGTGTGCAAGCGTTGTGATCGCGGCTTTCAACCGTCGGTTCAAATGTGTCGTTGGTTTTGGCAAAAATTGGCACGACAACCCAATTTTGTCGCTAACGTGTTATTTACGGACGAGTGGGATTCTGAATGTTCACAAGACGTGTCATTGGGCAAATGCTAATCCCCACATAACCCAACAAACGCATGTTCACCAACAGCTTTCTGTGAATGTTTGGTGCGGAGTATTGAGGTACTCAATTCGCGAAATGTCTGGATTTTTGCTCGAATGCGAAATAACTTTAATCGGCGGTTAGAAGCCTGTACTTTAGCAGGCGGAGATCATTTCGAACAGTTTTTGTAAATCAACATCCATCAGCAAGATTTGGTAAGTAACAAAACCTACATTTTGTCAAGTGATAAATGTTCATCGCGTCGGTGCGCGCTCTATGAACAATGGAATCAGATGCGCCATGCGCGGTGCGGGGTATGTAACCAGGGTCGGCTCCAGACGACTTTAGTGATGATTTTTTTTGCAACTTAAAACTTTGAAATAATCTACACGCTATTTGAAAAAAAAAAAACGTTTCTTAAGATCTTGGACACATGCTTCTTCAAGGTTAGCCGTTATTTCTGAAACACCCTGTAGAAATATAGAAATATTTAGGGATCGCTATCGGCTATCAATGTTATGATAAGTAAATTAAGTAAACATTAAAGAAACAAAAGTTAATCTTAATTTTTTTAATGTCATATATTTCCCTACAACAAATATTAGCTTAATAAAAAATAATGCATAAACTATTGAGCGTAGTATATATCACATGTTCAATTACTTAATTTATCAAAAGTGCTGTAATTGCAACTAAATGATTGTGCGGTTGTAACAATTAAACAAATCGATTTAGTGACAACAGACTCCAGTGTGATTTAGGGTGATTCAAAAATGCATTGCAAAAAGAAAACAGAATTCAGACGGATTTTCAAGAGAAGCGAATTATTTAAACAAATAAAATGTCTTTAAACAAATGGAAATTAAGTGACAAATGTTTATAAACATCCCACTAGACCTATAATTATGATTTCTATGAGAAAAGAAGAAAATGCAATAATTAGAAGGTTAAATTTTCTGAAGAATCTACATTTTTTCATTTAAAGCTAGTTTTCAGGGCACTGTGGTGGTGGGTTGGGGGCATCAAATCCATATGTATGATATGTCAAATTCTCCCTTGGAAAGTCCTCTACAAGTCCTATAAGTTTAGCCTTAAGTATCCCCAAACCCCCGAACAATTACTCGAAAAATACCAAAAAATTTCTCTTTCCCATGCATTTTCTTATGTAAATTTGAGGCCTTGACAGGCACCATTAAGAATCAAAATTACGAAAAAAAAACTACGTATCCACCTTTTTTTGATTTAAAAATAGCCAATTGAACCTTGTGTGCTTTGTTCACCGCTAATTACAGTTATATTACCCCATAAGATTAGCATATACTAGGTAAATTACCGCGGTAATTTAACATAATAACTGGAAGAGCTAGAAAGAGAGCTAGAGGAGACTCATTATATCTATAAATAGACCTGGAAAAGATTTCAGTGCTCGGCATACGCACAGTCGCTTCTCCTGTACTGATACTTCTATATTCAACAGAAATATACTTTGCTCGCCAATTATTTAAGCGATAATTAAAATTAAAAAATACGAAACAAAAGATTTTTCGCATTTTTCTCGGAAGTTTTGCTTACTTATCTTAAGCTTTATTATCCTCTTGTAATGGTTATAGCATTAGTGCAGAAATGAGAGACAGGTTCTTTTGTAATGTTTTCCGTACAATGAAATAGTGTAACAAGTCTTCCAATTTTCTTAAAAATGTAGACAAATTATGAACAATTATGTACTGAAAAATTCATTGTTGCAAAGGTCATTTTTGAGTTTTTCAATTTTTGAGCTTCTTAAATAGGGTATATTATTTTTATTATTGTATCAATGCGTACATGTAAAAACAACCAAAATGAGCACCAAGAGAACCATGTACGATAATTTTTCACCACAGAATTTCTTATTGAAAAAATCTGATTTTGATTGGAAAAATTAAATGCCTCAAAAACTACTTGTTTTTGCATAGAAAGAAAATATATGCTTATTTAAGACATAAAAAGGCACGCTGCGACAATGAAAAATAAAAATAAAAATCGTTTTTGCATTTTTGCATACCGCTTTTGGCTTCTAATCAGTTAATTTGCCTGGACTATTATATTAAACAAATATTTTGCTACAGACAAGAATTCCTGATAACTCCTCGTTACTCACAAAATTTCATAAAAAGGTAGGGACTAAATATTTGTTAATATATTTCATCATCTGCAAACTCTCTCAGGGCAGGTAAATGTTTGCGTTTTCTGCCCCTTGGCATCTCCGAGACTGAATTGAAGTTATGGAACGGGCATGTATTATTTACAGAAAGCCCAGAAAACGCTCGGGGCCCAGTTGGCCGTGATAAAACAGATACCAAGGGGAGAAGTACATTTGGCAGCCCCTTGTGACCGAAAACAGTAGAAGTTATATTTCGCCAAAAGTTTTGCTCCCTGTAATGAAATTATGAGCATGCTATTGCACCAGCAGGATTAGATGCTGAGAGTGTCCCAGACAGCCTTTTGATTTCCGGTATAATAAAATATATGTAGCTACTAATAATGGGTGTTTGAATGTGATCATATTTTTTTCTTGGCAACAGGTACTTTGCGCTTGCTGTGGTTCTCCAAAATTTTAAGTTGGTCTCTACATTGGCTCTTTGTATGTAGGTATTCCAAAAAACAATATCCGTTGGTTCAAAATTTCACTCAGCTATTAATTGTTTTTTAATCTACTCCTGTATATACTGTACACACAGTATATCCAATAGATACATATGTAGGTATACACAGATACTGATTTTATGACATTATATGCGCTATATAGGAAGATTGTAGCATTTCTTAACATTTTTAAATGTTGTTTCGTGAGCTTTTTAAATTGAACCCCTGTATATTATTTACTAACTGCCTTTAGTTCCTTTAATTTATATTCGGTATATCCTATATTAATTTTCACTAGTTTTTGTGATATTTTAAATTTAAAGACTAGTACACTATTATAGTTCTTTAATGTTACTTTTTATAGTTATAGATGAGGTCATTTAGATAGAGCCTGCTTAAGCCAATTTATTAATATTTAATATATTACATTTACCAAAATAGTAACAATTTATTATAAAATTTACGAACGTTTTGACATTTTTGCAAACGTACACCATTCGAACTCGGAGACATAGAAACGTCAATTTTAGATTTATCTTGTATCTCGTGAAACTTTGTGAACTTGTTACTTTACTTGGTGACTTTTAAGAACGGAAACATATTCTGTAACAAAAAAAAACAATCATGACTACCTACATACTGTCAGTATATTGATCATCGATTACAATCGGTCAAAGATCATACAATAACATTGATAACGTGAATGAAAAGTTTGTTATTTGGAGGCGTTTTTATAGGATTTGTGTCCCTGAATAAAAATCCGAGTAAAGAGCAGTTTAACTTTTGCATATTCGTTGTTTGTGTATGAGGGCACAAATCACTACGGAAACGCCGCTCCGTCTGTTAAATACTTTCAGCAGTCAACGCATTTTGAATTTCCACATAGGTAGGTACTATACCGTACGTTTCCCCGAAGTCTAGGCATAGCATTTACGGAAGAACGGCAACATCGCTCTCCCCACCCGGCGTATTTGTCAGCGGCTAAGCGGTCCCCCGGTGTGCGCTTTGTGTGCTAGTAGTTACTAGCTAGTAGTTTGTTGTTCACAGGACTGGGTGCGCTTGCTTTTGGGCTTCTTTTAAAAATGCACGTACATGGTGCATACATAACTTCTAAATTCTCTTTTATTGTCAGAAAATAATATGCAAAAATAAAAACGCTATTCTCAAAAACATATATAAATTAACTAATATTACTATATTTTTATATTGATAATATTACTACGAATAAACAGTTAAATAAACATTATTTTAACTCGAGCTCAAAGATTCCGTTGTCCCACACGCCAGAGAGCGTTTCGGCTGTTACAGTGTTGGCATGTTCTGTAATTTTTGCTCTCAACTCCTTTAAATTAGGTACCCTATTGACTTCATCAACATAAATGGTATTTTGATGATAACCCCACAAAAACAAATCGTTCAGAGATAGATCAGCTGATCTTGGGGCCCAACGAATGTTGCCTGTCCCACTATTAAGTCGGTGAGGAAATGCGGTTGTTAAAAACTCTCGCACCCTGGCCGCGTTATGAGCAGGGCAGCCGGCTTGCTGAAACCAAACATCTTCCTCATCTACTCCGGGAAGGTTATAAATTGCGGGAACTACTTGCTCATGCAGCAAAGTAAGGTACTTCTGGGCGTTCAGAGATCCATCGATAAAGAACGGACCAACTAAATGATTGCCTAGCATACCAGCCCAAACATTTAGCTTTTCGGGATATTGAGTAGGGTAAGCATAACTTCGGTGCTGATTTTGTTGGTCCCAATATCGAAGAATGGAAGGATTATGTTTACCATGTAACGAAAAAATCGATTCATCAGAAAAAATAAAATTTTTTATAAAATTTTCATGGCATTTCATGGCATTCGCCTTTGCCATTACAGTTTCACAAAACTCCATTCTACGAATACTGTCCTCTGCGAAGGTTTCCTGAGTCTTTGAGTACTTATAACTCCGGAAATCACCCTTCTTCATAGCCTCAGCAACGCTTTTGTTACCAATACCTACTTCCTCGCCAATCCCTCAAGTGGATTTTTTATCATCCAGTACTACAAAACCGCAGTTTAGTACACCCCGTCGTTCTTTTGCCTCAATTTTTTGTTGATTTATCTCCCTTGGGTGACAAGTAGTGCAGCTCTTTAGACAAAGAACTTTTTCAAATTGATGCACAATATTGAAAACGGTTTGTCTGCACGGGATAGGTCTGCCTTCAAAAGTGATTGCAAGCAAATCCACGAACTGATCGCGATTGCAATGATATGAATGTTATAAAGCGTTGTTAGATCTGCGAACGTTCTGCCGTTGCGTGCATGTGCTCCGAAACGCGAAACCAGACTGACCTGACCAGACCTGCTCTCCCACCAGTCGGCAGTCCCAATATAATTGGCTGCTCCACTCAACCGACGCTGGCAGTGTTGTCGCGTGATATGCTAGTTTCTATAGACCTATGCCTAATTTTTGTGGACACAATCTTGACACACAAGTTTGTGCTAATCAACCTAGCTAATAATCACGCAAATTACACCAACCTAAGGAGAGTTCAATTATATTTAACTAATTTGTCCGACGTATATTCGCCTTCAGTTATAATCTTTTAGCGAATAAATATTTGTCCTAATAACTAACAATCCAGTTTTCTAGTTTCGAGCAAATTTGAATTTATAGTTCAGATTCTATTCAGCAAACAACATCAAAGCAAACGGGATACATGATATGGAAGTTTGCGCGTAGTTATTTAATCTTAAATATTCTGTATGTGGCACCCGTACAGTTCTACATAAACCAGCCATTATGTAGAACACGAACTTGGATGACCCGCATGCCTTTTTGGGTCAAAGGCAATAAATTCGTCCCGTGTACTAGACAGACGCCATTTGATGGTAATTAAGGACCCTTCAAGGGACTGAATAATTTCCTTTTCGGAGGCATGTACATCACCGACTCTACTTTCTGTCCACGCGATTAATTGACCAGTAACTTTCCGCTCTCGGTCCACTAAACTGGGGGATAAATGAATTTACGTCGTGTGGAAGTGCTGTCGAAGGACGTAGCCTTCTTTGTGTTAAAACTACAGGGCATGGTAACATAAAATTATCTTTAAATCCTCTTCCATAAATAGTAGTAATAAGTAATAATCATTTTATAGACTTACGATAGTTAATATTTTATGGAGTGTTATTTGTCAAACCCCTGCGGCAATAATCTGATATGGGACAGAACGATGGGCATTAGTGATCAGCTATGAGTTTTTACTTGATGGAATTTTGCAACAATATGACTGATTATTCTTCAGGATTGAAGAATTTTTAAAGCCTAAACTAAGTTATGACGGCAAACACGATGCTTTTGCTGGATGGGTCATAAAAAATTAAATGTACTATTAATAGTTGTTTAATCAACAAATATATCCTCCTGATGCCCAAACTCCAAAAAGGGAATCTTTCAAACTAAATTCAAAAGCACTTTATTTTATAGCAGTAGTAAATTGAACCGACTTCTGTTTGTCTCATCTGGGCGAGAGATGATAGAGAGATTGAAAAACATTTTTAAATTACGTTTTACATCACTCTAGCTTTAACACTATAATGTCATAGAACTGCTTTAAATTTCAAATCATTAGAGAAATTTCCTATGATTTTACAGTAAACTAGGTATGTATATTCATTTAAACATCTACGTTGATTGCATAATCTTCAGTAATAGAATGGGATACTTTCATGCCCTGCTATAATTGGATAGTCTGCATAATTTTAATGATTGCTAGAGCATACGCTGTAATATGTTCGTAGTGTTTATTGTATACGAAAATAATACCATTTAAATTCAATGTATTTATTCTCAATCTTGAAAATGACATAAGTAATATTATGAAAGATAACCATAACGACCAACGTAATATATGTGGAATCCACGGAACAATATCCAAGTACAACAATAACTAAACATTTATTCATACATATGTATATAACATCTTTCCTTCCTTAAAACTGGAAACGATAGGGTGCTCTTCGAATTCTAGTAGAACGTCAAAGTTCAGGAATCACCTTCACATTCTTCTTTGTTGTGGAGGGTGACAATGGCTCCGGTCGCTGGCTGGCATCAGACGGTGCTAAACTCCGACTAGCATCAGTCGGTGTTGAATTCGGATCGGCATCATACGGAGCAGAATTCTGGCATTCATCTGATGGTACAGATTCCTTTTCTGATGCTGACTCATCCGATTTCAGTTGTGGAATTTCCCCACTCGATGTAACCTCAATAATTTTTGGAATTCCAATGGTTTTTGGGAATCCGGCATTTGGTCCCTTACAGACAGTGCTAAGTAATTGGTCAATATGTCTTCTGTGGCTGAGTCCATCTACTGCAACATCGTAATGTATAGATCCAATCCTCTTCAGAATTGTACCAGCTCTCCACCGCTGTTCCTTATTGGTATAGAATCTGACCAGTACGTTCTCTCCTGAACGAAATTCTCTAGTTACTGGAATCTCTTGTTGCTCATTCATTTCTGACCGTAAATTCCTTCTAACTAAGCCAATTCTTGTACGGAATGGTCCCTTCAATAACAATTCAGCCGGGCTCTGATGTGTTGTTGAATGTGGTATCTTCCTGTACTGCATAGGGAAGCGACACACTTTCAGATGCATGTCTCCAGATTTCATAGCCATTGCTCGCAGGCTCTGGTTCAAGGTCTGTACGTAGCTTTCAGCAATGCCGTTTGTCGCAGGATGATATGGAGCAATAAATTTGTGAGTTATTCCATTAGCTTTGGTAAAATTTTTGAATTCCTCTGATCTAAAATTTGGTCCATTATCACTGACTAACGTAACTGGAAGCCTAAAACGTGCAAAATTGTCTCTTAATATTCTTATAGTTATTTTGGCAGTCATAGATTTTGTTGGAATTATCTCTAGGTACTTCGAGCATGCATCCACAATGATCAAGAAATAGTATTCCTGAAACGGACCTGCATACTCACTGTGGATTCTCTTCCAAGGTGTCCTTGGTTAATCCCACGGGTGTGCTACAGGTTATGGGTTGTTCCTGTGTAAAGAACATCGCGTACATGTCCTTGCCAAGTTCTCTATGTCCTCTCTCTCTCTCTATGTCGATTGATCTCCACCATACGTAGCTGCGTGCTAACGATTTCATTTTGAGAACGCCAGTATGTGCAGTATGCAGTTCTTTTAGTATCCTCGTCCGCAAAGATTTTGGAATTAACACTCTTATTCCTCGGAACACACAACAATTTTCCATTGTATATCTTATAAAAGTGTCCGTATCCTGTTGTGTGTCTTGTTCCTGCTCTGAACCTAGTATCTTAATTATTCTAACACAGTCTGCATCATTTATCGTTTCTTTCCTGATTTCTTCCCGAGTGACAGGAAGTATCTCCACTGATGTAAATAAAAAATTGTTCCGTTTTAGTTATAGTTTTTTTTTAGTTTTAATAATATGTATATAACAGTGTTCATCGTAGTTTTGGTATTCGTGTTTTTATTTGATCTAGTTTACCCTATGTATCATCTTTTTGTTTAACCATTACCTTATATTCACATTGCTGCTGACATTATGAAATGAAACGTGGCTGAAATTTGTCGTATTTGCCGTATCGAAAGCACATATTCACGTCAAAAAGCGCCTAAAATGTTTACAGATTGATCTTTTGCCCTTGAAACTCAAAGTTAGCAACTTTGACATCAAAAGTGGAAAACTGAATTTGTCTGACTTAAACATATAATGCGTGTTTTGGCATCAATAACAATGAATACAAATTTTAACTTAATCAAACAACACCGTTTGCAGTAAATCTTATTGAAAATTGTTACAAAAATATGGAAGTGTGGGAATAACTGAATATGCATAAGTTAATGTCCAATTGAGGTTAATTTTTAAAGTTTATTATTTATCTCAACACGCACACTATAACAGTCCTTACATTTCAATCCAATTTTTTTGTTAATATTTCGAGAATTGCTTACGTCTGTCGTCTAAATCCTGCAATTCTATACTTCAAGAATTACATTGAAATCTATCTTCATATTACATGTGCGATGAATAAGGACTAGCACATCAAAGGAATAAAATGTATTTAACAAAAAACATTGGCTAACCATTAACCCGGTACATCCACCACATTTGCTACTCTGTCCCTTTGAAGTTTGGGATACAGAATGAGACTTTTGAGCGGTAACTATAAATATATAGTACTATAAATAAATACGGCGCTAAATTAACCAAAACATCAACCAGTGTCGCGCTTAAAATTACTTTTTTTTACAAATATAGTATGCATGTTTTGCCGGAACGTTCGGCATTGCCTTGACAAAGTGGTTGTTATTGCATTCTTTCCTCTATTGCGTGAATACACTGTGGGCTTAATAATCCGAGACGAAAGTCGCTTAATTAATATTAAGTACTAAGCAAAAAATGTTTAATTATCATTTGTTGTTTGTTTCTGTTGCTGTTCTTAGTCGTTAATTCTTCCGGCACACACAAGCTGTTTTATTTGACCCAGTAATTAAAATCGAGTGGGTTTTAATCCGGAGACATCGCAGGCCAGTACAGACAGCGCGTCTAAAACTTCATCTCACATTAAACGTATTGCTCCAACAAAATGTTTTTCAGCGTGTACCGTCATGCTGAAGCCATACTCTCCTTTTCTATATAATGAAAAAATACTCATAAAATAAGTTATTTTCTAAACGGACGAAATATTTTTTGGCAGAATTTTAATCGGTAGTTTTAAGACGTATTGGTTGCAAGTCTTATTGTCTACCGAAAAAACACGATTATTGTTTAAAAAACACAGGATTATTGTTTATTACCAACAAACATTAGTTTGACAAATCGTCTAATGTTCAAGGTTCTCCAAACAAAACTTTCATCCACTTCCATAATTATTCTTTTTTTCTTTTTTGTTGTTGCAGTATAGAGTGTTGACAAGATGGATTGTTGAGCAATTCCATACCGAGAAACTGTTTGAAATACATCATAAAATCCACGACGAGATAGCCGACGTTTTTGGAAATCTTAATTAATATTACCTACAAACTTTTATAGCATTTCCATTACTAATACCGCTACCAATGTATCGGGTGTGTTATAATAACTAGGATATTATAATGTCGTCTAGATAATAAAATAAATAAGGTAATCACAAAACTTCAAACTGATATTTAATTCGAAAACAAAAGCATATCGGAAGTAATATTTTAGTTCGATAGAAGTACAGACAGTGCAAAAATAGAAACAAAATCCAATTAGTCTTATTTCCAAAAACAATTAGTAGCTTCAAATAGTTTTTTTAAAACGAATTTGTTGTTGAATTGCTGGAACTTTGCGAAGATTTAATTTGAAATTACTATTTTTTTAAGCGTCCAATTGCGGACTTGACTGACTTAGTTTTCTTGCCGGAGATACTAATTAAAAACCTTTAATCCACGAACTATTATTGGAAATATGAGTAATTAAAAATGTAGTTTTCAAGTTTATCCAATTTATTTGTGAATTATGAATGATATTTTAATGTTTCAGTTTAATTTTATCAGCTCTCCTTTGAGGTAGGGTTTCAACGCAAAATTACCAGCGGATATTTGATGCTTTTAGTTATCTATATAAATAAGCTTAAGCACTTCAAAGGAATGAAACTTTTTATCAAAAACTAATATTTTGATATTTTCCCGGCGCCTTCACCATTATTGCCAGTCAGTAGCTTTGAAGTATGCGGACAGGGCAAGAACTCTTTTGACCGTCAAGCGATATACAAATACGTCGTTAAATTGGCAAAACACCAGCCAGAATAATATATTCCTCTTTTTACCACACACCAAATATTTTGCTGGGACATTCGGTACATTTTCCGTACGAAGCGGTCGTTATTTCTTCCATAACGGTGTTTTGGTTGGACCATCAAACGCAACTTACATAGCCGTATGGGAGTTTGGACAGGTGTGAATGACACGCCGGGGGTAAAATTCAATGGAGCAAAACGAAAACAAAGTGTGCCGTGTTCTACTCTATGCTCCTTTGAAAACGGCCAAACCTTTGTCACTGCTTCCCACTTGAGATAAAAGGGATGTTCGTCCTCCTGCTTTTTGTAATATGTACACGTAGCTGCTGAATGAAATGTGTGTGTCTGTGTCAAACTTTCCTTTCTATTGGTTTGATGTACACATGCCCTTTGGTCTTATTGACGTCACTTCATTTTGTTCGTATTTTAAATCAGAAATTTCGATGCTATTTGTAAGTAACTTCTATTTTTTTATAATAAAGTAGGTACTACACAACATAACGTGCTTCTTTTACCTATAAACGATTTAAAATGTTAGAAGATTGATGTCCAAAGGGCGCAGTTCACGGGGCATATTACCAAAAGATTATATTTTTTAATGACATGATTGTACCAGATACCACAGTTACGCTACTTACCTACGTCAATTATTAACTTACTGTCAGATAATATTAATGCTTTTGAGAGTATTCCTTAAATGACAACCGTAAAACAGTCCAATTTTTGTTGATTCAGTATATATTCTTTAAAAAAGGAATACTTCTTGAACTTACGATTTACGACTTTAGCCTCTAAGACAATTTTATTGACTTTTCCATTTTTGGTGGATGCGCCGGGGTGCCATTTTCTCTTTCTATTTATTATCTTATATTCAATTCATATGTAAACATACTCGATCAATAATACAAAATAATAAATACCAAAGCTTCGATAAGCAATTTAGCACACTGCCGTTGCATGCGGTATTGCCTCTTGGATTGTATTGCCTTCTGAAAGCTGAACATCAATTTCAATTTGTGTAAACTGGCAGTGTTTACCGAGAGTAAATAGGACATGATTCGGGGTTGGAACTGAATGGCTTTATTATTTATATTTCGTTTTCATTTCGTGATACGTTCAATTAGGGCGGCATGAATAATTCACCCCGCTGTATAAACATCCCTCCGTTAAATTGGGGTAAACAGGGCGTAATTAAAATGCGATTTGATACGGCTGTCCGCATTGCCCGAGGGCCTATTTATACTTCAATGCGCTATAAGTCTATAACGTAAGAAGTCAAAACTACTGCGACTATATCTAAATACTAGATATTTGGAACCCGAAGGTTTGACATATGTATTTAACGCAATGTAGTTTTATGAAGTCTTTGTGTAAATGTAAATATGTTGGAGAATTAGTAAACTGTTGTCTTCTCTATGAATCTATGACTTGGTAATAATGCTAGTTATTTCATTTCTGAATGTAACTTTTTTGTTTGCTGTAGTTTCATGTAGCTTTTGTGAACTACACATATTTTAAAATGTCTTTTTAAAACAAAAGACCAATAGGGAAATGTTTTTCATTAATTCTTCTCAAGCTTTCCAGGTATTCTGGTAACTAATTACTTTTTCTTAACTAATTACTTATTATTCAGTATAGATATCGGTACAGATGTCGTCGGTGTTCTTTAATAACGGAATCGAAAAATAAACAACTTGTAACGAATTCCGCTAATTCGTAAGGTAAATTAGTTTAAATATGGTAATGGTTATCTTTCGTAGTATTAAAACCGCTTTTTAAATCAAATTTACGCTGGCCTGGAAAGCCTGTATGGCTATACGAGTATTTTTAATAACAAGTATAATGGATACTGGTTTTCTTGTAGCAGTTATATGTGGAGAAGGGGTTAGAATTTGGGTATATAAAGGCCTAGAAACCGACCATTTAGGCAGAGTGCTGCATTGCTGATTTTAGATTGGCTGCTCTCTCTCCCGTTCGCCGTTTCTAGCCGACTCCGAGACCGACCGTAAAGCAGAACGCGTGCTGGTTTGATATACTGGCCGCCTGTTTGAACGATCCCGCCGTTGCCGAGTCCGACCGTTCACGAGTGCGTCCGACTGCGCGCCGAAGCTGAAGGCCCCAGCTGTTCCACCGCCAGACCGCGCGCCGCCCGGCACTCAACTCGTCTGAGGACTGGTTTGTAGAAAAACGATTTTGTATTTTGCCCGTTATTTTTCCGAAGCGTGTTTTTCTTTGTATATTTTTATAGTGTTATTTTTCGACGAATGTTTATTTTCTTTTACAAAACTTTTTCCGTATGCGAATGCTACCTTTTCTTTTATGTATATATATATATTTTGTTTACGACAATAAAACCTGATTTAAACTGAACTCCGTATGCCGCTTGATTTATTTCGAAGAACACTGGATCTCCAACTGAAGCAACCCGATCAGGTAAGACGAAGGGACTAAACAAACCGACGTCGTTACAAACTTTTGTCTATTTTTGGCAGCGACATTGAGGCTGTTGTCGTTTCGATTTTTCATGGATTTTAAAGAACATCTAGGAGTAATTAATTATTGACAATTAGTAACTAATTCCCAATATTGATACACTTATTCTTTTATTTTTGCCTAGCAAATAATTGAGTTTATTTTATATTTCTTCCTTTATTAGCACCTTCAGCTAATGGAACTTATTTTACATGCAAGAATGTGTGTTCTTAAAAGATTTTTAAATAGACAATGAAAAACTCCAATGCACCATTTGAAAATATATAGTATGTTTCATTACGCAAAAATACCATTGTGGACCATTGTTATCTAACATGTTATTACCTGACTAAAGCAAACGATGTTGATATAAATATAGTTTATAATTCCAAGAAACAAAAACAAAAAAACAGCCTTTTAATGAAAAAAAATTGCACTAAAGCAAGGTCGAGTCCGCGGGTATATTTCTAATTTTCCGGCGTACGGGTTATCGCACATGAACGATCTATATGGACACCATTTTTTAAAATTTTTTTTTGTTATAATCGTAAATAAATTTAATAAAATCATCATATTCGCCACAATTGTATAGGTCCAGTCGTTCATATGCGTAAGAAATTAAGTAGAATTCTTATGAATGATTGATCTTGATTATGAATCAGAATGGAATCGACTTTTGGCAAATTAATTATATTATTTTCTATTCCTACTGATTTTTATCATTTTGACGCAAAACATTTGTACAAAAAGTGTATAAATGCTTACCAAACGATGTGATCAAACTGTAAAGAACCTAAAAGAAATTTGAGTATAAGCTAACAGTTTTCTACTGGAAGTGCTTGATAGACACCTTGAAGGGATAAGATATTACCAAGTTGTTATAAAAGCGTTCCTTTATTTAAACTTTTAAAGCCCCTTGAAGACGGTTTGCTAATCACTTCCTGCCAAATTGGTTTATGCACACCGTGATATTCTTCTAGATTGTTGACTTCCGCGGTCTCAGTCAATGTTATATTGATTTCCGGGTGGAAACCGCGTTGAGCACTATGAACCAGTGCAGTGGCAGTGATATTCTTCCATAATTGATAAAAAATTATTCAGATAGTTTGTAAGTGTAGTGCTGGTATCCTTTTTAGGGAAATACCCTTTTCATTCAAATTATTCAGATATTTATAATATAGTGTGAGAATACCACGCCATGCTAACTAATAATAAGTAAGCCTCATCAGCAATTTTTTACTCTATATATTATTTTACATCATATCTAAAAAGAATGTATCGATAGTCTGTCAGGGTGGAATAGTATAGTCTATTGGTGTTGTACTGGAAATAGGCCTTTAAACGTAAGTGAGATGTTAATAACGTCCGTAAAGATTGATTATCATAAAATGTAGACCACGACCGCGGTCCACTCATGGTCTATGCAAAGTTGGAGAAGTTCGCAATCAACATGTAAATGAGATTTAAGGGCTAAGTAGACCAGGTGAAGAGGTGATTGCACTTTAACGTATTTATTATGGTAAACGCGGGGTGCTAATTTGCATAAGTCCTAGGATTGGTGATCCCAACTCTACAGTCGAGTCGTCTTAACTTACGAAATAATACAACTGAGGCTATATCACTAATTAACAAAGTTGAGACGGTATTAAATTTGGCAGTTCTAAGCGCCTTGAATTGATGGTATTTTCGCTTGTGCATTAATTATTTTGTGTGTTACTTGCTTCTATACCACTCGAGTTGTCACAAGAGTTTCTGTGCATAATTTATTTGTGTCACTCCCTACAACGTTTAACACAACGTGTGAATTTAGGTATAATGAAGAGCATTATATCATGCCAGATTTTTGCCTTACTCTGCTGTGTTAAGCATTAAGCTAAAATATAACAACATGACGATACAATAAAGCATATTCAACATGAAAACGGACGCTTAACTCAACATTTTAAAACTTTTGGCACACGTAGTTACTCCTCTATGTTTAGCACAACAGTATTATAGCTCATCAATTGAGCAATATCACCGACAGTGGTTCGCAGCATGTCATTAAAACGAACACGTGACATATTCTAATTTGATGGGCTATAGTAGAGCAAACTAATCCAACAAGCACCGTTCTATCGTATTTTTTACTGTGCAATTCAAATTATGTGTTTGCTGCAATGTGTATATTTCCGCATTCTGCGGAATACCTGGGCATTCTGAGTAATGGGAAACTTTTAAAGAGAAACAGAAACACTATGTTTTAAAAGATATGTTGAGAATGTTTAGATATAGAGCATGTTTGTAAAATTATATCATAATATTAATATTAATAAATAATTAAACAAATTTCGTATGAGTACTTGCAGATTTGTCTAAAATGTCGTAACATTGAGGGCTTCTTAACTTTAGTATTCGAATCTTGGCTTTTGATACAGAATTTACCAATGGTTCTTGTCTTCGGCTCTTATAATTTTGCATGCAAATTTCATTTATCTTCAACCATTGCTGATATCCAGCCTTTATACATAGGAAAAAGTGGATGAAATATTTTGTCTCCCAGATAACACATACAAATCTTCGATGCCCCTTTTGAATAATGGTATTTTATTTTGATGTGTACCTATCTACAAAAAACTTGCCATACCTGAAATACACGTTTCATGTATTAAAGATATAGTCAATTCAACTACCAACAAATGTTGTATTTTGGACATTATATTATGTTTATGGTCTAGTTACATAAACTTCAACTAGATAGCAGTGTTTAATAAAATTCTAAAATCAATTTACTTAATTTGCCAAATGAACCTTTGCCACTATATAAAATGTTTAGGAAATGTATAAATCTAAGCTCGTTATACATTACGCCTATGCGTGATAGGCATTATATAGAACGCCTAGGCATTCCATAGAATGCGCAATTATACAGATTGCCGCTAACATATAGATTGTTTATACTAATGTTAAGAGGATTCATTACAGCTAGTGCATCCTACAAAACAAGCATCATAATGAACTTAATTTTTTATCAATTGTCACATGTTATTCCTCAAATTGTAGGTAAAGTTGTATGCCTTATTGTGGTAATGTATATGTATGTATCTGTATATGTAATATATTGAAATTTTTTCGTGAAATTTTTGCTACTTATAAAGGAAGGTGTCATTTAGATCTACTATGTAGTACTTTTGTAACTTTAACCTGTGCTCTCTGTAAAAAATCGCTAAATACGTCAATTTTATGTCTGATATCAAAAACTGATTTGTCAAAAATCTACGAAGAGACGGAAAATTACATGCCGTTTGTATGGTAATTTAGAAAGTATTTATTGATATTTGTTTGATTACAATATTTTGAAATAGCAATGTGTAGGCATTCTGTTATGATGCTATCAATTTACATACGCCCAAATATTCAGCGTTCTCAGCAGATCAATACCAGTTTGCAGTATTCAATGTACAGTTATGCATTATCATCATAATTTAACGTTTATTTACATGTTCATGAGCATCAAAACAATGGAACTCTAGATGTATGATAGATAAATTTAAACTTGTGGTAATATGTTTCAAGCGTATGTTTGTTGTTAGTTGACAAATTTCTATCTATTGACAGATGCTGCATTTCACCAGTGCTTATATCACTGAGCAACAGAATATGTTCTCCTGGGAAATTTTAGCTAATAATTTTTTTATTATTTTTTATGACCCCTGAACACTTTTCCTAGGTTAGCTCAAATAAGCGAGATATTTGCAAATGTATTTTTTATTTTATTCAATATTTTAGGCCAGTCAAATTGTGTTTTGGCTAGGAAAAAATATAGAATAAATATATAGTTTTTTTTCTATCATTCTATTTGTTTTTGGGGAGCTGAATCCGAATTTCTACTTTGCTGCTTCCCACGGATGTGGCTTCACAATGGAATTCGTAAAAAAAATCAAAATGTTCGACTTTTCTTCAGTTAATTGCCAAAAAGTCATAAAACTATGCACTTTTCGACGTAGTCCACAATATATAAAAATAAAGTACATTACATTTGCTATAAAAAGCACCCTAAATTGTATTTTTTGGTTGAATGGTTTGGCCCCACGAGCGCGCTGAAAGAAGGCGAAATTTTCCTACTTTATGTGATGTGCGTGTACTTACAAAAAAGCTTAGATTCTGATAAAACTACACTAAATTCTCTACAAATTCCTTAACTTAATTAGTTATATTGGCCAAACTGTGTAGCCGCTAGAGCGCGTTGAAATTCACATTACGCAAAACCGCGATTAGAACAGCCCTTCACCAAAAATGCAGTAGAGACCTATATAATTACTATTTATTTATTCACTATATCTTTGCTCTTTTTAATTAATACGGTTTGGCTAATAAGTGATTAATAAGATTAATAAGTGATGTGTAATTTGTAGGGAAATTAATGTAGTTTTAGCCTTTCTCACTAACTCAAAAACTGGGTTTTATGAAAATTTTGCCCTTCTTTCAGCGCGCTCTAGCGGCCAAACCGTTCAACCAAAAATACATTTCAGGAGTGCTCTTATAGGAAATTTAATGTACTTTATTTTTGTATGGAATGGTCTACCTCAAAAAGTGGATAGTTTTATCACTTTTTCGCAAAAATCTGAAGACCGGTCGAAAATTTTTAGTTCTTTTGCGATTTTCGTTGGGAAGCCACATCAGTGGGAAGTAGCAAAGTTGACATTCGGATTCAGCACCCCAAAACGCATATAGAATGAGAGAAAAAAAACTTCTATATTTTTTCTTGGAACAGGAACCCTCGGAAACAATGTGACTGGGCTATTATCCCCATTATATACAGAGTGTTTTCTTATCCGCTTATTCGAGCGAACCTAGAAAAGCGCCTTGGGGGATGCGTTCAGGGGCTCATTATCATCATAATAATCAATCATTATTAGCTAAAATTTCCCGGGAGGAAGAAAGTTGATCAAAATTGTCGCATGTGCGACATTGGTTTACATACATAATAAAAATTCTACTGCAGTTAAAAGATGTCGACCGCAATGTACAAAATATTGTTTTTACTTTATCATACGCAGATGTAAAGTATTGTAATCGTGCCGAAAAAAAAAATTGGGATTTTAGCGGAAATAGGTCTTTTTGGGTCCCCTGAACATTTTTGACCAAGGTACAAAAAAATGTCTGTGTGTGTGTGTGTGTGTGTGTGTGTGTGTGTGTGTGTGTGTGTGTGTGTGTGTGTGTGTGTGTGTGTGTGTGTGTGTGTGTGTGTGTGTGTGTGTGTGTGTATGTGTGTAAATGATTTTTGTGGCGACGATTCCGGAGAAACTACTGAAGGTATCGGGACGAAACTTCATATTTAGAAGTTTCATGACCTAACTTAGAGCTGAAAAGCTTTTGGTTCACAAGGGTCCAAAGGAACTGGTAGTTTATTCTAAGCCTTTTTCAAGGATTTTGCAAATGAGCCGCCATTTCTCTAATTTCGTCAAAATAGTTAAATAATAAATTAAAGTAGCGGAAATTCTGAATAATTTATGCCAATGACATTTTTTGGTAAAATTAATAGTTTAGCTTTTTAGTTTATTCTAAGCCTTTTTGAAGGATTTTGGAAATGAGCCGTCATTTCTGTAATTTCGACAAAATAGTTAATTAATAAATTAAAGTAGAGGAAATTTTGAATAATTTATGCCTATGAAATTTTTTGGTAAAATTAATAGTTTAGCTTCAAGAGCAAATTCTATTTGATCGAGATCGGTCGCATCTGCATTGATATGAAATTACATAGTAGCCAGGATTTTGACAAATATTTTTTTGTGTTCTCACATTCAAAAACAGGATTTTGACAAATATTTTTTGTGCTGTCACACTCGAAAACCGCTGATTTCATCAGAGGTTGGAGAACCGCTATGGAACGTTGCCGCTTTAGTGCGGCAAATTACAAAATGCAAATTTCAAATAAAATAAGATCACCAATTTGATTGTTTGTTGATAAGAAATATCAACCCGTTGTTATATCTAATTGTAAAAACAATAAATTGAGAAAATTGTAAATAAGGTATAGCGATGAGTGTAGTTATATTTTAGTATGTTGGTACGGATGTAACATCTACAGTGTCATGAACGAATATAAATCTGTCAGAATTTGAATTAGCTTTTCAAACTTGACGTTTCGTAGAAGTGGTATCAACCTAACATTTCCTATAGAGAAATATAACCTTTTTTGATTTTTTTAATATCTACGTATTTCTCTAAAAGCAATACAAAAACACGATTTATCTCAATCAAACAGATTCTCATGCAGCTAAACTATTAATTTTATAACTTGTATGATAAAGTCATGTGCCTGGCCACATCAGATTTTTTTCTAATATTTGAAAATAACGACAAAATTAACTATTGTGTCTTTCTTTTTCAGGTAAGTCAAAGCATCCATTCACAAGCATCGATGAGTAATACGTAAGTTTGCAAGTTTCTTACACACACATCATTCTTATTAAGTACATAATTCAGTAAAATAGCAATAATAGATGTCGCCACAATCATCGCATCGAAACTTCTACACACCTAGCGGTCGTTCGTATAAACACACGTACTGCATGACATTTCAAAATTCCATCGGAAATGCATTAATCACCACATTCGGTTACTGTTATCGGTTCGTATTAACTACGGTTCGTACTGCCAAACAACTGACCACTGCGAATTTGTATCAGCTCTAATACTATTCGGAATACCGGCGGCTATGATCATAAAATTATGCTCGGAGAGCCGGGTCGCATATATTTTAGTGGGACGTGCCGGCGGCTGGTGTCGCTAGTGTTTAACTGTCAGCGGGAAACCCGAACTGAAATCCCAGCCTCGAGCAACTCGGTTCTGTTACATCGAGTCCGTAATATGAGGTTGGTTCACCTGGTGAACGCGGCTGCTGTTGCTGCCGGCACGATACAAAGACGTCTAATGGTGATTATTTGATCAGGTCGTGTTTAATGTCGGTATCGCTTAACGCAAAGCTTCATTTGCATTTACTCTATGTTCCGTGTTCGACGTTGATATGTATGAATATTGATTGTAATTTGATTTGACTGGGTGTGTTATTAGATGTGTTGACTGTCAAAATTGGTGGATGCGCGTATATTCTTGTTTATTTGTGTAATGCGGCATTATTTGTGTGCGTGGATGTGGAAAGGGACCAGTTGATCGTTTCTAGTTACGCAGATAATCGCAAATAAAGTTAAACTAGTTAAATATACACATTTTTGTTTTATTAGCTAATTAGTCTATTGTGTTTTTATCAGATGTGTTCAGATACCATCTGAAACCCGTCTGCGGTTGGAAACGCATGAAAAAATGCGCTTTTGTTGCGAAAGAAAAAGCGACCACTTGTCAATATCACCTTACGCTCTTGCGCATTACCATATTTTACCTACTTCCCAGTGCCCAATCGAGTTACAATTTTGCATATGAACAGATTTCTGGCGACCATGCATGAATCAATTGATAACATTTCCAACATTTGCAAAAATTTTGAACACTTTGAAATTTTGTCCAACCGTATTGAAATGTTGCATGTGGCAAGATTTCCGGTGACAAAAGATGAAAAAAAAAATCAAATCAAAAAATAATAAATAAAAAGAAAATTTTAAAAAATTCCATTTTGTTTGTGAAGCGTCGTTTTTATAAATGTACCTTTTATGTAAATTTATTATGATTATTATGATTGTTTTTCAATGTTTTGTATAACTAGTGTTGTTTTTTTCAAATCATGCAAAGTTAAACATAATTTGATACTATCTGTTTTATTTGTATTTAACACGTAGTCAGATTGGATTCGCAAATTTGGAAAATTTTAAATGCACGTACTATCGTGGCCATATACTTTGTCCCCTTTTTTGAAGTCTATTTACTCGCAAATCTAGGGCCGAAAATTTTTTTAAAAATTCTGATGCTGTCCTTGATTAATATGCTACAACTCATAAAAATTAGAAAGCTGTATATGTTGGCGTTTTCCCGATTTTTCCAAATTAAGACGAATTGGCGCTGTTTTTGCCCCGTAAATTTTATTCGTTTAACTTTAGCAATTAATTACTCCGGAAATAATCTATAGATTTCAACGAATTAGAATCACCTGCGGAATGCTAGCTTTCCATGTGCATTTTTGTAAAATCATTGGATTAGTGCTTGACCCACAAAAAGCTATATTATGCAATGCCAGCAATTCCTTTATTAGAAGAGCTAGAATAATGAAATATAGACTATAGGCTACCCACTAATGCATACGTTTAAAGCTTATTACATAATCATTGTTTATCTTGCATTTTCGCTACAAAAGATCGAGTTAAAGCATCTCATGATTGCTGCAATTGACGCGGCGCTCTTCGGTCTTTCGGGCGAGCGGGGGAACGGTTCGACAGCGACGCTGCAAGTAGTGGCGGATCGCACGTGCATTAGTTACTAGGAGAACAGTGTTTACGGACACAATACATATAACGACACGGCGATTATGCCTCGCCAAAGAAATTTGGATATCCGGCGACAGATTACCGAATTAAAAAATAATGGCAAAATGAGTCAATGAGATAACAGAACCACGAACAGGCATTTGGAAGTCCCATGGAAATTCTTGGCAATTTAAATCGGGTTTCGGGATTAGCATTTAAAATTAATGAACGATCTGCAAAATAATATATGTGTCTACAAATTTGCGATGCCAACTATGTAAAAGTTTTTTGATATTTCTAAGTTTTATACGCTCAGAGCTGACTTTTGTAATATATGTAATATATCAAGAGTTGTATTTATTTTATATTGTTTGTGCATGTATTTAAATATTATTGATAAATAAACTGTTGAAACTGTTATAATAGTTTGATTATTTATATAACAAAATCAAAAATCAAAAACTCAAAATCGGAAAATCTGCTAACTCCATATTATTAGATCTATCCGCTTCCATCAAAATCTTGTTTACAACCTTATTGTATAAAACTGACGAAAACATAAACGCCAATCGATAGAAGAGATTTCTCTCGTACCGGGTCACATATTATAATCAAAATTATGCAAAAATTAAGATTTTAATTGTTAGTTAAAATTACTATCTTGACAAGTTATCGTTCTTTTTGTGTATTGACAATAAGCTGCCCCGGTTCTCTCAGCTGTGTCCGTTCTCTCCGACATGACAGCACCGCTAACGCCTCCCTTCCCCGCAGCACCCCAAAGACCGTAGAGCGTCGGAATTCACGCGGAGTTTCAGCACGATGTTTTGCATGAAAAATGCAAGATAAACAATGATTACGTAATGAACTTTAAACCTATGAATTATTGGGTAGCCTATAGTCTATATTTCATTATTCTAGCTCTTCTAATAACGGAATTGCTGGCATTGCATAATATAGCTTTTTGTGGGTCAATGACTAATCCGATGACTTTACAAAAATGCACATTGAAAACTAGCATTCCGCAGGTGATTTTACTTTTTAATTCGTTGAAATCTATAGATTATTTCTGGAGTAATTAATTGCTAAAGTTAAACGAATAAAATTTACGGGGCAAAAACAGCGCCAATTCTACTAAATTTGGAAAAATCGGGAAACGCCAAAACATACAGCTTTCTAATAGTTATGAGTTGAATAATTTTGCCATTTACTATTTATCTGACCTAATTTGCCAAAATTGATTTCTCCTTTGCAATATAATTGTCCCGAATATAGGATAACTGATTAATTGACAGCGAGAAACGCGAAGTGAATTGCAAGCTCAAGTTACTCGGTCTGAAGATGATGATGCTTTCATCTCAACATTGGCGCTGATACAAGAAGAGGCTCAACTCGACAGTATCGCGAAGCTCTATGTATATAATTTGCTTCAGGTCGTTGTTAAAGTTTATATATTGCAGAAATTGATGATACTTGATAGCAGGAATGGTAGCATAGAAATTGGGGTTTGTTCTATTTTTATTAATTAAGTCTAATACATTTTTAAACATGATTTTTGTAGTTGTACACGACTTTAATTCAATCACCTAACTATCTTCTATTTCGCTTGTTTTGGCTTGCGTAGTTGAAAATAATGGAGGCGCTCGATTGTTTTTTTGAATTGTAATTCTAATATAAAATTTTATAAAAAAGGCGACAAACCTGAAATATTACAAAGTTAGAATTATTTATAATAGCAGGAACAGACAAGTTTTGAGTACATGAACAACATAAAAATTTGCGTACTGATCGTAGCAACTATTACCAGGAATTCTACTAACTATGTTCAAGAAATTAGCATTATGACAGCAATAAGTCAAACAATTTTGATTTTTCAAGAATATCCGCTTCCTTTAAAAGATAATTACTAACATAAATCCCCCAAAACAATAAAACTGTCGATTAAGTTCAATATTTATATTATTTATTTATTTATAACAACTAGCTAAAAATACTGAAAAACGTAATCTCTGACCTTTTTAATAAATTGTGCCCTATTAGTCACGGCTACCATATTTAGAACAAACAAATAAGTGTGGCGACGCACCCCGTCGCCACACTGTTTTGAGGTTAGGGCCAGGCTTCCCAAATTTAATTGATGTCGCGTTAATTAACAGCGTAAATTGGCCGAGTTTCAGATTTCCAGACAGCGACCATATTAGCGGGGGTGTCATTTTCCTAATTGAATTTTCAGGAAACTGTAACCCACCATACAAATTTTCGTGTAATTTCAGACATCCACATTTACCGCAAAATGCGTAGCTCGGCCACGTTTGCCCTCACTAAATCTTTTATGCCGTATACTTTACAGCGTTTCAAGGCTTTATTTCAGTTTTATGTCAACCGAATTTAGTACGTACAGTTTTATAGTACAATTTTAAGTATTGAGATCTAAAACTGCATTAAAAATGCGTAAAAGATGTCAGAGCTATTCGAAGTAATCTAGTGCCATTATTTTAGTTATAAGGTTTAAATGTTTGTAGATATCAATAAAACGATATTGCTTTGTTATGCGTGCATAAACTATGGTTTGTAATTTAGTTTAATTTCTACTCTTTTATTTCATACGCTTTTAGAGTACAGGTAGTTTATCGGTTGCTATATAAGAGAATTGAAGTTTATTTTACATTCATTGCTGATGGCCGCTTTTAGGTAGTTTTTCACATACGCTTTTCCATCGCGTATCGCGTGGCAATAAAAACCAACAACACAAATTTTTTTTTTAACGGCTAAGAATATGATGTTTTGTCCCGAAACCTTCAGTAGTTGCTCCGGAATTCTCGCCATAAGAAAAAGGGTATACACACACACACACACACACACAAACACTGTGGGCCAAAAATAAACGCTACAAATTTTCAATTACGCATATTTCCAAAGATATTAAGTAAATTCAAGCGTTTCTTTGAAAAACTAATAGCTTATGTGAAGATTGAACATACCATATTCGCAATAAATAATTGAACGTTTCAATACAAAGTTATGTTGCTTTATGTATGGCTATGCAACATCTCTGATAGTCTCCGATCAATTTAATGGTAAATGAAAGGTGTAACAGAATAGTAGGTATTGACATTTGTTTTCTTTTAGTCAAAAGGAATAGTAGAATAGTAGAAAAAAACAGTGGAATTGGATGTTTGAATAACCACGAAAAATCGAATTACGTACTAGGTTATCTTTAAAAATGGTGGAGAAAATATGGCCAACGTTGAGTGTCCTTATGGGCGACATGCTTGATTTTGAGTTTTTTGAAGGAATTTTCGTACCTGTTTTACATATTGTATTACACTTATTTGGCTGTAGATTTTTGAAAATTTTCGTTTTTTGCGGTGATCTGGAACTAGATCAACATTTTTTGGTGAACTAAAACTATGGTTTAATTTCCGATGTAGAGTCAATCATTATCTCACACCCCCATGACCAAAGAGACGTATTACGAGCTAGAGCAACTCACGCCATAACCAACTACATAAATAAGAAAGACGTTACAATTAATGAGTGTGCTGGTATGTATAAAGAGACCCAACATTTTGTTAAAAACAACCCTAACGTACTTATTACTAGGGCGGACAAAGGTAACGTCACGGTAGCACTTACCAAAACCGATTATACTTCTAAATCCCTCCAGCTTCTGGATGATGCTGTAGTCTATAAATTAGTTAAATCAGACCCTACTAGAACGATTGAACGCAAACATAATAATTGGGTCAATAAATTGAAGGGAGATGGCATCATCACAGAACTAGAGGCAAAAAATATGAAAGCGTATAACTCAATTACCCCCAAGTATTATAGGATCCCTAAAATTCATAAAGAGGGTGTTCCCCTACGACCTATCATATCCTCCATTAACTCACCTATCAGCGGACTTTCCCTTTACCTTACTAACACCCTTACGGTAGCTTTTTCAGACTTCTTTAAGTATAGAGTGAAGGATTCTTTCCAGTTCGCCTCTCTAGTTAACGATGTAACTTTACCGACCGACCATGTGTTAGTGTCATTTGATGTTGTATCTTTATTCACCAACATCCCCTTAGAACTGGTGGAACAGATCATTTTAGACAACTGGGAACGGATAGCCAACACTAATGACATCACACAGACCCGCTTTTTGGAAGTTTTGAGATTCTGTTTTAAAAACGTATTTTTCTCCCATGACGAAAAAATTTACAACCAAACATTTGGCATACCAATGGGGAATACCATGAGCCCCATTATCGCTGATATTGTGATGAGCGATTTACTTGACAAAGTATGTGCCGCAGTCCCTTTCACTTTCCCCTTTTTACACCAGTACGTGGATGATTTGGTTTGTGCCATTCCGACTGACCGATCCCAAGAGACACTTGAAATCTTTAACAATTATAACAATCACCTCCAATTTACCATACAAGAGGAGGATGATAAGAGAAGCATTCCTTTTTTAGACACTCTTGTGACGAGGTCTACCCTGGGCTTGATCAAGTTGGATTGGTATAGGAAGCCAACGTCTACAACCAGAATGCTAAGCTTTATATCCGGCCACCCCACAAAATACAAGATTAACACTGTACTGGCTTACAAACACCGTTTATTGAAAATTTGCCATCAGGATTATTTGAAAAAGAACCTTGATAAATTATTTAATATATTTTTGGAAAATCATTATCCTGCACCTCTTTTAAAAAAATTAATTTTTTCAACTCCTCATCCCCGAGATAAAAATAACCTTCCACTAGCCCGCACACAACCCATCAGGTACCACACCATCCAGCATATCCCTTCTTTATCAAAACAACTCACGGACATTCTCTCGTCCCCACACCATAGATTAGTACCAGTCAGTAAATTCAAGAGTGGTAACATGATTTTCACCAAATTAAAAGACCCGATCCCCCCTGACCTAAGAACTAACCTAGTATACTGTGTACCCTGTAACAACTGCCCCAAAGTGTATATAGGTATGACCTCCCAACTACTACACAATCGCATGCTTCAACATAAGAGAGACTTGAACAACAAAAGAGACAATACAGCTCTTTGCTCGCACAGTACCAATGACAAACACCTACAAACTAAAACTATGGTAGTTTGCTGTCACTTGTCTGATGGTCAGGTCTTTGTCAAATGAAAAATATTGAAAAAGGAGCAACACAATGTTTTCAGGGTTCAGGCTGATGTTGGAAGTGCACTTCATTTAAACATGACATAAAAAAACCTGCCGTGAAGTGCCATACTAAAAAAAAACGTTGATACCAGCTCCGATTCAATCTGAGCAAGAACAAACAATAGAACAAGAACAAGTAATATTCGTCTAATTTTATTTTTTATGATACATCATAATTGAAACTCACGAAGAGACCACCTAAAATGATAAAATCAAACATGCCGCCTATAATGAGACCAATGGTTTCTCCACGATCTTTAAAGATAATTCGTCCAACTAACGTCGAAATCCGCTGGTTTTTTAGTAAAAGCATTACAAAAATATTGGTTTACAATTTCGCCCTGTATAAAAAAAAAATCACCGTGCATATAATGCTATAAAATCTCTACTGTCCTTTTTGGACAACAAGACAAATGTCATTACCTATTGATTTTAATACTCCTTTCATTTCCCATTAAATTGACCCGATATTATCAGAAATGAGGCGTATCCAAACATAAAGCAACATAACTTTGGATTGAAACGTTCTGTTATTGCGAATATGGTATGGTTTCAATCATCACACTACAAGCAATTGGTTTTTACAGACATATTTGAATTTACTAAATAATATTGGAAATACGAGTAATTAGGAATCTTTACCGGTTTTTGACCCACAGTGGATATATACATATACACCAACGTATACACACAGACATTTTTTTATAGCTTGGTCAAAAATATTCAGGGGACCCAAAAGAACATATTTCCGCAAAACAACTTTTTATGTTTTCGACGCGATTACAATACTTTGTCATACTGCGTATGATAATCGTATGGTTTGCGTATTGTAATCAATTTGACACGTATGTATATTATGTAGACATATTTTATGTATGTTTGCGCATAATACCGTAATGAGTGGACCAATCTGGATGACCTTCTTTTTTTTGGAAGGTTGTTTTCCACTAGTTTACTCCATTAATTGAAACAATCGAAAGAAATTGAGATCTTACCATGAACTCGGAGTGTGATAGACTCTGCAAGTGGACAAGACAACTACAGACAGAACCAATTAAAATCTTTTGTGTACGTATTGATACAGCCCAAAATAAGTAAAAAGGTCAAATCAACAAGGGTCCTAAAATGAATAGAGGTATAGTAGGAAATATAGAAACGTCAAAATACAAGTTATGATTATTGATTTGGAAGTTATATTCGCAATAAAAGGGCCTTTTAGTGCTAATGCTGGACGTCGATTATATTTATTTAAGATCTTATTTCATTTCATTTCATTTTTAGTATGGTTCAGTTTCTATCTGGAAAAATAACATTTTAGCAATAAAATTAAAAAAAATCCGAATTTCAACCCATATCCACAACAGTAAGTGATTAATACGTCAAAATAATGGGTGAAATCAATAAAAATGAGACAGAAAATCTTTAACCGAGCTTGAAACACGGACGGAGTTTGTTAGTACTACAGTACGCACCGAATTCCTATTCAGCACAAAAATATCTATCTAAAACCACCCAGTAACTTTCAATTCCAATAATCATAATAATAATCCAATATAATTTGACCTACCTACACCTCTCCACACTAAAAAAAAGTAAATGCAAGCCACTGAATGCAGCCAATTGCAGCATTTCTCCTTGGAAATGCCATATAAAACTTTATAGTCTCGGTAACAGGTGTTTTATTGCGGAACGCAATTTAATCATTAACTCTGCCATGACAGCAACGCCAGAGTTCATATATATGGAGGAGAAACAGCGATGATGTAGCATGAACTTTATTTTATTCATACGAAATTTGAGTACGTTCTCACAAACAATATATTTAGTACTTGCTCATAGTGAGTATCTGCTCCACACTTTTATTCTTATGATTTTGTGTATTTACTTCAAAATATTGCCGTATACAAATGACCACTATCACAGTTACGCAATTATCTTTCAAATGGTTAATTATAGGAAAAAGGAAAGCACCGTGTTAGTGAAAATCGTACGGATTGGGTTTTTTTTTTTTATCGTGGATCTGTTTAGAATCTTAGAACACTTTCAACATCAAAATATGCACCTTTGTCTATAATTATTAATTAAATATTTCCTGCTTTAACATAATACGGCTGAAACGTTACTTAATTCGTTTTAACAATTAGGGCTTTAATTATAAATGGTTGATGTTTTCACACGTTTTACCACAAATATGAACAAATTAGATTTCTTGATTCAGAAAATATTTATAATTTCATATTTGCAATCAGTCACCCTTTGGAATAAAAATGATCCCTGAATGTAATGCACGATTTTTATTTATCATGACTTTCTTAAATACAAAGTTGTGGATGTACCGATAAGTCCACGGACACATTATTCACTCGTGATATGTTAACTCGTGTTAATATACCAGATGATATTCACACGTGCCGTGTTAACACGAGTTAACACGAATTAGCATGCGTTAGCACGAGTGAATAATGTGTTTCAGCTTAACGTAGCAAAACGCAGAAGTTAAGTAAATGGAATAATGTTAAAAATAAAAGAATAATAGTAGATATTCAGAATCCATAGTAGATATTTTGGTTACAAATCCAAAATTTCTATCGAACTATGAGCGAAAAATCCTATTATAAATTTCAAACAAATTCCTACGGAAACAGCAAACATACTATAATGTTACGTATGTAGGCCTTTTTTAGAATGCTGAACTTAACTCTCTCCATCTACGTTTGTGCTATTTAGTTGGCATGTATGGTGTATTTGTTGGAGGTCATGTTGTACGGAGATATGATGCAATACTGTTTGCCGTCCACATCCCATTCTTTGTTGAATTTCCTTTTGACCGGTTTTTAATCACCGAAAACTGGGGTAGTTGGTAGTTGTGACTACAGGATTCTAAAGGTGACTTAGCTGGGACCATTCATAATGTCAATTTTGGATGCGAAATGAAGATTCTCTGTATTTATGTAAGACGTATATCACATGACTATCTATAGATCGGTAACATGCTTGGAACAATTCGTTGCATTCGTTATTACGTATGTCGTGGGATTCATTTAGCATAGTATGTAGTACTGATTGCTGTCTAGGAATTTCAAATTCTTTAGATAATTGCTATCTGTTGAAAATGGTAGAAATGACACTGTAAAACAAAAACACTTTGAAATCGTAAAGTGTAATATAGCTGGTAATTTACAGTAGATAATGCCCTTTCAGCGCGACGCTTTGTTGACATGCATACTCTAGCTGACATAAAAGTCTCACTGAAAATAGAATGTATCAAAGGCAGAGTAGTCAAGATATTTCATTGAGCCATTCAGTACATAATTAGTCCAGTCATTATACACATTTGGAAATGCAAATGAGGCAAGAAGGCAACATTTTTGATACGACGTGGGAAGGGCCTAGAAAAGCTTAAGTTCAAATTGGCGACCAATATTTCCTATGTGCATTTTTCGTCATCTTGAGAAAAGTGTTAATTTTAGTTTTTTTGCAATAACTCGGTTTTCCGTTGAGATACGATAATATTGAATTAATACTTTTTATTGCTTTTTCACGCTCTACAATTAAGGTCTGTTACATTTTTCACCTATCTGTCATCGTCATTGAGATATCGATCGAAAAGGTCAAAATTAGTTTTTTGCTATTTTCTCTTTTCTCGCGATAGATATCAAAAAATGTCTATTATGAAACTTTTAGAGCATGTTCAAACCCGGAATTCGTTTATTTTATTTTTTCCCTGCGACTAAAATTACGATCTCTGGCGCGCCGCAAAGTCGATAAGTCCGTGCCCCGTTCCGATTTAGCCGCTCGCACGGTTGTATGCACATTGCACACGTCAAACCGGATGAAAAATTGTTCGGGAAATTATTGGGATATAAAATATATAAACCAGACAAATTATGAGACAAACACATGAAAATTATAGAACAAATAATTTTTTTTTTAGCCAAAAATAATAATGGCTGAGGAAGTTCATCCTCGGTTAACACTTCGAGTGGTGGAGACTGTCGAACCGCAGGAAATGATGCTGGGATGGTGAAAACATCATCATCATCATCGTCGTCGTCGTCGTCGCTGAATAGAATGTCGACCCTGGCGATGTTGTTGCATGTTTTCCCACTACAATGCAGGCAAATATGGGAGCAATTAATTCCTGCTTTTCTGCACCCACAAGCAGCCTCACACTTTTCTTTATATTTGTACGAAATGAGTTTTAAAGTTCAGGTGGAGCGGGATCTTGGTTCCAGCCCGTAATTAGTCTGTCGCTAACCCCATTCGTGATGAACTCTGAGCCACGTTTATTCTTGTAAACATGTCCGGAAAATGAGTTAGCGAACTGCGGCTTACAAGTTCTAGAAATTTTTTTGATATCTATAACGAGAAAAGACGTAAAAAACAAATTTCACTACCTACATTTTTGCGTTCCTCGATCGATATCTCAATAATCATGCACAATAGGTAAAAAATATATACTACCTAAATTGTAGACCGTGAAAAAAACAACAAAAAGGTATTTATTCAAAATTATAGTATCTCGGGTTAAAAAACGGAAAAGCGGGTTATTGTAAAAAAACTGAATTTAACATTTTTTTCAAGATGGCCGAAAATGCACATTCGAAATCGTGGTCGACAATTTGAAGTTAAGCTTTTCTAGCCCTCCCCCATATCATATCAAAAATTTAGCCTTGTCGGTTCATTTGCATTTCTAACCCGTTTTCTCCGACGCACATTGGGGTATTCGACCCAAAAAGCTTGCCATAAATCAAATTTCTAAATTGCTAAATTCCAAAAATTAAACCAGTTTCTGGGATAGGTAAAAGACCGATGTATTAAAAGGCGGCAATATTTTTTCACCTGAGCCCTGAGCCACGTGTCCTTGTCAGCAAAAAGTTATATTTTACTATGGCTGAACATAAATGCACATAAGTTGACGCTCTTAAAAACGGATGCAATTTTGTATTTTAACGATAAATGTGACTTTTTTGTTACATTCTTTAGAACCAAGTATGAACTTTCATTCGACATTATTTTTATTAAAATTTAGCCACAATTTTGTTTATTGCAGGGCCGAGAACATTCGCTGTTATAAAAAAACAATGTTATGCAGAACTTGAGTGTTTTAGTTTAGTGTTTAGCTTTGTTAAGCTTTTCAAAGTGGTTCAAATTATAGTATACATATTTGACATACAACTACTGGAAAATCTGCTGCGGATAGGTGCAGATGCGGCTTTTGTGATTTTATTTCTAATACGTTGTAAAGGAAAATCCAAAAGTTGATGTATCGGGTTATATGTAATTTTTTTCCAATTTCTTGATACCGTGATAGTAGAGGTAATTTAGAACATATTTAACCATATTTAGCTATATACAAATGGTTACGGTTATCGAGATATTGACAACTTTATGTTCAATGCTTCATGTATGTTATAACTGCCGTTATGTACGTATATTTTTCCGTTTTGGTTCATGTATAGCAAACAACCCCGATGACCTAGACTCTTAAAAATCATCCGAAAAAAACCATAAACTTTGTACTTGTATATGCATTTCTTGGAAATTGGTTGCTTGAAGTCAATCGGATTCATATTCAAGGCAAGAAAATACATCGAAAGCACCTACTCGCATACACAGTTCCCTGGTTTAAATTGGATTCTTCTTGTGGAGAGACAATAGTAAGTTTGTGAATAGAAACTAATTAGGCGTTTTCGATAAATGTGTTTATGCGGAATGCGAATGCGGGTTCGAAACATGCGTATTAGGGTCATACCACTAAAAAAGGACCGTTTCAGCTTGAAGTATGATCAAATTTCGAAAGTTTTCATGGAATCAATATTAAACAATTTTGAAATAATGCAAAAAATAATAGATTTTATAGTGATAAATATGGTAAGATAGGTTCTTAATTGCCTCTACTATCACGTCTTAAAAGGAATGCATCGAACGGAAAACAGCATGAATAGCATATGTACCGTTTCAATACACAATATCGACTGGTGTAAAGTTTTATTTTCTTCCTCTACCACTGGTCTTGAAAAATAAAAGTTTTTTCAGGTTTTTCTTAGAACATAACAGACCCAAACATGTTATCTCATATAACTCAAACACGACATGTATTGTTCTATTGTAAATCCGTATATGCTGCGTATTTAAACTGGGCATGCAATATATTATTTTAGGAATTTGATACGGTATAACATAATAGAAATAAAATCACAAAAAAAATTGATGACAAATGTTGTAGCAGTAATTAATTTACAATACGTGTAGTGCAGTGAAGAACAATTTTATACAGTTTGCTTTTTCCTATTTTGTACTGTTTTATTGTGTTTATTAAGTTATTAACCTTCAAATTCTTAGTATGAAGGTTAAAATGTTATAAATACATAAATAAAACAACACATCTAAAGCCTTTTTAGGTGAAAAAATAATTTTGGCCAGGTTTTCAGGTCAAATACCCCACTGTGCGACATAATGACTGGACTAAATTACATAGAAATATAATGAATCACGACAAGATAAATTCCTTCTATTCAGTCATATACGTAGCACCCAAACACTTGGACAATCAGTTTTTGGTAAACTGCCAAAAAGATATTATAAAGAACTGAAACTCTCGGTAATCTTTGAAATATCGCACAGCGTAATATATTATCTTCTCCTATTTTCGGCCAACCATGCTATATAAAAGACATTGACCACTTTGCTAAAATTCTTCGCGAAAGGTTTCCTTTGTGACATCAGAACTTTTAAGGGATGTATTACATAAGACCGCCGCTACGCATCCGACAGATATCTTCTAAACAACTTCGCTGGGTTTAAAGTTTGCTCAACTTTCCATTGTCAGTCAGGAACAATTAATATCTGTGTGTTGGCTCTCTATATCTCGCCCTCTCGCTCGTTGCTCGAAGATTGGTCGCTTCCAATCCCGCCTGATACACTATTAATCTCGGTAAAATCGCGAGTCATAGTGTAGCTCGCTTTGTTTTTAGCCCTTTTGTCTACCCGCTAAATGAGATTTTGGGGATGTTTCTCATCGATCACTGCTGGGTTAAGGGGTGTCTGAGAGATCTCAGACTCAAATCAAAACTTGAAATTGTGTATTCGGAGTTCGGCCTTGTAAATCGCTATCTTGTCTAACTGTATAGAAGTCGTAAATTTACTTCGTCTAAAGGGAAAGTGTTGTTGAAGTGGAAATATCACAGCTGCGCCGGAAGCTTCAAAAGGTTTCAGAAATGAAATTGGCATTATTATCTTACAGTCAATTACGGTTTTTATTTCGGAAAATCATGAGTGCAGAATTGTTTTGATGATTGTAATTGTTACATTACATTATTTGAAACATAACAATTTTAGCTAAAGAAATAATTCGATCGTATTTAATCACAACTTTCGATAAGTTAATATTAGAAATATAATTTTAGCAGAAATATAATAAAAAAATCATCAAAAATCTTGATTTTCTGTTATTAAATTAATTATGTGAGCATACTAGCGCTGACGTTTGGATGTAATTAGTATATTATTTGACGAGCACATAATTAAGGATATAAATCGCGAGCATGACGTTTACACGCGAGCCGTAGGCGAGCGTGTAATCATGCGAGCGATTTATATCCTTTATGTGCGAGTCAAATACGACGTTTTATAAATTCCATTTTATGCAAAATATTTTAAATGTGTTTGTCAATGATGGCGAGGCAAACTGTCACATAAATGTCATCCATGTCGGTTTTGACAGACTTTGACACTAGCGTCATTTAAAGATGATAGTTCGTTCAAATAATGAGGTCATTATTTGAACGAACTGTCATTATTAAATGACGCTAGTGTCATTATAATCATTGGCGCTATATAATGATGGGGATTATATAGTCATAGATACGTATGCAATAGACTTATTACATGTGAGTCGTAGATAATAATTATTTAAAATATACCTACGAAAATAACTTTAATTTAATCATTAAAACATAATAATATGTATATCAAACAGAATTTGTACTCATCACAACGAATTAGGGAGAATTGAGAACGACAGCACGAAAGATTTTCTATTTTTACCAGTCGGCTGTAAAATGTTTTTTTTTTTTGTAAAGGAAATCCGGCTGGGGCTGCGTCACACCTCTGGGCTAGAGAAAGAGGTGAAGAGGGTGACGGAGGTGGGTTGGAGGGGTGGTGAGAGCAGAGTATGAATCCGCACACGATGGGTGACTATAGGCAAAACTGGGAGAGCTGAAGGTGATTCATCGCTTAAAATCGTATGAACCAAGATATGAACGTACCGCGTGAATTGGTTATTAGCTGTGTATATTAAGTTGCCTACTAGGTAGTTCGTTCAAGATTATTGAATGATTATTATTATTATTATTATTGAATGTGTACTGTGTAATACTCTTTATGGTCATTGTTATCTTGAAAATATAAAAAGATATTGCAAAAGTCATATAAATTCACATTTTATCTTAAATGTACAAATAGTCAAATATAAGTAAATACAACAATATGACAATTTTGATTCTTCATTACTGTCACAGCCAATCATAAAAACAACTACTGAATAAGTTTATTCTTCTAAACATTCTCTATCCTGTGGATTACCTATTATGATTACTTAGAATGTACCACCTTGCACATCATTACAAAACACGTGGTTACCACAAATATTTCAAACTAAACTGATAGTTAAAACCCTTCTAAAATTATGTTTAGCTTCGAAAAGTAATTAAAAAAACAAAGTTTACTAAAACAATTAAAACTGTGGATTTGCTGTCACAGATTTGCAACATACCAATAATTTCCTATATCATTTGAATATTCAATAATTGTAATTTTCTCTTCAAGGACATGTATTCATTATGAAATAAGCATATAAGTGAATACACCACACATTTTGCTGATTTTGTCGTTTTTTGACTGTTCATTTTTTGTTTTTGTCGCTAAAATACATATTTTCATTTACACGTTCATTTACACTTTTTGATGTAAAAGACAGATTTCATCGTTCGTTTGCGTTTTATGCCGCTAAAACACACATTTTGTCGTTATAACGCATTTTTGTCGTTCAGGTATATCAATTGGTCGTAAGAAAATCTAATTTGCTGTGCTGTAAAATGGCACCCTAAAATAAACATCTGAAAAGATATTTCCACAGAACACACGACTTAGTTAATATAGGTAATCATTAACTGAAAATAAATAAAAGTAATCATTTAACTTTTGAGTCTCGATATCATATGATTTTACATATCTCCAAGTAGTATTTGTAGTTTATTTTGCCTTTCCTATTCAGAGAAATTTTTGCTCTACCAAAAAAAATTGCAAGAACTGCGTCGGAAATTTTTTCTCTCGGTACTGTAAATTTTTACTCTTGGTGAACTTGATATCTCGTGTTTTTTTTGCTTATAAAAAAATACTTAATGTTTCATATATTCCTCCTCTCGCTGAGTCGACGAAATATTTTAGCCAAAACCACATACTTCTTGCCACAGTTTTCAGGAAAAAGTTTCACATGATGTGGAGACAATAAAGCTTTTTTTGTTGGCCTCAAAGGATATAGTGACAGTTAAACGCATTGAGGTATTTGCTCGATTATCTGCTCTTCCACACCTGGTTTGTTTACTGGTCGTGTCCCAATCGCACAAAAAATATATATGTATATCTGAAGTATGCGGTTTGCAATCAGCAAATAATTGCAACGACCTTCATGTCACACAATATTTGCCATTGATTTTTGTCGTAATCAACATTTTTTAGTATTGTTTTTAATGAATTGTAGATTTCTTTCTTTTCAATACTGTAGGCGATCGGTACCAATAGATTCGAGCTTGTTTGATGGAGCAACGCTGCTTAAAAAACTTATTATGGAGTTTTATGCCATTGTTTCATTGTTTATTGGAATAATAGACAACAATAGCAAAGTATGAAAAAATAACATTTAACAACAAACACATAACATAAGCTTGTATGAAATCTTGGGTCCCCAGAACATATTTGACCAAGGTAGAAAAAAATGTCTGTGTGTGTGTGTGAGAGAGAGTGTGTGTGTGTACTCGATTTTTGTTAATTGGATTCCGGAGAAACTACTAAAGGTATCGGCACGGAACTTCATATTTAGAAGTTTCATGACCAAACTTAGAGCTGAAGAGCTTTTGGTTCAAAAGGGTTCGAAATAACTGCAAGTTTACTGTAAGCCTTTTTCAAGGATTTTGTAAATGAGCCGCCATTTCTGTATTTTCATCAAAAAACTTAAATCATATTACACTACAGGAAATTTTTTATATTTTTTAGCTGTATGAGCAAATTCCATTTGATCGAGATCGTGTCTGCATTCAAACCAAGATAGCTGAGATTTGACAGACATTTTTATGGTATTGACAGTATTCAGAGCGTCAGCTGTTGCGAAACGCGGAGGAGAAACACGCGCACAACTATAGCTAGGTGATACAATATTGAAACATCATTGAACCAACATCGGTGGTTATAAAGTCGTGGTGTATTTCGAGTGCAGATAGCAATATTGTTATTTTTTTAGAATAAATACAATTAAGGCATTCGAATTAGGACTAAAGGGCTGATTGTGTCACAATATCAAGATTATCCATTTGCCTCGTCTTTCTGGAAACGTCCGGATGTAAGACGCGAAACGCGCACGCATCTGAGTAGACCCGTTATAACCTGTGGAAGCTTCTACGTGGAGATTTGAATTTGTACAGGTGACACAATATTTTGAGATCTCTATTTGCCACAAAGGAACTGGATATTTACGAAATTTTGAAATATTTATGTCTGACATTTTTTGGTAAAACTGAATAGTATGATAAAGTCATGTGCCTGGCCACATCAGATTTTTTTCTAATGTTGTCTAAAGTCTGTTATTCTGTGTGTTTGAGCTGTCGCGGGGTGCTACTATCTAAATCTAAATTGATGAATGTAATTAGCTGTAATATTAAAAGCTTCATCTGAAATCTAGACGTTTCATTGGTCTTCGTAAGAACTTAATTGACTGCAATCACAAAATTCTAATTGTAAATCTAACAAAATAAATTTACTTCTTGCAAAATCAGGTTTATTATCCGAGTAACTGACAATAATTCATAATCACAATCCATATTTCTTCTTCAGTGTGATTTAACTTCAGTCAGCTTCAGTGAAAATACCCGTTAATTTCCGCCGCGCGCGCTGTCTGGATGGAGAGCGATTTCAATAACCTTCGTATTGACTGTCAAGCTAGCCGTGGCTGCATCGCCAACTGCGCCCTAATCCAATAAACTTTCATGGACGCCAATCTCGGGCACCCACCTCTTAGTGGGAGTTGTTGACAACTCAATGAATTTCTAATAGCTTTTATCGACCGAAGTGTAAAAACTTTCGCCGTAAATCTTGATAGGAAACAATTTCGCTCTAATATCACCATCACCGGTATTCTTAATGGGGCAGAAAGACAAATCCTAGCAACGAATTGAGTCCAATAAATTTATTTTATGTGGTTGTTATGATATGGCAGACGTGTGTATATGTAAGATGCTCTGTTATCGTAAAAAAGTATAAACATATCGATTATGACCCAGTAAAGACATACCACAATATCAATGCATCAGGAATTTTTATTTGAAAAACAGATTTTGGAAGATTATTCACTAAAGTAAACTACTAACTATCCCGTTCCATACATCAGCAATTCATCGTTAAATTAATTAATTACTCTAAATAGGAACAATCTTTTGTCTGAATTTTTTTTTTCGTATGATGCATCTATCAAAAGTTATTGACAATGCAAGTTTGTGGCGTATGTGGTAGTTACAACCGCTTCCACTGCATGGGATGGGCTCGCCGTGTGGCAGTCAAAGCGACGACTGTCATGTCAACTCGTGGTACAACCAGGTACAACGTAGGACTCGACCTTGGTATTTTGCATCATGTATAGCTCACAAGTATCAATTCGTTGCCTCGTGTAGAGAACACCTTGCAGCGTCTAATGTTTGGTGTGCTGCGTCATGCTGCATCTATTGATAGTTATGAGCTATACATGACGCAAAATACCAACGTCAAAATACTACCGCAGACGCCACAACTTTCCATCGTCAATAACTTTGGATAGATGCATCGTACGAAAAAAATGTCCAGACTAAAGATTGTTTCTATTTAGCGTAAAATCATAATTTATTAAAAAAATTGGATATTAACATTTAAAAAAATGAAGTCAACCTAATTTTCACCGATAGCAGCGCCATCTGCAATGAAACCGATATCGCCATTTCTTTTCCCACTTCGCGTCCTACAAGTTTATTTAAGACACTTTTGTCGTACCATGCATATTTCTCGAGATATTTAGGAGTCTCAGTTAAAACGACCACACGATATATTTCAAACGGTTTAACAGGATTATTGCAAAAACTAGTCTGGGATTTGCCTGTTTTTAATCTAGACTACAACCTGCAAAAACCTACAACTACAACTACTACAGATAAGTGACCTGATGTCTGGATGTTTTCAGATAAAAAAGTCTATCAAAAACACGAAGTCATTCATTTTTGGTCTAGAATAATTGTTTTAATTATTTTGTCTTTATTTCTTGATTTATAAATTTGCATGCCCACACAAATATTTTTGAACTTCAAAAATTAAAAGAAAAAATAATCGATAAACTTTTAAAATGAATTAAAATTTAATAAACACCTGACAACAACATATATAAAACATTTAACAACTAAATCTGCTATGATTTTTGGGCAGAATTTGAATCATTGTGAACAGAGTCCAGTTTTTAGAAAATCAAAATCTAACAATTATGTTTCTACCTAGAATTGAATATACGGAAATACCGTATCGTACGGAATTACTACCGTAATGATGAAATAATCAAAGTATTGAAGATGGTGATATCCAGGCGGGATGCAAATTTTAAGTAAATCAAAAATTACAGCCACAACCTGGATTTGAACCAGGGACCTTTGCGTTTCTAGCACAATGCTCTGCCATCTGAGCTATTGAGGCCTATGACATTTGTTAGGGAAAATTGTCATATCTAGGTAAGGAAGTAGCCAACACTACCAAAGCCTAACCTATCGTGACATCTATCAAATGTCATTCTAGGTATATTTCATGTTCAGTAATTAACGTTAAATTACATTTCTGGTGTGAACCCTACGTCACGTAGATGACATTTGATAGATGTCACGATAGGTTAGGCTTTGGTAGTGTTGGCTACTTCCTTACCTAGATATGACAATTTTCCCTAACAAATGTCATAGGCCTCAATAGCTCAGATGGCAGAGCATTGTGCTAGAAACGCAAAGGTCCCTGGTTCAAATCCAGGTTGTGGCTGTAATTTTTGATTTACTTAAAATTTGCATCCCGCCTGGATATCACCATCTTCAATACTTTAATTATGTTTCTGTTGTTATTAATTTGTCGTATGCATATTTGTTGTAGTGAAACTAAGGGGTGTTTCAGAAATACCGGCTAACATTGAAAGAGCATGTTCAGAAGGATGTAATAAACATGTTTTGTCTAATAACGTATGGTCCAAATTTAAGGATTCTCGAAAAAATTAATATAGAAAATCGAAGTCCGGCAGTGTTCAGCGCAAGAAAATTGTCAACAACCTACCGCAGTTACGCTACAACTGGTAACAAGACAACTCCGCCGGAAAAATATCGGTACCGTGTAGTACCGGTACCAGAGGTGGACGGTTGGCAGTTGTATGCGACGGATGACTCGTATGCAAAAGAAAAACCATGATCGGGCGCGGCTTTGAGATTCCTTGGGGAATCACGGAAATCACTTTGCAATGACGTAAATTCATGTAAATATGCATCACGTTTCTGGATTAGATAGAAACATACGTACAAATCTTTCGAAGTTTTCAATTGTGTTCTGTCACGCGCAGGCAGGTATTTACCATGGCCGGCCTTAGAAGACTCCTTTAACAGAATTTTGTAGTTCATAGTACCTAAAACTAAGAAATAGAATATACTTTTTTTGACCAAAATTGCTTATCTGTCCTTATTGGATATGCTCCTACAAAGTTGGCCGTTATTTCTGAAACACATTGTATAATAAATTAATTTAACTAATTAATTCACTTTGCCAGCCGGGAGAGGCTAAATATTTTTTATTATAGAAAATTTTGTTTTGTTCACTATGACCAAAATTTTAGGAATTAAGAATAAACACAAATGTTATGTATGTGTCTTGTTGGAACTATAATATGTCAAGTTTTTATTGTTTGTGTCGCATGTTCGTTGTGTATAAAATATTATGTACATGCTGTGTGGAAAGCATTAATAAATATCAATTCAAGTTTACCTGACGTGTTTTAATAGTGAGAAGTTTTTAGCAAAGTAAAAAGCATGGACGAGACCGAATACATCACAAAAAATAGTGGGAAAACCCCTTAACATAAAAAAATCCCTACCTGTCATAGGTATAGTCATATATAGTCATAGGTTGTGTGCACTTGTTTTTCCAACATTTTGGCGATTGATCCGTGGTTTTGGATTTTGATTTTGTACCAGCTTGTGTGAACAGATATTTACTGTTGGTTTGTGGTGATTTGCGGTTTTTTGATCGTTCGTATTGCTTGGTTTTTCGCGTTTTATTGATTTTCCCGCTTATTTCTGGGCCTTGGAGTTGCTTGAACTCCTTTTTTCGCCTCCCCGACTGAGACAGCTGTGCGGCCGGTTTTCGGAATACGCGTTTGTTTACATTTTCGAATATCGGGTCATTGCCTTTATCATATATACCTCTGTGTCACCCTTTTTGTGTTTACCGTTTGCCCCATTTCTTGTTTGTTTTTTGAAGTCGCCGCGACGGGGTCCATGGCGTGAAGTCTGTGACCTTCGTTTCTGTATCCTATTTTCCTTCATCTTCCTTTTTGTTTTTGTAACAGCCGTAATGACGCGGAGTTGCACTTGTTGTGCGAATGAGTCTGACGATCGTAATTTCCTTGATTGCTCAGTTTGTAATAAGTCTTACTTATTTACCTGCGTCGATGTCTCTAAGGCGACTGCCAGCGCTATTCGTGGTGACCGCGGATTGTCTTGGGCCTGTACTCAGTGCCGAGTTTTCGGAAATTCGTTGAATGAGTTGAAGCAGCTCCTGCTGCTTCTGCAGGGCGAAGTAAGGGAACTGAAGCAGCTGAAATTAAATTCGAGTGCAGTGCAGCTTAGCGACTCGGCCGGTTGCTTGTCGCCGATGCAAATGGAGACGGTTGTGCAGGAGGTTGTGGAGCGTGGTAGGCGTAGGGCGAATATTATTATCTACGGTCTGCCTGAGCCAACTGTAGCGTCTGGAGCTGCTCGTGAGGAGATTGATTGTATCAGTGTTAAACAGGTCCTCTCTGACTTGGGTGTGCTGGCTCTTCGGCCTGAGTTTTAAGACCTTTAAATTGGGAAGGTTTGACCAGTCGAATGGAGGTCTCCTGCGTCCAATTAAGGTACAATTTTCAAGCGAGACCTTCGTTGCCGACGTAATAAGGAACTCCTCAAAATTGAAGACGCTTCATCGATGGAGGGGTGTCTCCCTTTCCAGAGGTCGCACTCCTCATCAGGTGCAGCTCTATCGTGCCGTGAGGACGGATCTGAACCGGAGAATGGAGAGCGGAGAACACAATATCAGGATAAAATATATAGGCGGAATACCGACAATTGTTGCCATTGCTCCAGAAGGAGCAAACCCTGAGCCTTCGGCGTCAACGTCCGATCCTTTAAACTAATCACGTCCAGCAGCGCACGCAAAATTTCATTTACCCTTTACTACCAGAATACGAGAGGTCTTCGTACTAAAACACAAGCTTTCTACAACTCTACATTGGACCATTCATTTGATTTCATCTTTATAACCGAATCTTGGCTTAATAGTTCATTTTCCAGTCAGGAACTTTTCGATGATTATTATAATGTGCTGCGTCGGGATAGGTTTTCCGAGGGTGGTGCTGTTGGAGGCGGAGTCATCCTTGCTCTCGCTAACAAATATTCCTATTCTATTGTGGATACATCTGACATAACCGCTTCCCTTGTGAACATTGATATCTGCCTGGCTGAGTGCCGTCATGGATTCTCTCCTTTCTTGCTATGTGTGGTTTATATCCCACCAAGTACACCTTCTAATGATTATGACACCTTTCTGGATGCTCTTGCTGCCCGCTTGGTGGGCTCCAGGGTGGTACTGGTCGGGGATTTCAATGCACGGGATTTTACTGTCAGCGTTGATGGTCCAAGAGCACGCTCTTTGCGGAGATTCTGCGATTTTCTGTACCTGAAACAATTCAACGGCATACCTAACACAGACGACAGGCGTTTGGACCTTATCCTGTCCAATCTTGAGTGTACCATGATCGTGGAATGCGACGAACAGCCGTTTGTGCCCGAGGATTCTTACCACCCCGCTCTGGCCATTTCCTTTGAGATACCTCTTCGAGCTAAGCCCGTTGAATTTCCGTCAGCTGACAACTGCCGCTACAATTTTCGTAAAGCTAACTTCGTGGGATTATACGATGAGCTGTTGGCGGTAGACTGGTCCTTTCTTGAAGAATTTGCTTTAGTTGATAACATGGTTGAATCGTTTTATGCACGTATTTATAATATACTGAATATGTATGTGCCAACCTATACTAGTAGACAATGTAGACGTGATAGATTTCCGGTTTGGTTCTCCCCACAAATTATACGCAATTTGAAAACTAAAGAGTACTATCGCAGGAAGTTCAGAACCACCAATGAGGTCTACTATTTGAACAACTACAAGCGGTTGCGCACGGAGGTGAAGATCCAGATCGGACAGGCGTATGACGGGTTCGTTAGTCGTGCACAGAATAACATCAGAGATGATCCCCGAGAATTTTGGAACTATGTTCAGTTGAGGAGGGGGACATCCAGAATACCTGCAAGGCTGACTGATGGCACTAACGATTATTCCGTACCATCAGAGATTGTTGATGCGTTCGCTGACTTCTTCGCTGAGGGGTATCGCCAGCCACTAGTTGGCCGTGATGACGCTGTTTTCTCCCCGCTTCCTTCTTTCTCTCTGGGATTTGCGGATTGCGATCAACTGCTTGCGATAATGAGCAAACTTTCCAACAAATTCACGGCTGGTGAGGATCAGTTGCCCAGTTTTTTGGTACGAGATGCTAGATTTGTTTTTGCCAAACCATTGACAATCATCATCAATCGTAGTATTATGACATCGACTTTTCCCATGAGATGGAAGCGTGCAAGGGTTACCCCCGTATTGAAGAGGGGCGATAGTTCATTGATATCCAACTATAGACCCATATCCATACTTTCTAATTTCGCAAAGGTGTATGAGCAATTTATTTCTGCCAGCGTATATAACAACATTCGGTCGCACCTGTCACCTTATCAGCATGGATTCATACCTAAGCGCTCTACAGTTTCCAATCTTGCCTGGATCACACAGGTTTTGTCGGAGGTGCTTGATGCGGGTGGACAGATAGATGTTATCTACACAGACTTCAAAAAAGCCTTCGATACTATTGATCATGGGATTCTACTGTCTAGACTGAGCATGTTTGGCATGTCTCCTTCTTTCGTGGGGCTGATGAGAACATATCTTGACGAGCGGACCTGTTCTGTTTTCTACAATGGATACTCGTCCCGATGCTTCTCGCCAACATCTGGTGTTCCACAGGGCTCCAATCTGGGTCCATTGCTGTTTAACATCTACATCGACGACCTGATCAGCACACTTACATGCAGTACACTAGCCTATGCAGATGACCTGAAAATTTACGCTGCCATTAATTCCGGTGATGATGTTGATCTTTTGCAGCGTAACCTGGAGGTTATTCATAATTGGTGTCATGAAAATGGGCTAACACTCAGCATTGATAAATGTAGCCACGTCTCTTACACGAGAAAGCTTCGACCTGTCAGTACATCTTACACTATTGATACTGCAGTCCTCCAAAAGCTCGATACAGTTCGCGATCTGGGCGTGTTATTCACCTCTGATCTGTCTTTTGCATCTCATATTGAGGCTATGTGCGCCCAGGCATCGCGAATGTTGGGATTTGTTATTCGCACGATGGAGAGAGCAACAGATCCAGAGATCCTTAAGACTCTTTTCTATGCGCTTGTTGTGTCACGTTTGGAGTATGCCTCTGTGATCTGGTACCCGATCTACATCTCTCAGCAGCTATCCCTGGAGAGTGTGCAGCGTCGTTTCCTCAAGCTGTTGTCGTTTAGACTGGACGGTCATTATCCTGTTAGGGGATGTGGTGGCGAGGAGTTGCTGAGGAGACACAACATGACATCTTTGTACGAGCGTAGGATCCAGCACAGTGTGGCTTTCTTGAGAGGCCTGTTAAGTGGCAAAGTGGACAGTTCTTTTTTGTTGTCGCGTGTGAATTTTCTGGTGCCGCGTGTGGGTGCTAGGTACTCCAACATGTTTTATATTCCGCGCTGTAGAACTAACATCCTTAGAAGGGCACCGCTGGTTCATATGTGCAAAAATTATAACAACTCTGTGTATGAGTAGTCGGATTGTTTTTCTTTTCTTTTTGTTAATTGAGGATTGAATTGTTGTTAAATCTAACTGTATGATATGTGTGTTATTGTTATTATTAATTATTGTAGTTCTTTTATTTTTAGTATTTTTCGATTTCTGTTTAATCATTGTCCTGTAAAGGTGCGCTGCTGGACAATAAAGATTATTATTATTATTATTATTATAATAAAAAAAACCTGATCCTAAAAAATTAACCGAAAAAGTACAGAAAACATAGAGGTCAAAACATTTCTGCAATTTTCAATTCACTAATTCAGGAATCTAGGAGCGACAACAAGTAGAAAACTTTTTACTTTTTATTAAACTTTCTGCCACTTTTGCCAACAAATTGCCTAGCGAACCAATTCTACAGTAACCAAAATTAGCTAATTATTTAAAATCGTACTTCTTGCAGTACTTCTTGCAGCTTCACCATCTCTAATCTCTTTTTTCTCCAGCGCCATACGACGAAAGGTGAAAAGGTCCATTAGCAATTGAAATGCAATACCCCAACTCTGGAGTCTGCTGAGGACGGCTTCCTTCCGCAGACTAAATTTAATTACACTGCAGGTTAATCAGTTTTTACAAATAGTGATCAATATGCGGTTGGTATCAAACCACGGGGATCCACTGAGGCCAGGGCTACGCCACGAACTGGGTTAATTGAAAAGCGATGAGACCCATTTTGAATAGGGGAGGGTTTCAGCTTTGCCGATGGCTTCCACTCCTGAAAAACGCGCTTTTATCGGCTCAAAGTCACCTAAATAATCCAGGTTCGGAAGGCGACATTTTGTTCAAAGTTCAGATAGGAAAAGTTTAGTTAAAATGAACTCCTATTACCTACAACTGAAAGCTTGGATAAAGTTGAATGAAAAGCGGAATGAGTATATTTTATCATAAATTATAGTCTAGATTTAAAGGAATGCCTTCGTCAATTTATTCTGTATATGCAGTTTTCAAATGTGCTTATTTCAATAGAAACACTAGTACATTAAACAAATGCAGCCTACAGTGCGTTCTTAGACAATTGTGTTCGAATAACGTAAAATCTTTTATTGTAGAAAATGAAACCAATGTAAATATCACAAATATCATAAAATGTCAATTTCAACACGATTTTGTGCACCTTTAGAAAACGTTTTTTTTTTTTAATTTTCCTTTTTTTTATCTCGCTACTGCGATAAAGACAGAACAAGCCATAACGTCATTAGTAATCAGTAGAATCCCTAATGCTATTAATCAAAAAGTAAAAAATAAAGTCCCTTTATTTTAATTATTATCGATGAAATTTATTTGGAAATGTTGCTTAGAAGTAAAAATTATATTTAAATATGAACTCAGAGCCACCTATCGTGAAATTTTTCTTTTTTGTTTGTTTTTTAATTCTCACTTTTACGACAAATACTAGTCAATGCCAGTGATACTAAAAGGTTCTTTTTAATCTATTTTTTAGAAATTGGAATAAATTTTTTATATTTTTTGTTAATTTGATATGATAACTAATGTTTATTTAGATCTTGCGCAAAATTCTCGTTTTCTCATTTTCTTGGTGCAAAGGTGTTATTCCGCCCTGTAGATATTAATATATCATACAATAACTAATCCCAGGAGCGTAACTTACCTTTTATTCGGTTAATATTAATAACTGTGGATAGGTTTATAAAAGTAGTTATCCATATACAGCAAGCGATTCTCAAGTGGTTGTACGCGCGCTAGAACCACTTATGAAGTTCTATTTTCACATATAATATTTTAATAAAAATAACTAAAGCTTCAAACATCTATTGTTTCTTGAAATAATTATGACTGACTTATCCGTTATTAAGTAAATAACTATTATGAATATGTTAATAATGCTAATTTATTATCTATGAACTTATTTTATTTCTGCTACTTACAATTACGAAACAACGACATTAATACAAAGTTTATGTGCTGTAACTTTTAAAACAATGCTTGCACTCCAACAAAAAGATGAACTTGTTTTAATACATGGAGAAAATAGACCGCACCGAGATGTTGCTGCTATTTTCAATGAAATACATCCACACAACCAAATTGCCTATTCAACCATTTCCAGCATAATGAAAAATTCAGGCTAGGTCTGTCTGTGGAAACAAGTTTGCCAGTGTTACAAGTAGGAATCGAGCATAAAGCGACTTCTGTTTGACAAATTGCTACACACAGCCAATGCAGTAAATCAACAAACAGTATATTAAATACTAAAACTAAACAAGTATCACCCTTATAAGCCAAAATTTATAAGTACACTAAAAGGGACATTGATATCCGGTATGACTTTGCCATCTGGTTTGAGGGGAAACTGGAAGAGAACAGATTTTTTTATTGTTTTGACAGACGAGGCAACATTTACATCAAAGACCAGTCCCATTCTTCGCAAAATTGCCGGTGGTGGGCACATGAAAACCCGATCTTTACAAGAGAATGCCGAGATCAGTACCATTTTAAGACTAATGTACTGTGCGGTATTTTGAATAATCAAATATTTGGGCTTTTTTTCGTTAAAATTTAAATTGGGAATAATATATTCAGTTCCTGAACAGAACTGTTGTCACCGAAGTTGTCACAGAAGTTGTCACCTTTTTTGGACAATTTGCCGTTAATGCAACGGGCGCCAATTTGGTTCCAGCTTGATGGTGCGCCCCTACACTATATAAACTCTGTCAGGAACTTTTTAAGTCATAAATTTGGCCATCGCTGGATAGGCAGAAATTTGGAATGAAGATCCTGGCCACCTAAATCCCCCGACTTTCCCTGTTAGACTTCCTTTTGTGGGGTTACGTAAAAAATAAAATATACAAACACCTACCATTTAGAGATATAAATCATTTAGAGGAAACTATACAACATTCCACCGAATTTTGCCAAAGATGTTTATAGAAGAATGTGTTTATAGAACGGGACTGAAACCACACACAGCAACAGGATTACTAGATATTTAACAATTTTTTCGATGCTTATTTTTTTATGTGTATTAATGTACTTATTTTGTACAAATAAAATAAGTTCATAGATAATAAATTAGCATTATTAACATATTCATAATAGTTATTAACTTAATAACGGGTAAGTTAGTCATAATCAAGAAACAATCGATGCTTTAGTGATTTTTATTAAAATATTATCAGTGAAAATAAAGTTTCATAAGTGGTAGTACCGCGCGTACCGCCACTTGAGAATCGCTAGCTGTAGATGGATAACTACTATTATAAACCTATAGCCCTTAATATTAACCGAATAAAAGGTAAGTCACGCTCCTGAATTAGATATTGTATGCGATATATTAATATTCTACAGGGTGAAATATCAACTTCGCACCAATAAAATGACTAATTTTGCGCTAGTTCTAAATAAACATTAGTTATCATACCAAAATAACAAAAACATAAAAAAAAATTCAAATTTCTGAAAAATATATTGAAAAGAAAAAACTGAAAAATTTTCTTTTCAGGGTGGGTGGTTCTGACTTCATATTTTAATATAATTTCTACTTCTAACCAACATTTCCAAATAAAGTTTATCGATAATAATGAAAATAAAGGTACTTTACTCTTAACACAAATTCATATATTCGGAATCGCTGAGCATATGGCACCGAAATTTACATATTTATCGGTTGCAGTTTTGGTTTCATACGAGCCGCCAACTTTTATAAAGAATAAAATTTTCTGAGAAATAGACAATAAATTATTTTCCATATGGTGCGGACTTTCGTGGTCACTATATCTATTTCTATCTAAGCCTGATGTAGACGGTATTACTGCTAAATACGTGATTCAGTCTGCACTAGCCGTCAGCATCCAGCTAGTTGTATGTAAATATTTTTCGTCATATACTGTTTCACTTTCTTCACATTCCTTGCATTTCTTCTTTTCAAACGCTATTTGGCATTGAACTGTTTTTGTATTCTTCTTCTTACACTTCTTACATTCTGCAGTCTATTTTGTCATCATCCATCGCCAGTGACATCATTAACTTCTTTCCACTCGCTTTATAATGGTGACCAGCCTGAGCATCATACCACCATGCACGAACACAACTTAATTATATCCCCAATTTACCACCAAGGTCTCCATAAGCAATAAAAATCACATGAGGTAAATGTCTTTTATAAGCCGTGTTAGTCATGATAAATTATAAATTTTCCGGCAGCAGCACACGCTTACATCTCATCAAATAACGTCAGTGTGTTGGAATAGCGTCCACAATTGAATTATCCTGAGGCCGCAACCGGCGACGTCCCACTAGATGGCGTATGGGGAGCGCGTCGCATGTCAAAATTAAGCTAGGCCCACACCAGAGCGAATCCGCCGCCGCGTTAGACGCCGCGAATCTTTCGCACCGCTTGCGAAACGCGAAATCGCGATAGTGTTCAAACCAAAGCGGTTTCGCCGGATAGCCTGTTTCACTTCAACATTTGGGAGTGTAACAGGCTATCTCCCGCCAGGTCCCGCTCGACCGGCTGGTTTTATTTCTGTTTACATATAAGTATATTGTCGTACATAAATAAGAGGAACGTATAGACTGGTTTTTTTTATATAAAGGCACTACTTGGAATAACTTTTAACTAAATTATTCTTAATGCTTTTTTTTTGCATACATTAAAACCAACTCATCTTGGCAACGTTTATTTTATGGTGGTTTTCTAGTAACATACTACAATTGGATGTTGCCTGCACTTGGCGACCTTTTTTTGTTATTTGTATCAGTTTCAGTATTTCCGTCCCAAATTAATTTGAGTTTTAAAAATATTACGTGGTATTTTTATCATTTGAAAGGTTTTATTATACTGGTATTTCCTTATTTCCTTTTATTTTATCTAGAGAGTATTTGACATATTATTACATTCAGAAGTTGATTTTACTTTAAATTTTTGGTTATATTTTGTGGCTTAGTAATGTCATTAATTACTAAGCAAATATGTCATTAATTACTAACTACTTTATTACTTAATATGTCAGTTTTTTCTCAAATGAGATCTATATTTTTTTCGAACAATTTAGTAGATGGCTTATTTCGGAAGTCAATTAAATTCAAACTGTGTAGTCTCACATAAAAAGCACATTCTAGAAAAAGACAATTGATAAATTGTACAATATTGAGAACTCTGGGGATGGTAGATTTTTTTAATGGAATCAAGATAGGCTTTTTAGATAGATTCCTTTGTCTAGAATACCATTGTCTACTAAAAAAGCTTCCTATCACATAAGGTTTTCTAAAAAGTTGAGGCGTGATGTAAAACATTGCGACTGTCAATTTTTGTGAATTTATGGCAACTGAACCCAATGCAATCCCAAAGCAGACATGAAGTATTGTACTTTTACCTGATATCCTGGAAGTTTGTTTATGGCTACGTTTAGGACTTCTGCTGCTATAAATTCATACAAATTTCCATAATCACAATATTTGATATTTTGTCTACATCATTTTCGAAACGTTACGTGATAGGAAGCTTTTGAATCCGGATTGTTGGTCACCGCAGACATATTTCCCGAAGACATAAATAAATAAATATTTTTTTTTTACAATTTTCAATTGTTTTATTTTCTCCAAAAAAATGCTGTTTGTGTATGTACATAAAGCCACATATGTATTAAAATCATTGAATTGTGAAAAACAATCCTATAGCAAATTCTTGAAAAAAATACCATCCCATTTAAAACCAAAGAGGTATTCAGTAGAGTGTCGATAATCCGAACCTCGATAATCCGAACGTTCGCTAATCCGAACGCCCAAAACGAAATAATAATAATAGTTATTTATTATACAAGGGAAAAAGTATTAGATTTTAGCTCGAGGTTGTGTTGTCTCCCAACGCGAAGTGGAGGGAGACAAAAAATAGAGAGCGAAAATCTAACATTTTTTCCGTGTGTATATATTTTTTTATGTTACCTGAAAAAATAACGATTTTATATTGAAAAACATATTACTACAATATATTAAAGTTAATCGATGTGCCATTTGAATTTTTAAACAGAAAAATGTTGCTTTTGTTTTCTATTTTGTATCCAATACTCTACAATATTTTCTACTGTTTAGCTGCAATATTTCATAATCCGAATCACCGTCGGTCCCTATTAGTTCGGATTATCGATGCTCTACTGTATATTATAAAACAAGCTTTTTCTTTCACATCAATCGGACGAAAACTACGTAATGGCTTGATCCGTTTTTTACCAGATACAATAATTATGTAATAATACATAATTTGTTATACTATATTTTTATATTTTTTATGCCCTACATCAAACAATATTGGATATTTTTTACAATTTCAATTAGTTATTTAGTGTTTACCATTTTACGATTAATAATTTTGTAGTAAAACGCCGCGCGAAAAGCGAAAAAATCGAGCAGGCTGCGAATTGCAAATTTGCCGCTGCGATATGCTATCCCTCCTAGTTAAAATGTTTCGCAGGCGATTCGCGCGTCTTACGATATACGCTCAGAACTGGTTTTGGCCTCGGAACGTTAACAAAAAAGCCATGCGGTTGAACGAAATAAACGCTGCATTCTGCGAAATTTTACGCTCTGGTTTGGTCACATCCATATGCTGCAATGTAATTTGGTTTCGCGCGAATTTCGCAAACGCAACGCGACGCGAATATCGCTCTGGTGTGGTTATAACTTTAATTTTAGTTTAATGCCAAGTGCAGGATATTTTCGCTACGTCCAGTTCGTCCACTTTTATCCTCGTGTGCCGCCTGTTTGACATATACACACATACTACTCTCCCCAGAGTAAATAAATAAACTGACACGTCCGCTTTTGCCTAAATTAAAACTGCACACGGAAGAGGGCGTGACGTGCCAGTTATTCATCCACTAGATGCCGAGTATCCACGGACGAATTGTACATTTTGTTGCATCATTGTTATGATGTTGGTCAAAGCGTAGTGTAGCAGAAATGTTTGTTTTGAGAGCGGTTATGTTGACAATGTGTAATTAATAAATGTACCGCGTAGCTGGTTTCGATGAAATATTAGTGTAGTGAAGAGACATAATCTAACATTTAAATACACAAGTAGATTAGAGGAACCAAAGTTTAGAAATCTAGAAAATCCAGCACCCGATAATCTCAACCTTCAATGAAATTTGCACCCGCTTGGGATTTCAATCCCGTGGTCTAGGACAATGCACCCATATTTTTGTATAGAAACAGTTTTAAAGACGATAGCCCAGGCAATAAATACAGTCAACACGTTGCCAAAATTTCCCGTTTTCAATAAATGTTCTTCGGAAGTAAATAGTGTTTTATATAAATTCCTCGTTTATTTTTCATGGGATTTTTTCAAAGTATCATAATTCATTAACGTACCTTTGAATCCATAGTCACTAAAGTTTTGTTGCATTTCCGCAAGCAAGCGGTAGGCTATTTTACACTACACTACATTCGTCTTCATATAAACTTATTTTTAGAAAATGAAAATGTTTAAGGACATGTTGTCAGAGTAGTATTATAGGTTAATAATATGGTGACATACAGGCGGGATGTAAATTTTAAATAAAGGAAGAATTACAGCCACAACGTGGATTTGAAACAGGGACTTGGGGGGTCGATGGCGTATAGAATAGAGCGGCTGCTCAGCGTCGGTGATTGGCCTAAGTTGCGGAACTAGACCGACGTAAAATAAACAAGTCAAAAAAAGGGGCCTTTTGCGTTTCTATCATAATGCTCTCCCATCTGAGCTACAGAGGCCTATGGCATTTGTTAGATATAATTGTCAAATATTGATAGGTGTACGTCAACATAAGTTAGTGTCTGATAGTAACCACTACTTCCTTTCCTTGATTTATGAGTATGAATATGAATGAATATGAACTTGTAAAGTCATTCAAAACATTACGTCAAACCTAAAGTTAAAAGTTTGTTGTATGACGATCATGTGCGTCGTGTATTTCATGTTGCTATGCAAAGTTCTCTTCGCTATATAAGTTTAAATCTGAGTTATATCCTCGAACTAAGTGGCGCCTGATGACAATTCTAGTTTTAAGCCACTTGGACTATTGTAACAGTGTCTTCTATCAGTGCTTGTCTTCTCACAGTAAACGTAAAGTACAGGTTTTACAAAATAACTGCATGCGTTTTGAATTTGACATACCTAGAAGGGAACATATTACGCCCTATTATAGGCAACTTAATATTTTGAAGCTGGAGAGTCGAGCCATCCTGTTACTGGGCTGTCTTCTGTTGCGTTTATTGGGCTCAAGACTACCTTACTATTTATACGCATTGTTAAAAGGAAGGCATTTCTAACCTGTCGGTGCCTACGTTCGGTCAATAGGTTTGAAATTCCTAAATTTAAGACCTCAAAATACTGTGCTTATTTTGGCTACATAGCGGTAAAGACCTTAAACTGTTATCTGCATCTATTCGACACGGCCACGTCTCTCAATAATTTTAAAATCACGCTTAAGGACATGTTGCTCTCTCAACAATAATGTTTTTTTTTTCTCTTTATTCCTGTTGTCCATCAGGTTTGTGTTACTATGTTTGGTAATGTTGCAAAACGGTTCTGCCGATATATTGCCATTTAGATATTTTAGGTAGTAAGAAGCTTTTGTTTTTGTTATTGATGTTTACATTATTTTTTGCTTTTCCTAATATCTAATAAAGTTTATATTTATTTATTTAAGCAGAGCTTGTTTAAAAAATGTTTTTTTAAAAAATATTTTTTTACTATATCAATAAAAAATATTTTGAATTCGTCTTAGAATTACAAAATTTTAAATATACAAGGTCCTTCATTTTTAAAAAAGTTTACTATGTTTCCATAATCAAATGAACACGCAGTACATTAAAAATATATTTGAATGATAGCTTGTTTAAAGTCAAAAAACTTTTCGTTGAATGTTTATTTGTTACTTTATCATACGCAGTATGTAAAGTATTGTAATCGTGCCGAAAAAAATTTTTGAGATTTTAGCGGAAATAGGTCTTTTTGGGTCCCCTGAACATTTTTGACCAAGGTACAAAAAAAATGTCTGTGTGTGTGTGTGTGTATGTATGTGTGTGTGTAAACGATTTTTGTGGCGACGATTCCGGCGAAACTACTGAAGGTATCGGGACGAAAGTTCATATTTAGAAGTTTCATGACCTAACTTAGAGCTGAAAAGGTTTTGGTTCAGAAGGGTCCAAAGGAACTGGTAGTTTATTCTAAGCCTTTTTGAAGGATTTTGGAAATGAGCCGCCATTTCTGTTGTCTTGTTAATAAATTAAAGTAGAGGAAATTTTGAATAATTTATGCCTATGACATCTTTCGGTAACATTAATAGTTTAGCTGCAAGAGCAAATTCTATTTGATCGAGATCGGTCGCATCTGCATTGATATGAAACTACATAGTAGCCAGGATTTTGACAATTATTTGTTTTGTGCTCTCACCACAGAAATGTCTATGGCTGTCACCACGCTGTCACACTCGGAGAACCGCTATGGAACGTCATCTACAGTGTCATGAACGAATATAAATCTGTCAGAATTTGAATTAGCTTTTTAAACTTGACATTTTGTAGTGGTATCAACCTAACATTTTCTATACCGAAAAACAACCATTTTTGATTTTTTTTTTAAAATACGTATTTCTCAAAAAGCAATACAAAAAACGTTGATGTCACTCCTGCCGAAAACTACATAGCGCGACTCGCTAACATGCGACGACGACGCTCCGCCATCGGTGACGCGCCGCATCACCACTCGTTGTGCTATTCCGTACTTTCGGCACTTGTGAGAACAACTATTATTCTGATGACAGTAGGTAGTGTCGAATGCTGATGCTTTGACAATACCTTCGATTGATACTATTGACTATCAAAATATCTGTCAATTCATGGCTAACTAGTTTAATTTTAGTGCAGACACGATTTATCTCAGTCAAATAGATTCTCATGCAGCTAAACTGTTAATTTTATATATTGTATGATAAAGTCATGTGCCTGGCCACATCAGATTTTTTTTTTGCGTTGGTGAGTTATGTAGGTGTACTGGTAATTTTGAGTAATTTTAATTAATTGCTTTGAAACTCAAAAATGGTGCACTTTATAAAAAGATTATTTTAATAAAAAATGTTTGGAATTAGTCCTATAATTACAAAATCTAAAAATATACAGGCTGTCCGATTTGAAAAAAATGTTTGAACGATAGATTGTGTAAGATAAAAAATTTTTTTTTTTAATTTTTTTTACATTTCTTACCGTTGTTGAATTATTTGGGTGTTCCGGTAATTTTTGCTAACCCTGTATAATCATATGTATTGTACACATAAACAAAATTACAGAAACGCCACCCCATTCTTAACTGAAGAAAATTTAAATAAAATTTTTTAAATTAAATTACATAAACTTTGACGCTCATGTCTATAAAACGTTGACTTCCACAAAACAAAATACCTGTTGTATCTCAAATAAAGTGAGGGGCAAGTATGGAATGTTGCAAATGTGGAACATGTTGTTTGTTACTGCCGGCAGCCTAGTTATCTTACTTATTTTGTGTTACTGCTACCATAAAACTTGTATGCCTAACATAAGAAAGTGTGCGAGTAAAAATATCTAAAATTAGTCCAATATAGACGAATTTGATTTACAAATGAGAACTTGGCGGTTTATCGGCAGAAATAAATTTACAAATTTTCTAAAGTCACGGAATTTTTAACACAAGAGATTAAATTTTAATGCATTTCTTCTATTCCTTTTCCGCTCAGTGCTTACAAACAAAATTCTTCCTTTCGCTTTCTAAAGGCCTGAACAAAAAATCATCTTGTAATCAAATAAGTTTGTCTATTTATTTATTGACCTAATTTGAGTACTTATCTGTGTTTGTCCTGCCTTTTGTTCACCTAATACTTTATCATACGCAGTTTGATGATGGTCCGCTGATCATTTTCAACCAAGGTACAAAAAAATGTCTGTGTGTGTTTCGTTCAAAAGTGTCCAAAGGAACTGGATGTGTCCTCTAAGTACTTTTCAAAGATTTTGTAAATGAGCCGCTATTTCGGTAATTTCGTAGTTAAATAATAAATTAAACTAGAGGAAATTCTGTGTTTTCGTTCTAATGACAGGGGAGGTTGTCTCAAAGGGTGATGTTTTGACAATACCTACTGTCAAACATTATCCGCAAGAGGTTGCAGGGAACCACCTGAGCAGCCTGGGGACGAGCACGAAGGCGATGCGGATGCAGGACCTCTGCAACTAGTTGTTGAGCGGGACGTCAGCGATGAAGACGACGTTGAGCCTGATCAACGAAGGAGACGGCGAAGGCGGTGGCGGTAGCTGCGTGTGCGTGCTGTGTGTGCTTTATTCAATAATTTTTAGATCAAAACGTTTTATGCCCTTTTAAATATTTTGTAAAGCATTTGTCATCATTTTATCGTCTTTTGGTTTTAAAAATTTACCAGCCAAGCTGTTCACTCGCTGGCGGGTAAATCGTAAAGATTTCAAATTTGTAAATACAATTTCGGATAAGCGCCAACGGCGTAAGGGACCGTTTTTTACAGCATTTGAAATTGTGTTAATTCATAATGTGTATTTTCTTTAATTAATATATTTATGTTAATGGTTAATGGAATCTCATGAAGCTAAACAATTAATTTTATACATAGTGATGAAGTCATGTGCCTGGCCACATCAGATTTTTTACTTTATCATACGCAGTATGGTAAAGTATTGTAATCATGCCGAAAAAAAAAATTGAGATTTTAGCGGAAATAGGTCTTTTTGGGTCCCCTGAACATTTTTGACCAAGGTACAAAAAAATGTCTGTGTGTGTGTGCGTGCGTGCGTGTGTGTGTAAACGATTTTTGTGGCGATGATTCCGGAAAAACTACTAAAGGTATCGGGACGAAAGTTCATAATTAGAAGTTTCATGACCTAACTTAGAGCTGAAAAGCTTTTGGTTTAAAAGGGTCCAAAGGAACTGGTAGTTTATTCTAAGCCTTTTTCAAGGATTTTGCAAATGAGCCGCCATTTCTCTAATTTCCTGAAAATAGTTAAATAATAAATTAAAGTAGAGGAAATTCTGAATAATTTATGCCTATGACATTTTTTGGTAAAATTAATAGTTTAGCTTTTTAGTTTATTTTAAGCCTTTTTGAAGGATTTTGGAAATGAGCCGCCATTTCTGTAATTTCGAAAAAATAGTTAATTAATAAATTAAAGTAGAGGAAATTTTGAATAATTTATGCCCATGAAATTTTTTGGTAAAATTAATAGTTTAGCTTCAAGAGCAAATTCTATTTGATCGAGATCGGTCGCATCTGCATTGATATGAAATTACATAGTAGCCAGGATTTTGACAAATATTTGTTTGTGTTGTCACATTCGAAAACAGCTGATCTCATCAGAGGTTGGAGAACCACTATGGAATATTGCCGCTGTAGTGCGGCAAATTATAAAATACTAATTTCAAATAAAGTAGGATCACCAATTTGATTGTTTGTTGATAAGAAATATCAACCCGTCTTTATATCTAATTCTAAAAACGATACGAGAAAATTATAAATAAAGTATAGCGATGAGTGTAGTTTTATTTTAGTATGTTGGTAGGGATGTGTCATGAACAAATATAAATCTGTCAGAATTTGAATTACCTTTTTAAGGTGCGTTTTCATTAGTGATAATAGCAATGGTAGCAGACGCCGTTATAGTATTTCCAATAGAAAATTGATAGTGACTCATGTTTATGTACATGCAAACTAATATGTTATCACGATATGTAAGAAATACTATAATTTCGTATTGTACCACCGCCATTAGCTACCATTACCTACCAATCGGAACGCACCTTTAAACTTGACGTTTCTTCAAAGTGGTGCCAACCTAGCATTTACTATACAGAAATCATTTTTTTAAGTACGTATTTCTCAAAAAGCAACACAATAAACGTTGATGTCACTCCTGCCAAAAACTAGATAGCGCGACTCGCTCACGTGCGACGGCGACCCTCCGCTTTCGGTGACGCGCCGCATCACCGCTCGTCGCGCTATCTGTACTTTCGGCAGTTGTGACATAAATAACTATTATTCTAATGACGTAGTGTAGGTAGTGTCAAATGCTGATGCTTTCACAATACCTACGATTTATCTCAATAAAATAGATCCTCATGCAGCTAAACTATTAATTTTATATATTGTATGATAAAGTCATGTGCCTGGCCACATCAGATTTTTTAATTTTACATATACCTCAATTGTACCAGTGCCAAAGCTAAGTCGTATTATATTAAAATATCAATTTTAGATCTATTTGTTATTTTTGTCCATTTTTTACTTTATCATACGCAGTATGGTAAAGTATTGTAATCGTGCCGAAAAAAAAATTTGGGATTTTAGCGGAAATAGGTCTTTTTGGGTCCCCTGAACATTTTTGACCAAGGTCCAAAAAAATGTCTGTGTGTGTGTGTGTGTGTGTGTGTATGTGTGTGTGTGTGTGTGTGTGTGTGTGTGTGTGTGTGTGTGTGTGTGTGTGTGTGTGTGTGTGTGTGTGTGTGTGTGTGTGTGTGTGTGTGTGTGTGTGTGTGTGTGTACCAGATTTTTGTGACGACGATTCCGGAGAAACTACTAAAGGTGTCGGGACGAAAATTCATATTTAGAAGTTCTATGACCAAACTTAGAGCTGAAAAGCTTTTGGTTCAAAAGGGTCCAAAGGAACTGGTAGTTTATTCTAAGCCTTTTTCAAGGATTTTGCAGATGAGCCGCCATTTCTGTAATTTCGTCAAAATAGTTAAATAACAAATTAAAGCAGAGGAAATTTTGAATAATTTATGCCTATGACATTTTTTGGTAAAATTAATAGTTTAGCTGCAAGAGCAAATTCTATTTGATCGAGATCGGTCGCATCTGCATTGATATGAAACTACATAGTCGCCAGGATTTTGACAAATAGTTTTTTGTGCTGTCACCACAGAAATGTCTATGGCTGTCACCACGCTGTCACACTCGGAGAACCGCTATGGAACGTCATCTACAGTGTCATGAACGAATATAAATCTGTTAGAATTTGAATTAGCTTTTTAAACTTGACATTTCGTAGAAGTGGTATCAACCTAACATTTTCTATACCGAAATATAACCATTTTTAAATTTTTTTAAAATACGTATTTCTCAAAAAGCAATGTAAAAAACGTTGATGTCACTCCTGCCGAAAACTACATAGCGCGAATTGCTCACATGCGACGACGACGCTCCGTCATCGGTGACGCGCCGCATCACCGCTCGTTGTGCTATTCCGTACTGTCGGCACTTGTGAGATAAACAACTATTATTCTGATGACAGTAGGTAGTGTCAAATGCTGATGCTTTGACAATACCTTCGATTGATACTATTGACTATCAAAATATCTGTCAAATCCTGGCTAACTAGTTTAATTTTAATGCAGACACGATTTATCTCAGTCAAATAGATCCTCATGCAGCTAAACTATTAATTTAATATTGTATGATAAAGTCATGTGCCTGGCCACATCAGATTTTTTACCTACCATCTCCTCTAATAGGCGCGATGTCCATGTTGAGCCATGAATTTGAATCTGCCTTTATAGTACGTTATACTCCAAAAGTCGTTAGATGTGTGATGAACAAAGTTGATTCAACCGTGAAAAGAATCACTCTGTTGGAAATCCTAATATCTGAATTTGCATTGCGGTCGTTGAGCACCAAAAAAATGCTTCAAGTCAATCCTAATATTTACCAGCTTCTTCTGTATACAGAGAGGTTATACACAGACAGTGAAATATATCGTTAATATTCACAGCTGACGTCTACAGTTGACCTTGAACGAGGGTGCTAGAGATAGGTTGACAGATCCATCTAGCTGAAACCTTCGAAACGAACCAACAAATCATGTCTCGTTTTGCGTAACTTGCTTATGCAGCAGATTGCATTGCTTGGAAGTTATTCTTAGACCAATCTCAAAGCCTTCTGTCGAATAAAACGTCTATTTACATATACTACGCGTACACAAGTATTGACGGTAATGTCCTTGGCAGTAATTTCAATAATGAATTTGATTTTGTGTGTTTATAATATCTGGTATGGTTATAACTTAAATCAAACTGTATGCGAAATATGTTTCGCAGTTATTTACGAGGTTATAGAGATATTTACGATCAATTAGAAACTGCCCACAATACGGTAATTAATAATTTTAGCCCACTCACGTACTGAAATATTTGTTTTCAATAGACAACCCAAATTAATGTGTCGTATAAAAATAGTACACAAATGTACACATATATTTTATTTGGTCACACCTCATGTTGGGGGAATCTCTTACATCTTATGTTTACTTATATAACTTTTATATAACTCCTTGTTAAATTTAAGGTAATAAGTAAGTACCTACTATAATAGATCTTTAAAACCACTTGATTTCCGCATCAAGATTACAAATATACTTTGTATGTGAATTATTGAATTCACATACCAAGTATATTTGTAATTTAGATAATGACCACTGCAGTCTTATCATCTTATCATTTGTAGATTACTTATAGTAGGTGATTATAGTTATTATTGCATGCTCTGCTGATATTGTCGAAATAAAATAGGAAATAACAGACGTTGAACTTCGTACCATATCCTTAAACAAAGAATTAAAACTCAAAATATATTATTGTAAAATAAACAAAGAGCATCTCATGTATCATACTTTATTATCTAACGATAGATAACGAATATTTTGACAATTCCAATGTTCTTTTAACAAAATTATTAACAATTAAACATTAATTCACGATCAATTGATAAAAATTATAACCAGTCTCTGTTTATGAAATCACTAACAATGAAATGTAACCTAGGTAAGAAACTTTCGTGCACATTTTCGAATTTAGGCTTGAAATCTTCTTGGGAAAAGTCGGTTAACTCCTTGGCTTTTCCCTTTTTGGTAAAAACTGGCCCTAATAACTGCAATATGTGGGAAAGTTGAGTGCGCGCAGCTGACGATACGGTATCCATAAAACTATCCTTTGTAAATTCACTTGTACTGGCATCGAGTGATCCTAAAGTTGATATGAAGATCTCAAAGTAGTAGTCGATTAAATCGTTGAGATGTTTCTTCAAAATAGGTAACTGAACGCTGAGATACAGAAAGAATACTAAATCGTTGCTACCTGGCATATAGCGTAAAACTTGAAAATCTACAAGTTTTATCTGAGTTGTTTGTCCATTCTCTAGTTTGAGCATGATGTTATTGGTCCACATATCGTTGTGCCCCAATGTGAAGAAACAATTGACTTCAACTGGTTTCGCAAGATTTTCTATTCTGTCAAAGAAGTTTTTTATGAGTTTCTCATGTAATAAGTCAACGTCGCCCTCGAGTGGTCTCAACATATTTATATAGGACTCGACCAATTCTTTGGCAGATTCTTTTACGAAGGCTTCTCTGAATTTAGCGGCTATATGAGGTAAAATATTTTCTTCAAAATCTTTCGGGTGCGTTTGTTTGTAAGCTATGGTAGTGGCGTGCATCACAGCCATGTGTTTGATGATTAATTTCGATGTTTGGAGATCAAACCCGACAAATCTGTCCGCGATTTCATAACCACTCTGTTTTAGGTTTTCTAGAACTAGCACTGCACCTTCGTCGACATCTGTGGAACTCTCTTGAAGACTCACACGGCTTCCGTAGTATTTTGGCGCGAAATCCATGAGTTGTGGTAGGTTCTTCTCTTTAACGAATTTTCTCAGTGCTGGTAATACGTCCCTGTAGAAGCCGATTTCTTTCTTGAAGGTTACCACTGTGGTAAATAATTCCCAAATCCAACTCTTCGGTGGAGGAGTTTTCGCGACACAATAAACTATTTCTTCTTTACCATCTTCAGTTTTTAGCGTCACTTCCACTTTGAGCATAACACTTCCATAGTTTTCGCCGGTTGCTAGCAATCGATCACACTTATGCGACACGTAAGTGCTGTTCTGGTCGAGTACCGATTGAATTAGATCTGCAAAATTGGCTACATGCATTTTGCTTGCCGTTTACGTCCACACTGCAGCCCGTTGAATTTACACTATCTAAAAATACACTTTTTATTGGCGTGTGATATGTCTCTATATTTGTACGATGTGGGACATTGTGTTAGTTCAGTCAATTGTGGCCGAATGCAAACAGCGGTGCAACTGCGTTCTGTATGTACGTTCGATTGTATATTTGTAGAAAAACACGATAACGGGAATTTTAACGTGATAACAAGTCTGAAATTACATTGGTCACCTATTATATTCAAACGGATTTAAAAGATATAACGATAACGATAAAAAATTAAATTTGTGATGAGTAGAGTGCTAACAAAACATTATCTCATGGTTAGCGTAAATTCGTCTGCCTAGAATCTAGATTCTAGAACAATGGATATTAAAAATTGAAAAATATTTCAGTAAAATAATATTGTCGTTGTAGGCTCTCAAGCCAACCTTTTGAATTTTAACCATCTTACCAATTTTTTACATTTTGAAGTTAAGAAATGTGCAGTACTTGCAGTTCCTCCAGGGTTTATAAAAAAAAATCTGATGTGGCCAGGCACATGACTTTATCATACAATATATAAAATAAATAGTTTAACTGTATGGGAATCAATTTTATTGAGATAAATCGTAGGTATTGTCAAAGCATCAGCATTTGACACTACCTACACTACGTCATTAGAATAATAGTTATTTATGTCACAAGTGCCGAAAGTACGGAATTGCGCGACGAGCGGTGATGCGGCGCGTCACCGACGGCGGAGCGTCGCCGTCGCATGTTCGCGCTATCTCGAGTTCGGCAGGAGTGACATCAACGTTTATTGTGTTGCTTTTTGAGAAATATGTATTTAAAAAAATAAATAAGAAATGGTTATATTTCTGTATAGGAAATGTTAGGGTGGTACCACTTTGACGAAACGTCTAGTTTAAAAAGCTAATTCGCATTCTGACAGTTTTATATTTGTTCATGACACTGTAGATGTCACATCCGTACCAACAAATCACTAGTGGAAGTCATTGATGAAGTGAAGTCAGTGATTTGCTTGGACAATATCCAGTAAAGATACTATGAAGTGCTAATCTCTCTTTTCCTCTTTTAGGTTCTACTGAAGATGGCAACATAGTTGCTGAAATACGTATTTAGGTTTCTAAAATACTTGTTGTGGCTAAGGGTTTATAATTTTATTCTTAAGTTCGCCGCAGTCTCCAAAATATTGTCATGATTACAATACTTTAGTATACTGCGTATGATAAAGTAAAAATTTAACTAAACATTGTACTTGTGTAGATTTTAAAAAATGCCAACGCTTTTCCAAATATTGATACAAGTATAGACAAATCCGGGTAATTACACCTGAATAATTAAGAAAATCAGACGTCAAAAGGCTAAAGATAATCAAATTTTCAAGAAACTTAATGGTTTGTAGAGGATTTTTTGTTCATATCCTCTTATGAGATACATTCAGCTACGCTTTAAGAGAAAAAATCAAGATTTTGGTTAGTTTTCTAAAATATTTGTGAAATAAATAAACAACACCTTACTTATTTACTTTTGTTATTCAAATAAGAATGTTTTGACGTTAATAATAATAATACATAACCAAAGAATTAACCACTAACAACACTCCTTAATTTTAACTCTACTGTGACCATGAGATGTAACCTAGGTTCAGTCAAATTTACGAATTTCGGCTTGATGCTTTTTTGGAAAAAGTCGTTGTATTGTTTGTTTTTCAAAATTGGTTCAAATTTAAAAAGGGAAGTTCGCCAAATTTTGGCTACCTGGTAAATGGCAGAGTTGGGTCTCTCAAGTAATCAGAGATACGGTGCAAAGACACTCCATGGTTCATTAAATTACTTATTACTCGTCCATCATAAAGCTAAATATTACTTCATCATTCATTAATCGCACAAACGGGTTTACTCATCAGTCGTTACTCATTACTCTTTAATCATCAATAATTTTTGTGTGAAGTTCCCACATATGCCGATTTTCAGTTTCCATAGCGGCATGTATTATGCTAACTTGTTGTGTTTTTATATTGTATCGTACAATTTTGTAAGAATTTAGCTTCGAAAATATGAATTAAATGTTGGTTGATCATTATTTCGGAAGAAAAACATTATATGTCATAACAATATAGTTAAACTTAAAAAATGAACTGAAAAGAAGGAAATCTGCTGTCTTTTGGAAACTGAGAGTGTGTTGTTCAATTAAGAGAGTTCGCCTATCACAAGGCTATCATATATTTTTGCATCATTATTATTTTAGTCTATGTACCTAAAACTTATGATACAAACGTTAATTTTACAAAATTAACGCAAATTTAGAAAGTTGAAATAAATAAATTAAAATTAAACTTATTCTTGCTAAATCGTTCACTAATTTACAATGTTCTCCATTCACATTAACACAGCAATTTCCAAGTTTTTTGTGGCGGTAATTTCAGTTTTACCTAGCAAGTTTTTTTTATATACTAAATGCAGCTTTTTTGATAGTATAATAGCGTTAACATCAAAATTACATATGGAATATTATTAGTTAAAGTATTTTAAACAAAAAAATAAAATATTATAAAGGCTTAAACATACAATAACTAAAAATCGTATAGAAAGAAGTAGACCAATTATATATTTTTTGTTGATAACCAATGATACATTCCCACTAGCAGAACCTGATAAATCGGTAAAAAATAGAAATAGCCAGAGCGTGTTTGCTTCTGATGTCACCACAAGAAATGATTGATTTAGTCATCACTCAATCAGCCAATTAACATCGATCTACAAATACCCAACTCTGGTAAATACTATAAAGAGTATTTTTGCCCACAGTGTAAAAAACACAAAAAGGTTCATAAAAACGATCTTTTGTACGCCCGTTTCAGGAACAGCAAAAATCTGAATGCGAAATAATTAAATCCTTCGGAATTTGATTAGACTTTTTATTCCATTTCAGAAACGACAAACAACCTCTTAAAATCAGGATATTTTTCGCATTATTTTTAGCTCGCTCCCGGTAATGACAAGGAACACTGCTTGGAATTTAATTAAGATTCGTAAAAAAATTAGGGACTGGAAAGCGTTTCTGTCGCCTTAAAAGATTTCTTGCTATTCGCGATGTATTGTGAGGAATTTCAATCAAGAGTTTGCTACTCGTAAAAAGTCTTTTATTTATTGCAAACATTGTAGGTAGAAGTTATAATATTACAGTATCCAAACAGTATATTATTCTAAATTCTATATTTTTGCAGCAGACTTTTCAACGTCTACAGTTTGGTAGTTATTATTTTCATAAAAAATATTTGTAAAATATGATTTGAAATCGGAGTCTAACAACCATAACAAATTTAACCAACCATTGCTGTAAGAAATTATAGAACTTATACATTTGATGTTGGCATTAATTTGATCATCGTACATTGCTATGAAAAAGTCCGGTAACCAACACCAGAAGAAATTTAATGTTAAAGCTAACTGCAACACATTTGTGTTTTTTATAGTGCAACCATTATATAAATATTTGAATACTCTATACATCAAAACAATAAAGATAATAACAACCATCAAAAGCCTGAACCCTATAACGGGATAAAACAAAACATCGTTTAACAAAATAACAGAAACGGAGTAACAGGTAATTGCTGAAAACACTATAAAAATAATTCTTACTCTATGGATGCAAACAGCATCAGTGGAAATAAACGATTCAAAACAAAATAATAACATTAAAGTATACAAACATAATAACATATGAGCGTGGACATTTTCAAGTACATCAAATGCTAATCGATTTTCGTAAATAAACGGAACGTAATTAGCAATATCTAGTATATTTAGCAGAACTAACAACACGCTAATATGAGAGATCACAAAATAAATAGCTCTATCAACTAATTTTGTCTTAACGAAGAAAACTATTAATAATATATTAACAAGCACTGATATAATTGCCGATATCAAACATATGTATCTGATGGTATCGTTATGCAGATCTAGCTCTTCGCTAATTGTACGAAGTAATGTCCTGTTGGAAATATATTGGTATTCGTCCATATTGAAGTAATTGCCTGAAATAAGAAAAAAAAATTTACAGAATATTCATTGTAATTGTTTGTAAAGCAACTTAGAAAAACAATGACTTGTCAGTGGATTTATTGTACATGGCGCTAGGGTCGTAAAAACAAGGATGCCTTATCATTTTCATTCACCTACCTATGACAAAGAACAACCAGATTGTACCTATCTATACTGGCAGGACATTTTTTCCAGATATTTTTGCGGACGATTGGAGATAGATCATTACAGTTTATGAAAATAAACGTAATAAAAAAGTAGCAAAACTTAACCGTTTCCGGGATTGAACAGATATTTTTTATGAAATAACTATCTTTATTCTTGTGGAATATGTTTCACATTGTTACACTTGTTGCGGGCTAATTCCGCAAAAACTGGTTACCATACACCATGAAATTGACAAAAGTTGTCCCTATAACTTGCAGGAATTCCGGTAGTGCTCTCTTAATTCATTATGCAGTATCATTTTACAAAAATGATGTTAAATAAACAGTGTGTCTCACGGGGTGTTTGATTGTATGAGTATTGTTATTAATAGAGACAGAAAGTCAGTTAAATGGGCAAAGTAATCCAAATGGTTTCCAAGCTATTTTGAAAAACCCAGAAAATGTAATTTTTACTTTACCATACGCAGTATGGTAAAGTATTGTAATCATGCCGAAAAAAAATTGAGATTTTAGCGGAAATAGGTATTTTTGGGTCCCCTGAACATTTTTGACCAAGGTACAAAAAATGTGTGTGTGTGTGTGCGTGCGTGCGTGCGTGCGTGCGTGCGTGCGTGCGTGCGTGCGTGCGTGCGTGCGTGCGTGCGTGCGTGCGTGCGTGCGTGCGTGCGTGCGTGCGTGCGTGCGTGCGTGCGTGCGTGCGTGCGTGCGTGCGTGCGTGCGTGCGTGCGTGCGTGCGTGCGTGCGTGCGTGCGTGCGTGCGTGCGTGCGTGCGTGCGTGCGTGCGTGCGTGCGTGCGTGCGTGCGTGCGTGCGTGCGTGCGTGCGTGCGTGCGTGCGTGCGTGCGTGCGTGCGTGCGTGCGTGCGTGCGTGCGTGCGTGCGTGCGTGCGTGCGTGCGTGCGTGCGTGCGTGCGTGCGTGCGTGCGTGCGTGCGTGCGTGCGTGCGTGCGTGCGTGCGTGCGTGCGTGCGTGCGTGCGTGCGTGCGTGCGTGCGTGCGTGCGTGCGTGCGTGCGTGCGTGCGTGCGTGCGTGCGTGCGTGCGTGCGTGCGTGCGTGCGTGCGTGCGTGCGTGCGTGCGTGCGTGCGTGCGTGCGTGCGTGCGTGCGTGCGTGCGTGCGTGCGTGCGTGCGTGCGTGCGTGCGTGCGTGCGTGCGTGCGTGCGTGCGTGCGTGCGTGCGTGCGTGCGTGCGTGCGTGCGTGCGTGCGTGCGTGCGTGCGTGCGTGCGTGCGTGCGTGCGTGCGTGCGTGCGTGCGTGCGTGCGTGCGTGCGTGCGTGCGTGCGTGCGTGCGTGCGTGCGTGCGTGCGTGCGTGCGTGCGTGCGTGCGTGCGTGCGTGCGTGCGTGCGTGCGTGCGTGCGTGCGTGCGTGCGTGCGTGCGTGCGTGCGTGCGTGCGTGCGTGCGTGCGTGCGTGCGTGCGTGCGTGCGTGCGTGCGTGCGTGCGTGCGTGCGTGCGTGCGTGCGTGCGTGCGTGCGTGCGTGCGTGCGTGCGTGCGTGCGTGCGTGCGTGCGTGCGTGCGTGCGTGCGTGCGTGCGTGCGTGCGTGCGTGCGTGCGTGCGTGCGTGCGTGCGTGCGTGCGTGCGTGCGTGCGTGCGTGCGTGCGTGCGTGCGTGCGTGCGTGCGTGCGTGCGTGCGTGCGTGCGTGCGTGCGTGCGTGCGTGCGTGCGTGCGTGCGTGCGTGCGTGCGTGCGTGCGTGCGTGCGTGCGTGCGTGCGTGCGTGCGTGCGTGCGTGCGTGCGTGCGTGCGTGCGTGCGTGCGTGCGTGCGTGCGTGCGTGCGTGCGTGCGTGCGTGCGTGCGTGCGTGCGTGCGTGCGTGCGTGCGTGCGTGCGTGCGTGCGTGCGTGCGTGCGTGCGTGCGTGCGTGCGTGCGTGCGTGCGTGCGTGCGTGCGTGCGTGCGTGCGTGCGTGCGTGCGTGCGTGCGTGCGTGCGTGCGTGCGTGCGTGCGTGCGTGCGTGCGTGCGTGCGTGCGTGCGTGCGTGCGTGGGTGTGTGTGTGTGTGTGTGTGTGTGTGTGTGTGTGTGTGTGTGTGTGTGTGTGTGTGTGCGTAAGTGCGTACTCGATTCTTGTGGAGACGATTCCGGAGAAACTACTAAAGGTATCGGGACGAAAGTTCATATTTGGAAGTTTTATGACCAAACTTAGAGCTGAAAAGCTTTTGGTTCAAAAGGGTCCAAAGGAACTGGTAGTTTATTCTAAGCCTTTTTCAAGGATTTTAGAAATGAGCCGCCATTTCTGTAATTTCGTCAAAATAGTTAAATAATAAATTAAAGCAGAGGAAATTTTGAATAATTTATGCCTATGACATTTTTTGGTAAAATTAATAGTTTAGCTGCAAGAGCAAATTCTATTTGATCGAGATCGGTCGCATCTGCATTGATATGCTACATAGTAGCCAGGATTTTGACAAATATGTTTTTGTGCTGTCACCACAGAAATGTCTATGGCTGTCACCACGCTGTCACACTCGGAGAACCATCGACTATAAATCTGTCAGAATTTGAATTAGCTTTTTAAACTTGACATTTCGTAGAAGTGGTATCAACCTAACATTTTCTATACCGAAATATAACCATTTTTGATTTTTTTTAAATACGTATTTCTCAAAAAGCAATACAAAAAACGTTGATGTCACTCCTGCCGAAAACTACATAGCGCGACTCGCTCACATGCGACGACGACGCTCCGCCATCGGTGACGCGCCGCATCACCGCTCGTTGTGCTATTCCTTACTTTCGGCACTTGTGAGATAAACAACTATTATTCTGATGACAGTAGGTAGTGTCAAATGCTGATGCTTTGACAATACCTTCGATTGATACTATTGACTATCAAAATATCTGTCAAATGCTGGCTAACTACTTTAATTTTAATGCACACACGATTTATCTCAGTCAAATAGATTCTCATGCAGCTAAACTATTAATTTTACATATTGTATGATAAAGTCATGTGCCTGGCCACATCAGATTTTTTAATTACATCATAACTTCTTTATTTGTGATCCCATCAAGAAAACGTTTGAACATTATAAAGGCACTTTTTTATCTACAGTTAGATTATGTCAGTTTAAAATTTTTCTCGCCTGTGAATTCGTCAGTAACAAACAAACCTTTTGTTTTTCTTATGGACGCCATATTGGTTTTATACATGTTTGGATTCAGATTTTTTCTGATTAATTTGGTATGCCACTTGCCATATTTAGAATACAATAAGCCGACAAAATTTGAGTTTTTATTTATTATCTGAAATGAAAACACATTTTTTATTCTACACGATGCGAAAATGTCGTTGTCGCGTCACTATGGAGACACGAAAGATGCTATTTGCCAGCCAGCCCCAGCCCGGCCTGTAATGAACACTTTTCGGGGCTAGCCCGGAAAATGCAATATCTCTGTCCAATCCAGTGAACTGTATATACTACGTATAACTGGAAAGGACCCGTAATGGTCAATACCTGATGCAAATGCATTTGGTATGCAACCCGCAGTGCAGTGGTTCAGCTATCTCTTTCTACCTCATACGTTTGCGTATCACCGTTTGCGGTTTGAATTTAACTTTTTTATTTGTAATATCTTTTTCAATTTAATTGGAACAAATTAATCAACCCTTAACTCTTGCAGAGACTTAAATACATGAGTAGTAGAGGAAATTTAGTATAATTTATGTCTATGAATTTTTTTGGTAAAATCAATAGTTTAGCTGTATGTGCAAATTCTTTTTGATCGAGATCGTGTCTGCATTGAAACAGTTAATCAGTATTTCGACAATTATTTTCATCAATATTATCAATCAAAATATCTGCCAAATCATGGCTACTTGTTTTATTTTAATGCAGTCACGATCGATCTCGTTCAAATAGAATCTTATGCCGCTAAACTATTAATTTTATATATTGTATGATAACGTCATGTGCCTGGCCACATCATTTTTTTTAGTAATTTAAGCAGCTATTTATGGATTAAGGCATATGCTTGAAATAAGCATTGAAATGAAATTACTTGAAACATTCCGATCGATAAAAAATACACATATCTGTGTATAGGGTCAATTAGATAAGCATGTGTCGTATATAGATAAAAATGGGAGATAAATGGGTCAATTGAGCAATACTGCAAGATTTGATAAACATATTCTGCAAGTCTTAGATACCGGGTGACTCATGCTTGTCTATCGTTTTGTTTCATGTTTTGGATTATTCTTGAGGTTAGCATGTGTTTCTTCCGGAAAAGACGTCATCTTTGAAATTTTAAATGACAAATTTTGTTTATAATATTTTCAATTAGGATGACTTCAAAACACAAAAAAATATTAATAAAATCATCTTTTATGTTTATTGATGTATGCGCCTATGCATTTTGTGAAAATAGTCGTAAATTGTCAACTTATTTAATTAATTTTAATTAGTTTCATTTTTGATAATGTTGTACCACGGCCGCCCTCTTTCGTTTTGACCAAGAAATCATTCTTTTCTCGTGGGTATGCTTACAGGTTTTAGGTTTTTACATACCAACAGTTTACAATCACCAAGAACTAAAAAAATACTTATTTTAACAAAAAATATCTAAAATTGAAAATACCTCAAATAATGAGAAACTATGAAAAGTATGGATAACCATCGTTCACTACGCTGTTTTTATTTTCGATTTTAAAGCTATAAAAACGATTTCTACGCCACGATTTTATGCAAAATTCAAGTATTTGGTATAATTGTAATCCTAAAATGTTTTGTCGAATAATTAATTGAAAAAAAAGAAATATTCCTTGGCAAAAAACCAATTAAATCACAAGCGCCTTCTTGATACAATTCAGCTTAACTCGATTTAGTTAGTTTGCAACTTTTCTACTACTTTCTCCAATTCATAGCCACCTAGATTATACATCCCAAAAATCATATTGTGTGCCATTTAAAATTTCAAAGAGGGCGACATTTTCGGAAAAAATAACATGCCTACTAATCGCAAAAACATGGCCAAAAATGCATTTTTGTCTGTTAGCATTCTACTAAGTTCCATTCTTCTAGCGACACGAATTAAAAAATTTATATACAGACGTAGGTTACCTGCGGCGTGGGTCACCAGCATACGTAAGCAACAAAACAAAGTACAAACTTTTAATTACTCGTATTTCCAGGAATATCAATTAAAATATTTATTTAAAAAACAATTTACTTATATTATGAAGACTGAAAACAAACCATATATGCAATAACAGAACGTTTTAATCCATTGCTTTATTTATGGTAAAGCTAGTCGGGGCTGTATTAAAATTTGAAGGTAATGAGTAAAAGAAAGCAACTTTTAGTCAATAAAAGCAGTAGAAATGATAAGCATCATATACAGGTTGTTTTTTTACGTATACAAGGTAAATTTGAAAAATATCTTTTTTAAAGGGCAGTGGAGTTGAACTTTGTGAGAATATATTGAGAGAATACATATTAACTTAAACATGGCGAGGATACCATGGCCAACTATTTGTTTTCTTATGGGCTCTTTCTGATTACTGTATTTTTAAAAACAAGTTACTGTTTTTGTTTTTGCAGTGTTTTGAAACTAAATCTTTTTTTATTGAATCACTATTATGACATTTTTATTATATTAAAATTAAACATAGCACCCGTTAGAAATCCAAAAGTTAGGAATTGTTTTTCCAATATCTATAAAGGTAACTCAAATACGCAACTAGATTTCTAATGCCTGTGCAAAGTTTTCGTTTCCAACTCCACTCTTTGAGTAAACAAAATTCAAAAAGTCACCCTTTATAAGTTGTTGTAAAATCTCTGCTGTTCCTTTTGACCATACCCAACCAAATATCATTGCCTACTGATTTTAAATGACGTATCAATTCACACTAAAAAAATGACCCGATAACTTCCGAAACGTAGTTGCATAGTCATAGCAAAAGAAAAAAGAATTATGTGAAATTTCTTGTACATGATGCCAACTATAGTTGTAAAAATGCAAACATCGCAAATACGTTTCTAACGTCATTCCTTATTCTGTTTCCTGACGCGATAGCCAAATTCTTATTCACCCAAAACAAAATCTGTGGAATATTCCTAATAAATTTCTGTATACAAAATCCATGTCATAATAACATTCATACGTTGATACAGAGGGACAACGTCATTACAGCTAGATCAACAAAAATAATAATATATAATATGTAAATTAGGTGAATAATTAAATACCTCAGACAGTGCACTCGTTTGTAAACAACACAAAACTTTACAGATATCTAAAAACCATAATACGTATATTGTATAGCAGCCATAGGTGATACGTTAGCGACTGCATTATTTATTTACTATTGCTGATATAGAGTTGTTTATCCCTTTTCAGTGAACTGGGTCAAGATTTTGCGCACTACATTAACTAAACCACATTATATTATGTAATTAAATGTAATGACACCGCATGAATAAAAAATGGCATAAGTATCTATAATTGTATCCTCTTACCTTGTCTTTTTATTGCAAGCAATACAAATCCGAGAATCTATGAGATTCGATTACAAGTATGCTGATCCAAAAAAACTAACAGCACGCGAGCTACTTTCTTTCCTCTCGCGTTGTTTGAATTGAACTGAGCACGTTGTTTTGGTGGCCCAAGAGATTATAAGTGACCTTTGGTGGTTTCTTGGTCAAATGAAACCTGTCCGATTGTTACTGTTGTTGACCGTAGTGAATTCCACTAATTATATATTGTTTACTGTAATATTGCCGTAGTTGTAGTAGTATTAGTATAAAACAGTAATTGGAAGAACATCGTTCTTTTTTATTTAAATGCGTACTTAAACATTGACTTGTTCCGAATGACTGTGGACCATCGTGCACAGATTATGTTGTAATGCCCACATTAATTTCGTTTTTCTCGAGGGCGAAAATAGGACCAACAAACGTCGTAGACTATTATTCGATAGTAACTGAAATATAGGGGTATGGTCGAGTCACTCTTAGTAGAGCGCTGAAAACATAGTATATCTCTCTCAAATATATGGAAATACACTATGTAGTCTATCTCTCTCAGCGCTCTACTAATAAAGCTTTCACCATACAGACTATCAACGTTTCCAAACCCAAATACAGCTGAAAATGTAGAAATCATATAATTGGCCATAAAATATAAATTATGTTAAAAGGTGCTAATATACCTACTCTGATAAATTAAGACGCCACAAATAACAATAACGGACCGAAACAGGTAGTAACGGTGCGAAATATGTAGACGACACATCAATAATGCTTATTGAATAATATCAAAAGAACAATAGAGATTTTATAACAATTGTATACACGGGTAAATTTTTAAATAACGGTTGTCTTATACAGGCTGTTAGTAAATAAGTTGTACAAACTTCAGGGGGTGATTCTGCATGACGAAATAATGACAGTTTGCTATATAAACGTATGTCTGCAAATGCTTCGTTTTCAGAGATACGGGGTGTTAAAGTTTTTCTTAAAAACTGACGATTGAAGTGTTGTGTCACGTCTGAAGGAGGTCATTTTCAACAGTTTTTGTAGCTTTGCGTCTGTTTAAAATTGTATTAATACCATCAATACCATACCTATGACATCAGAACACATGCCATAGGTATGACTTCGCCATCTGGTTTGAGGGGGAAATGGAAGAGGACAGATTTTTTTTGTTAATATTCTATGGATAGACGAGGCTACATTTATGTCAAATAGCACGGTTTTCATAAAAACCCGATTTTTACGGTAGAATGCCGTAATTAGTACCACCTTAAAACCAATGTACTGTGCGGTATTTTGAACTATCAAATATTGCCTTTTTTTTTCTTAAAATTGAAATATATTTTCAGTTCCTGAACAGCGTGTTAACACATTTTTTAAACTCCGTCAAGTACTTTTTAAACCAGAAATTAGGTTAGAAATAATTAAATTGTACAGGGTGTTCAAAATTCGATGTTACTATAGGAGATCTCGGTAACTAAGAGATATCGAAAGTAAGATCGAAAGTAAGAGTAAGGTTGTTGGGTCGTCTTTTTTTGAGAGAAACTCAATGATGAAAACCAACATTAACTATCGTCTTTTGTTTTCGAATTATAACACAAAACTCGATTTTTCGCTATTTTGATACTTGTCGATATCTTTGTTGTTTGTTAAATCAGACGAATGATATTTGTACATTCTTTTTCGGCACATTTTCGATTAGAATTCAGTGGTATTCACAGGTTTTAAATACCTCTAATAGTTTTGTAGATATAGCATATAGTTGTTTTTTTAAATGGAAACCATAGCTGGCTATGGCTGAAATATATAGACCCTTTTGCCTCTTTTCAACAATATATAACATGCTGGTAAAAAATATTCAAAAAGTAACATTTTATTGAATAACATGATATTAGTATATATCAGAGGCATTATGATTATTGTCTTCGAGATTTCTTTGAGTAGGCGTATGTCACTAGTAGTTTGACACTACTAATCATTGAAATTAGTAAAATTTCATTATTTTATTTTAATTGAAAACTACGCAATGCCGTTTGAACACTATGAAAAATGCGCAATAATCGAATGCTTTATTCAAAGTAATAACAATAATTATGATATAACATCCCAAACATAACTCAATCGTTATCCAGGTAGTGCACGACCGCACAAACTTGTTTTTTGGGATTAAAAGAACATCTAATCAATTACGGGTTGATTAATATGCCAAAAGCCGAACATTGTGATATGGAAGTGGTGTGCTGAAGAAACTGTCATGAAAGCATGTAACCGTGATCCTACAATTTCCAGTCGTCAATCTTCACTTTATATCGGCATGTCGAGGGTATAACTGAAAGGTTAAACATTGCAAAAAATAAAAAAATTAGATCACCTATTACAAACGACTTTAACCATTTTTCAAATTGATGTCCATTTTGATTGATGCATAAATTATATCCCGTCGCAATACTTCGAAGAGCGTTGTTTATAAAAATATTTGGAACGGCTACGATACATTCTTCAAAATGCTGCCTTAGGTCCTGAATGTCGTTATGTGATCTTTCATATAATTTGTTTTTAATGTGCCCCCAAAGAAAAAATCCAAAAGGTGTAAGATCTGGTGATCGTGCTGGGCACCTCACTGGTCCGTTGTCTCCAATCCAACGGTTTTCAAAATTTATATTCAATAATTCCCTTACCCTTCTTATTTTGTGAGGTGGTGCACCGTCGTGCTGGAAGTATATAGTTCCCCTCTCCATTAGTGGCAAATTGTCCAAAAATGCATTCAAAATATGATTGTTTACAATATCGTAGTACCGGTCGCCATTAGATGTTCCTCGTAAATATGGTATGCTAAAATACGCTCGCCAAGCACGGCACACCAAACACTAAAACCAAAACGTCCTTGGCTTTGCACGTTGACGGTACGGTGAGGATTGACAGCAGACCTATAGTGGTCATTGTGCCTATTAAAAATTCCGGCACTGCTGATGAAGGCTTCATCAGTCCAAATAACGTTTTTTTTAAAAATAATGGATTCTGCTAAAGATTTTCACGCTACCACTGGCAAATCTCCATTCATTGCTGAGGGTCTGTTGGTTGCAAATGGTGTTGTTTTCTTAAAGCATATGGCCTAAATTTGTGCTTCTTGAGGATTCTCAAAGCTGGTCGGCTGGTCGTCTCGTCGTCCAGATTCAGTTTCTAATTCACGACTTGAAGTTGAGGGATTTGCAACTGCGGCTGCGACTGTATTGGTGGAAGCTTCTTCAGCATTTTCAATATGGTAATGTTTGGGTCTTGGCATACTAAATGACCCGTGATTGATGAGATTTTCTTTTAATCTCTCAAAAATAGATGTTTGACGTTGTGCTCTTTCTAGATAACGATTGAAGTATGTTTCGGATGCAATTTCAGCATTGTTATTACTTTGAATAAAGCATTCGATTCATACAGCATTTCGTAACTTTTAATTGAAATAAATATTCAAAATAATGCAAATTCAATACCTAAGTCACTGATTAGTAGTGTCAAACCACTAGTGACATACGCCTACTCGGAGAAATGTCGAAGACAATAATTATAATTTCTCTGATATATACTAATTTCACGTTATTCAATAAAACTTTACTTTTGGAATATTTTGGACCGACATGTTATATATCGTTAAAAAGGGAAAAAATGCTCTATTTATTTCAGTCATAGCCAGCTATGGTTTCCAATTAAAAAAGACAACTTTATGTTATATCTACAAAACTATTAGAGATATTTAAAATCTGTGAATTCCACTGAATTCTAATCGAAAAAGTGCCGAGTTGAAAAGTGAAACGTGGAAATATCGTTCGTTTGATTTAACAAACAACAAAGATATCGACAAGTATCAAAATAGCGAAAAATCGAGTTTTGTGTTATAACTCGAAAACAAAAGACGATAGCTAAATTTGGCTTTCACCATTGAGTTTCTCTCAAAAGAGACGACACAACAAGTTTACTCATTTTTCGATATCACTTATAGTTGCCGAGATCTCCTATAGTAACATCGACCTTGGACTGCGGACTTTCCTGGACACACTGTATAAGTATGTGTACATTTTTATTGAACGGAATGCTTCTATAAAGTAGATTTATTTTAATGTTTCTCCAAGAACATGACTTACTCCATAAATAGAAAAAAATAACTATGACAATTATATTTCACAAGTTTAAAAGCTTTTTTATGCATCGGATATACATTCATGGTCCTTGTGGTGTGCAAATTACATATTAATTTGTTTTTTCCTTTCTTACATATATGTATGTATACGATTTGCTTATACAAACTGCAACCGTCAGTGGTAAATGTGTAAGAATAGACCCCTTTATCTCCATTATTTAAAGGAGAAGTCGATGGTACTGAAACTCTCATATTAATTCTAATTCTGAGCATTGATAATCAAAATTTTGTTTATATGTTCGATTAGCTTTGATAATAGTCTATAATTTGGTTAGCTCTGTAATAACCGATTTCCTATCCACTAAGAAATCTATAATTAACCGATAATTAAACAAAAATAATTATTACGTGTAGCTACCTACAGCGATTAATTTAATGTGTTAAATGGTATTGTTTAATTATTTAATGTCAAAATTAGCGTTATTAATACTTTTAATTACATTTATATTTATTTAATTAAAAAATCTAAAAAATGGCATAGACAGTCATTAGAACATAATTTTAATCTGTGGACATTACACACACAACAAGTAGTTCGAACCGCAAGTTTCTGTCGAGAGTAAGAAGGCGATTGAACGTGTTGGACGTCCAACTTTCGGTACTAACTTCGTATCGTCGGTATCGTGCAATAGTTAGTTCATTCGGTTGCATAACTTCAGTTCGAATAACATTAGTTTGAGAGGAAGTTGGTATTACTTGCGAATCGATTCTCTTTGATTGGTTAAATTAGCAAATTTAATCAAATCTACGCAATAACATTCTCGTAAATCACTGAGGGAATTACTTAACTAATGCATACAGAAAGTGGTAATTTCAAAACCTGAAAGCCTGAATAACAAGCATTACTGGACTTAAGCCTGGTCTTTCATTAGACGTACATTTCGTTACAATTGATTGAAAAAATGACTTAAGGAGTTTGTTTTTCTTTTATCTTCGCATATTTGTGGGTAAAAAAATGATCAGCTTAATAAATTTTGTTTGACCACTAATTATAAAAAGTAATTTTAAACTGTAATGACTGGCATTTGTGGAGGTAAACTACAATTACAACATTTAGTTGACTTTTACTTTAACACAAGAGCAACCACGAGGCATAGCCATATTTATAGAAGCAGATACAGATTATGTCCATCTTTATCATCCTTTACTGCTGCTGACCGTTTCCTCCTGGGGTATTTTTTTGCATATGGCGTTATGTAGACAAATCCAGTTAGTTCTCGGGGAAACTGCAAAAACTAAAAACTACGTAAATTGCACTACTTATCATCAGATTCATCATGGTTAAGGAAACCATCCACCCTAAGAAAATAAATCTGTAGTATAGAAACAAATCTCTGACAAATCCCTGAAACGACTTTATCATTTAAAAAAAAATCTCTGGCATCAACCCAATTTCCTTCAGTTCCTTCAGTTTGACTTATGCCGTCATCATTTGTTTTTTTTTTATTTACAACCCCATATTTTTGCACAGGCTTGGTGGTTCTCTTAACGGGAGGTTCTCATGTAACTAACTTTATAGATTTTGGGTAAAAGTTAAAGCTAAAGCGGTATACAATGAGAGCCTTTGAGGATTCAAGGACATAAAGACTAAAATTACGATTTTAGACATTTTGACCTCACTTTCTGTCGAAGCAGCCTATTATGAACTTTGCTTTTATGAAACTATGTGTTTTTGTATACTCGTATACCAACGTAAAACTTGTAAAATAGTAAAATTTTAGGTATTTTGTAGACCATTAATTAACATAGTTTTGAGCTGCAATAACTACCGAAGTATGGCCAATATTTATACTCTCGATTACTGTTGAAATCATGGAAATCTAGAGTAGTTCGTAAAGGAATCGTTAAGGGGGCAGCCTCGTATAGATGGGTCGAAAAATCGAATTTTCTTTATTGTATAAATCGAAAGTATATCATTTCAAGAACATGCGGTTGCTTAGATATAGGTACTTTCGCAAAGGTCCTTCGGCGCTCTGAGCACTGAGCAGGTAACAGTGCGCACAGCACAATGGGGACAGAGGGCCGCTCTGAACGTGCTCGAATACAAAGGCACCCTGCTGGGGGGGCATTTGACCCCGAAGATCTATTGGATTTAACAACAAAAAGTTATTTAACCACTTTCTTGCACTAATAATAAAAAACTATTTAATTTTTTTTTAAACTCGCCGTTTTGTTACCCATTTTTTTATACTTTAAAATTAGGTAAGTGGACGTGATATTGGTATGATAACAAAAAAAAACATGTTGTATATTTCAGAAGGGTGCAGCAGACACAAAATCACGCGTCGATTCAGAAGAAAAAAAATCATCAACATTATTATTATTTTTTACGACGCCATTATGTAAAATTTTGCAATAAAAAAAGTATTGGTATTCTCAAAATACTGCATAGTTTTTTTTTTCAGAAAAGTATCCCAAAGTTTTCCCTATTTTAGTGCCATCTATTCGAGGCTCCCCCCTTAAGATATGAAATTCTTAAAGCGTACTTTTTTAAATAATATCTGCATGATTCTTAATTGTTGACGTAGTAATTATGATTTCCATCTGCAATAAATATTGTAGAATCGGCACATTGTGACCTTTAAAAAATATATCATTTGTTAAAATCGGTTTAAAAAGAAATTATGATTAACTTCTTTAGCAACGTTCACCACGGTAAAATATTTGGGTTCCCAGAATATATTTCGGTTATAATTATTTTTTCTTTTCATTAGTGGCCGAACGTAAGCCAAGATAAGCCTCTTTTTGATCTTTTGCAAGCTTCATAACTTAAAAAGAGATGTTGGGCGGAAGTAAATGTTATTCAACAGACATATTCAAAAGGTCCATAATTTTACGCTCTTAAAATAAAAAAAGACCGTGTTTCTTTTAGTTAAATTCTACCGAAGCTAAGTATATCAACAACAAACGTCTATGCATTACGTTTCAATTTATAGTAAGACGTACATAATAACTATGTAGACAGATATAGCTCCTGTGTTCAACTGTTTATCTGCCTGACGTTCCATGTGAATGATTAAGTAATTTCCTTCGGCATACTACCGTTATATATAAACATCCGCGTCTTGACAGCTACGGGTTGAAACTTTGACGAAGGGTTGTAATCAGTACTCTGTAACATGGCAACCCTATGTTTTGCGTAACTGTAATCTATTCGCCGGTCTGGAACTACATTTATCATATAGAAACGTGAAATTCCGGCGAAATAATTAGCATTGAAAACTAAACGCCAAAACGACTGACATTGCTTCTAAGCGTGTTAATTTCGGACCACGCTGTACGTGGAACCTAATTTAGCTAGTAATTAGCGAAATTGAGACAGGAATGCGTTGTACATTGGGTGATATAACGCACAATTAAGCGAAGAGTATATTTTTGCGCTCTTATGAGCAGTTTTAATGGATGTGAAATACTAATTGTGGTATTTTCTTGTTGCAGATTACAAGATATAAGTAGAGGAGAGGGGTACAAAGAGGAAACATATCGGTGAGTGTGAATAACAGATTTCGTGTTTTTTAACAGGATAAATGCATAATTTGTTGACACCTACTTCAAACATGGAATTGTCTCGATGACCACTTGACTCCTAACCTCATTCTTAATAGATTAATATGTAAATTGGATTAGTTTAGGCTGGGAAATTTGTTTTTAATTCGATTGAGTATAAATTACCCTTAGTTTTCGTCATCAAAGTTTTTAGTATCCGAGCATAAAATCTTTTATATTTTGTTTTATTACAATATGTCAACAGCTCAGTTCTATTTTGTTACAATTTGACATTGTTTCTTTCTTCCAAACTACTACATTTTAATTAGTGCGTAATTGGAACAGGAGTGTAAGTAAGTGATAACCTAATTACAATTAACGATTAGTACAGTACATAGGATTGTAAATGAAAACAATTTAAAATATAAACTTTAAATTTAAATTTTAGATTTAAATTAGCTCTAAACATGGCTAAACTACTAACAAATTGGTTAAGAGCTGGGGTTTTCTTTATAGTTTTATTTAAACGTTTTAAACAATATATAAAATGTCTTCACAAATTCCACTGCTGCAAAAATCCAAGGCGGTAAAATTTTATTGTACATTAAGTTGGTTATGAAAATTGTAGTTCGTAAAAACCAAAGAAAAATATTCTAAGTTTGCCTTTACACAACTAACCTTAACATAATATAGGATGATCTAATTTTTATTATCATCACAATCAATATCATTATCACAAAAGAATATAATGTGGAAAAGGGCATAAAATTCAGTGTACCTAGCTCTGAAAGTTTCGCTTTTTCGTTGGTATTCTATTATGGATATGAAAATTTTCTATCGAAAATGTTCGATTTTGACGTCGCAAACATTAGCGGTAAGTTCGACTTGTTATAAGCGGCCCACTTTGGCTATATTTACCTATCTATACGTTTAAAAAAAAAGGTCCATCAATACCAACGATGCAATGATTTCCCAATAATTCGTAAACTATCAGTTAATTGATTATTCTAAACTATTCCATGACTTATCAACAATTTTGTTTATTTTGGTATCATGCGTACTAAAGTAGATTAAAAGCTCAATATGTGTAAACAAACCCGGCATTATAAAAATAACCAAAGATAAAAGGAAGCTAAATTCTTGTCTGCAAAATAATAACCCACATAATTTGGTATAGACAAACATTAAAAAAATATTATTTTTTACATACATCGTGTCCAAAACAGGTTTGCTACAAATAAAAAAGGTCTTTAATGTAAATTCCATAACAAAAAAAAAATTATCTTATCAAAAAGTTTTGGATCAATTTGAGCTCATATTCAAGCTTCAGATCTCGAAAATAAGAAAATGTCTACAGGTATTCCCTATACAAGTGTTGGTATTTCATGTGTATGTAGAGGATAACATCCGGAATCGTTGGGTTTAGAAGCTGTAGCACGTGAAAGTGAGTCGATTTGAGAAATGGCATGGGGAAAGTTCTGGCATGGGGAAAGTTCTGGCATGAGGAAAGTTCTGGCAAGGGCAAAGTTTTTTAAAAAATGCATGGGGAAAGTTCTACTTTAATTTTAATTAACGCCACTAAACAGAATTTACGGAAACCTAGTTTTAACCGTCACCAAATTACGGGTCTCTTTAACTCCCTTCAAGGACCTTGAGAATAATTTAAAAAGGACTTGTTTGGGTTTAAAATTTATTCACTACCTACTTTACGTATGCTGCTTCTGATGTTTGTATATTGAATTCAAAATTAATCCAAGACTTTGTTGGGAATGAATTTTTTTGACTTTATAATAAAAAAGAAACGCACAAATAATAGTGTGTTTCCCAAGTGGGGTCCGACTAGATGGTTTTCCTTTTAATATTTTAGCGCAAAGTGCTTTCAAGGAGTTTATATCAAGGAAAATACATTTAGTTGTAATGCTGCAGGTTCTTTTGTTTTCGTCGGTCATTTCCAATGTTGGTAACAAAACTTCAGATTATGCATCAAAGTGTGTCAAATAGCACAGACAATAAGACTAACACTACTGTAAGTTCGATTACCTTTTTATAATTTTTTGGTAGCCATTTTGTTTCATTCTGATATTAGAAAATCATTAAAGTCCAGTACTGGATTTGGAATCAAGGAGCTTCAAATATTGCAAAAAATAATTTCCATGCAAAATTAAACGGGTTTTAAATAAACAATTTTTATATAAACTATGTTACAGCCGGTTTTCACTACACAATGCTTGCGCAAGAAGTTGTAAAAGAAGCTGTTAAGCAATTGAAAACTGCAAACTGAAAATGGTTCTATTTCTAGAGAAACTAGTCTAACATTAGTAAATTCATCACAATTTCTGTTTAAGATGTTGTTGTACTTACTTAATTGATCACTAGCCATTGTACACTATCCATTTGGGTTTGGTACAGTCTTCCATTGACTCGACTATCACTTCTTAGACTTTTTCTAAATTTATATAAACAACATAAGTTGAGTTTAAGTAAGTTAAGGAAAGTAAAAGTTAGCTAAAAGTTAAGATGATGCAGAGGATTGTTTATTTTCAATCGCTACCTTGCCTTATTTTTGCAATAGGAGTTGCAATAACAAATGCCTACCATTGTCACTCAACAATTTAATTGAGTTGTTTTTATATAGGACACAGAATTGTTGGAAAACAAAGGATTGATTTGAACTGTTCCCACATCATCCCAAAAGCATCTGATTTAATTAGTAAATTCTTTAACCAGATCAAATCCTGGCGAATAAAGAGAGCCTCTAGTATATATGCAAACAATTATGTAATCTACATAGGAGACATGTTTCGGGTTACGCCTTTATCAGTCCTAAATTGTCAATTTGGAGATACATATAAAATACATGCAAATGAAGACAAATGAAAATTCCAACGCGTGAGACAACAAACACGTAAAAATGGCAAAATCGCCAACACAGCTATGGACGTCTACAATTGACGTTGATGTAGAATAGATTAAATTATTGTTTGCAATATAGCAGAGATTTTCTTTATTCACGAAGATTTGACAATATTTACATGTATGGAACACCCCACAAGTAAAGTAAAAGAAAACCTTCCTTGAGACTTGAAATATAGAACACTACAATATTCCTGTTATATTTCATAGCGATTACAATACATATGCGTTAAGGATAAATATAATTGCTCTAAATTGAAATTTAGCCTAACTTTTTAATTTTGAAGATATCCACAAAAATTGGATTTTGTTTTGCATCTTTTATTCAAATGCCAATAGCACTAGACTTTGTAACCCAATCATTATAGAGGTATATACTTTTCAATGCGGAATCTAATATCGTTGAGGTTGATATTGGCTCTAGATTCTATAAGGTAAATTTTGTGATTTGCTTTTTTTGCCAAGAGTTCTTTGAAAATTTAATCTGCCTTTTTTGTTAATAACTAGATATAATTCTCTTTTAATTTTATATTTATGTATAACAACTGCAAATAATTAATGCAATATAAATGAAGAACAAGTTTTACCACTAATGCAGAACACCAGAACCGCATGTCCAGTAGTTAATATCAAACTATGAATAAAAATGTAAATTTATTATCAAATAGTCCACAAAACAACATGACGCAACTGTTTTAGATATTCTTTACTCATCATGTACTATTTTTTAAAACATAAAATTCTGTTTGTGTTCAACAATTACAGAGATTTAATATCAAATGAGCAGGATATAATAACAAAAAAACAATAAAACACCAAACATCCATAAAACATTCTTTATTTCATGATCATATTACAAGCGTAAAAAATATACCATACAAAATTATATATCAAAAATATTCCTTTAAGATTCTGAACAAATGAATCTTAAGCAAGTTACTGGTTCAACTGAGTCCCACGTTCGTTGTTATCGGCTGGAATAGCAAGTTCAGCTTTGCAGTGAAGCATCTTAAACAAATTGATATAGAATTGCTTATTCAGCAGGGTCAGTATGAAGACATTGAAGATAGAATTGCAAAAACCGATTATGTTTGCATGCCAAGACAACAGAGGAAACAGTTTATTTTCAGAACCGTAAGCCACGTATAGGAAGAACCATCTGAAGACCCAGCAGAAAACGTAAGTAAATGCGACAGCTAATCTAAAGCGATAATTGCTATCATCCTGTTGCTCGGTACGCAAGTTGTAAATAATAACTTTACCGACGAATATGATAAACAAAATCCCGTAACCAATGCTAGATAATAATTCAGGATAATGCACGTAGGCATCACCAACTGTACAATTGATTATAGAAGCAATATTGAAGATAATGATCAAAACCCATGAAGCGATCAAAAATCTTCTATGGTTTGACGATATGAAATAATCAAATAGGAAGGTAGTGATCAACAGAATAGTAGCGAATTCCAGGTTCCCTTCGATATCCTTGAACACGCACAGGACCTTCTCGTCTTCAACTAATCCTTCCAGGAGGAAATTGATGGGCACAAAAATCAAGTAGAGGAGATCGTAGATAGCCCAGTTGGATATGTACGAATTTGTTGGTGTCCTCATAGATTTGTGTTTCAAAATTGTGCGAATGATGACATAATTGGTCCAGACGCCCAAGAAGCATACTATTGTAGAGAATATCTCGTAGGATAACTTGATCTTGTAGGGATCTTCGAACATATCCTGCGTGTGATTGAACATTTTGGTCTGAAAGCAAAACATCACATAATTGACATTATTGTTCAACACATTTTAAGATGTTTGTGATAATTTATATACATAGGTTATTTGAAATTAGATCATAGGATTCAAGTATTCATTATTTCTTATTTGTTGTTAGATCAAGATGCCGTTTTGACATCTTACAGTCATTTTGTCTTAATAATATGTTAGAAATAATTAACAAAATTACTAGAGGGTGACTGGTTTCATTATTAGCATCATCAGAGCCTCGTATCAAAGATATAAAATATAGGATTAAACGCACTCACAAACACTTTAAAATAAGACATCAATATATTAATAATATCTTACTATATGTTACTATGAGTTTTTTGCTAATGAATTTGCTGGAAACAAACGAAATTTTTGGTTTTTATTGGTGCCACATTGGTTTTTTTACATATTTAGGTTCAGCGCTTTTCTGAATAATTTGATATGGCACAAGCCGTATATTTAATATAATCACATAATGATGAAAAAAGAATGCCGAATCCAAATATCTATGAAACTAAAGGCGTCCAAAAGACAAAGAGAAGCTTTACTATTCTCCAGCGAATTTATTGATTAAGAAATTTTAATCCGATCTAATCTAATTACGTACCTAAATAAAACTGCCTGTAAGATACTAAAGCAGGATCTTGATCGATAAACAAATAAAAAAACTTCTGATCATATGTAAAAAATAACGTTCTTAATTATTTTCAAAATATCTTATATATTTTCAACAGTTTTCCCTACGGATTATTAGAGAGCGCACAGATCAACACTACCTTGTCCATTCATCCAATTTTCTCTACATCTTTAATCTCTAATAACATAATACAGGCTGTCTCACGGAACTGGTAAATTAAAAGTTTCTCATGTTCTACTATTTCTGGAAGCTTGAAATTTTGGAATTGGAATTTACTCGATCTGACCTCTTCAGCTAAAATATTCTCAAGTTAACTGTCACGTCCGGTCACCGGAAGTCGGTATCAACTTTGTTATTTTAAACGCAATGATATAATTTTAATTTAATTTTTGTTTTCTACGTATAAAAATACATCATTTTAAATAAGGTTTCCCTATACCTAAATCATTTTTGATTTTACTAATTTTTTGGTGATTTTTGCTGTTATATTTATGATTGAATATCTCGGTTGTAATTGAAACTAGAAGTTTCATGATTGGTGGTCCAAAACTAGAAACATTACCAAATAAGACGATGTTTAATTTATCATGATATCTTATAAAGGGTATCCAAAATTTACAACATAATTATTGAATTTTAAAACGTAAAGAACCGATACGCCATTCGATAGGAAATATTATTCTCAATCAAGCAATGTTAGGGTTCCCTATATCTATTTTAATAGTTTTTCTTAAAGTCCATTTTGAATACTCCCATTGAATAATTGGGGACAAAATTAAATACAAAATTTACAAGGAAAATTTAAATTGTGATAGATTTTTAGAACTTTTGCGTGGACGTGTGAACATTTTTTGCGAAACTCTTCCCTTCAATATTTTACGCTACTGCTTTCATCAAGTGGACTGTGCACCGGAACATTCTTCACATGTGGTATCCATTCAAAGTAATCAGATTTTTGACGATAGGTGGTACGGAAATAGGGGACCCTGGCGGTGGCCACCAAGATCACCAGATTTAACACCATTAGACTTTAATTTTTGGGGGCATATAAAAAGACAGGTCTATTCCACACCAGTTAATATTCGAGAAAATTTACTAACAGAGTAGTAGCTGCCATTAATGGACTTCAGTGACAAGAAATCCGAAGAACGACGGTGACGGAACTACAGCGAAGTGTTTTAAAATGTTTGGAGCAGAACGGGCAGCATTTTGAACAACATAATTAAGTTTTAATTTAAGTTAGATATAAGATAGTTTTCCTGCTATTCCAAAGTTGCTAGTTGGCAAAGTGCTATTCCAAAGTTCCCGCTATTCTTATATTTTGTATTTAGTTTGCATTCTTTTATACTGACAATATCTCAGAAACTGTTAAAGATAGATATAGGGAACCCTAATATTGATTGATAGGGAATCAGATTTCCTAAATTTCAAGTTTCTAGGAATAGTAGAACATGAGAAACTTCTAATGTACCAGTTCCGTGAGATACCCTGTATATCAGTATCCATACAAAACAATGTTCCGTGAGACAGCTAATGCGCAAACGGTGTATTAATATAGTAATTCAAGAAAGCTCAATTCGTGTGAAAGAATTGTCATTGTTTTTCAAGGCATACATTGCTATTAGCTCACTTCCGGTAATTTAAATAAGAGTAATAGCTTCCGATTTTGTAATATATGTATTCAATATTAAAGTTCTTGGGGCTACGTGTTTCGAGTCTATAAATTCCCGTTGTTAGGCCACATTCCAAAAAAAGTACAAAAAAGAAAATTCAACACAAGCAAATAATAAATACAATAACAAAATATTTACAGTCAAGGAGAAATAATAGCAATTTAGGTAGCAAACTACCAAGCCTGTGGAAATTAAGGCCTTTTCCTTCCCTTGTATAGTATAATTTTAAATCGGAGACAAACTACTGGTCCCTTAAGGGTTTAATTCTTTTACTTTTGAAGAAAGATTCCGATCTGTGGCCCTGTCTCCAAGTTAGCTTAGCATTTCACATGTTTCAATATTTCAGTAGGTATTGTAGTTAGTAGGTATTGTGCCCAAATACTAAAAGCATTATTGAAACATTGTTTCATATTGTTTGACACAATATGGTGAATTTAATAACATTATGTTGCCCAAAATTGCCATCTGTTAACAAATGCCAACAAAATAAAACACAATAACGCAATTTATCCCCAAACCACATTTCTAAATTAATTAAAAATAAAATTATAAATTATAATTGAAATAGTATTTCATGACGCAGATAAACAGAATTATTGTAGTTTTGGTGTTTTAAATTTCTGGGCATACAATGTCATTACTTAGCATTGTACTATGAAAATAACAAGGCAATTCCTCAACAAAATAAATAATAAGCTTTAATCAATAAAAATAATAAAATAGGCAATCAAGCATTATATCCCAACGTAACAGATAAATCAATGCTCACTAATGCGTTGGCAAACTAACGTTTTAGCGTAAATCAGGTACAGCAGCGCCAACAGTTTAATGGTACTTTCGAAATTGGGTGAGGTATTTCACCGCCCGATATTCTCTAAATACGTATACGTGCACAAGTGAGCTAAATCGTGTGCAGCAAATAATCCACATTAAACGGCAATACCAATAAATATCAGCCGGGATATTGATGCTTATTCAATAACGGACAGCGGATAATGGATGCACCGTTTGTCAAACATAAAAGTTCTCCCGGAATTATACCGAAATCGGATTTAAAATTATAAGCCTCGTTCTATTTTAAACGAGACTTTATTCCAAAGCTTTGCAAATCGCCATGAATCCAGCATTTTTTTCGGATGTTTTTTGTTGTGTTGTTAACTCAATTTTTTTTAACAGTGCAAATTTAGATCAAATAAACATATATCAAATCCATCGGATAGAAAACCTGATTAACGCTTGATTTCGCCAACTAGGGATACATGCTATCGGGTACATAGCTCTATCTTCTGGATATGATCAAATGTTGATTGATTATATGATAATTGAAACAATTGACATAAAACTACCTACTACTAATGATAATTAATGGTTTGCTGGTACCGACGATCGAAAATAAATAACCAATGCTGTACCATAATATTTCGTGCGGACTAAAGTAATTTATTATAATTAAAAAAAAAACAGTGGAATATACTACTGCTTGGGTAGTTTTTGTGCTTGATTGGTTATTTTGTTTATGATATATATTCAAATCTAAATATGCTTTGCATTCTTTCGTTAATGCCATCCCATGATTATTTAATTAAGTGTTTTCGATATTTTTTTAATTGGTACCATTTATTAAAAAAAAACTCAAAACAAAGAAAACCATGCCTGAGTAGCTTTAAAATTACGTAAAATAAAGCTACAAATAAGATAAGAAGTAGTCTTTTAATAAATAATTTAACACGAAGTTTTTTTACGCTATACTTCAGATACTTCAGCCCCCCTCACCTTCACGGTGAGCTGTGGCTGTGACTCGGCACTTGATGGAGAGTCATATGGTATCATAAGTGGTCTCGGGGCTGAGGCGTTATTAGTAAGGTAAATAGTAGTTGCAATTACCCACTCGTAACAAAAGCAGAACTAAATTCAGTTTACTTTTTGTGAATTTCAGATTATGTTTTATACTCCGTCATCTAAGTGAGTAATCTAAGTAGCATTTTCTTACAAAGACATGTATACAGGCTATAAAACGCCTAAAGGCGACACCGAGAAACGATGGTATTATCAGCTTCCGGTTTGAACCGGATGTTGGTAATACCAGCTCTAGAAACGACACATCGAGTCGGTCGTGTGGTATTAATATTACTATCTTCCGGTTCTCTTTAACTCACTTTAGTAACATTAAATGAGGTTTTAGATTAAACGTGTTTCATGTAAAAAGAACTAACCTACAATGCCCTTACACAACCTACGTTCCCAGTTCTATTTAAAGTTGGTTTCAATATTACCAAGTTTCCAGTTCTCAGCAATTTCTGTTTCTGTTTTCTTCTCTCAAGTTCCCTTTAAAGCCACCGTTGTTTGCCACCCTCAAAATTTTTGACTTTTGTATAAAATGTTTTCACTTTGCATCAATAGTTGCATATTATGCAACCCTCCAAAGTGTTATATCACTTTAAAAGCAATTACATTTTTTTTTAGATGTTTAAAACATATTTAAGGATCATTACCAGTTCGCTAAGTAAAAAATATATTAATTTATATTAGATAAATATATCTCAGGTTGAATAGAAGACGCTTGTCTAATGAGTCTAATGAGTTTTTCTTAATAATTGCACATGTGCAATCCACAGTCGAAAGAGACTCCACCAATATTAAATATAGTTACATTAAATAACTATCATCTAACATTTAACTAAATGTTTTAATAACTACTATAAATACGCATGCCACAATTACTATCTTCGTAAAAATAATCATGAAACTTTCTAGTTCAGATATCTGAGTATTTTACGAATTTCTTATCATAATTTATCAAAAATACCCAAGCAAATTGAACAAGTTTTCGATTCTCGTATGCTTCGAAGAAGAAATTCAAAACATTATCACTGTTATCATTTAAATTAAATTGTTCGGGTGATATAAAATTTTGGAGGGGTGGGCGGTCCTTGAAAAAAGATTCTTTTTTTTTATGAAATTTACAACCAAACGCAGAACCATCATGGTACAGCACCAACATTGCTTCATGGGTCTAATCAATTTTGTAAATGTTCACATCGAGACTGCAAATACTTATCTTTTTATGCAACAGCCCTAAAATGTGTTTATTGTTTTCTGTTTTTATGTATTTTCAGTTACGAATTCATTTAATTTGTTGTCTTTTTGTCTGTTTATGATTTGTTTTAAAATAAAATCCTCGAGTCCTGATGATAATAATGCAACAAATTTGTACATATATATATTTTTTGTTTTATACAATTTTAGTATTTGTTTAATGTGAAACTCGTAATGATGTACTTATAAATAAAAATCACCATCTTCAAATGCAAAGCGTCCGGCGATATCACATTAAATGGAAATGGAATAGCACCTAGGCCTCAGCAGGCTCTTTAAAACTTATTACCTATTAGGTATATTTATCAAAAAAGTAATATCAGTAATATGTAGATCAGAATTGCCAAATGCCTTTCAATATATAGATTTAACAAAATCAAAAAATTAAAACTACAATCTGGAAAAGATCGACAAAAGTTAAAAAAATATTTATTAGGTCTCTTACCACAAAATGTCCAGGTTGTTTATAAACTGAATAATTAACATGGGAAGCTAAAGAAAATATCTTTTTACAAAAATTAATTGATCCAGTAAATTCAATCGTACTAACTTTGGAAATAAAGAAATACATCTTCGATTCTTTTATTCCCTTATATCAATATTATAGCAAAATGGCCCTTCAAATTCAGTACATTGCGAATACTTAATACTGAATATTATGCAGATGGTATGTTCTATTAGTGGGAAAATGGGTGTGGCTGAAACTATTTCTATACCGACATTTACTCACAGAAAAATAATAGTCAATGACGAATAATTTTTGAAAATGATTTAGTTTTATTAAAATCCCCACAAAGTTTTCAATTAACAGGGATAAAAAATATAACACGAAAATTTGCATTGAGTTTGTTAGTTTAATTAAAAATATTTATTGTGTTGATAGTGTTAAGTAACAATAAATACACCACAAATATTTTTATATGTGCTATTGATACAGCTAACTTTTCATTAACTAAGAAAATTCGATTAAAACCTTAAAGAGAATAATAATGTGTACTTACATTGTTGGTAACACCCAGCTAGCTGCTAGAAGTATGTAATTACAACTGAGACAATTGAAGCGGTATTTTGATGAGCGCGAAAACTCCGAAGACAGATGAGTCGCGTTACGTCAGTTTTTTACATATTTTACTTAAAACGAGGTTACTCATGGACTAACTCTTCCCAATGAGCTGGTAATTGTTTTAATTGTTAGAGACGTATCCGCGTCTTGCTGTAATAAGTTAAGTCATTTCGTCCAGTTTATGAAGATATTCGATTCTTGTTCGATCTGCGTTTCGATTCCAATGATTATGTTAATCAGTATTGTGCTAAGTCGCTCGTGCACAACGGCAAAAACAATAAGAAAAAAACGCACTTCCTGTCTGTTTGATTCTGCATTTTGCGCATTATTAATTATTAGTTAAAGCACAATTGGAACAATTGCAAACAATAAGTAAAAACGCACTTCCTGTCTGTTTGATTCTGCATTTTGCGCATTATTAATTATTAGTTAAAGCACAATTGGAAGAAGTGGAAACAAAATCTGAAAGATTGCGTGGTATGATTAAAAAGAGTGTTGAATTTTACTTCATAGTATTTTGTGGAGTATAATCTATTACATAATTTACATAAGTAAATATTTCAATGGGTAGTTTTTTAACTTCTAACATAGGTTAGAAGTATAAACTAGTAGTAAATGCTGGGACACAATATTTCCAGAAAAAAATTGTGAATTTCAGACTTTTCTCCACACTCTGCTGTCACGTAAAAGTTCCTTTAGAAATTTTAGAAGATTCGTTTAGAATTGCTGCTCCCCTTATCTCAATATAATTTCCTTAGAACTCATCTGCCATCTATACAACTTTTATTGCCTTGGAGCCAGGAGAACAGTGTGCCTTTAACTATAAAGTTATCTAAAATAGTTGACTTACCGAAATATTTTTCTTTATGTTCCTCCCCATTCTACGTTCACATATTTTCCTCCTTTTCCTACGATTATTCATAAAAACAGCCTTTTGTAACACTCTTTCAATCAAACTAATAGATGTGAAGTTGCTCTATGAGTAGCTTTTTAAAAACTAGACAAAACACTCCCAGATGGAGTAAATACTAGACAAAATTAGTAATTAACCTAGTATTGACTTCTATACACCGAATTATATAAAACATAGTATGAAGTAATTGCTCGTAGTACTTAGTCTTACTGCAAGAATTTTTAATATTTTCTTAAAGTAAATGCTACAACATGAAGGATTTACGTGAAGTAAAAGTAAATACTATTTTTAATCATACCACTCATTGTTTCTATAGTTAATTCCGTAATTTGTTAGGTCATGATGTTAGCGAGTTCCTATTGTTATTGTTATGTTTACTATTATTTTAATTCCATGCAATCTACATCGGTGGACCAGAAACAGAAGAAGTCTAAAATATGACATTTCGAAATCTGTTCTGTATCAAAAAAATTAATTAGAATTAATTAATAGAAAAATTCTATCACCATCGAAAAATCAATTAAGTGTCTAAACAGCAAGTACAGATTGCATGGTCTTCTTATATTCAATTAAAACAAAAGTAGCTCTCGGACAAAAGTAGAAAATTGCTCAAAAACTATACGTTTTAGATTAATATCATCTTAAAAGTAACGACATATCGGGATATAAGAATCATACGGAACATCCTGTATAGGCAAAAATAGTGTCCTCGTGTCCTGCACACAACTAAGCAAAATAAGTTAAATAAGTACGTCGGTTTTCACGGCCAGAATCATTTAGAAAATAAACTGCTTCCGGGTTATGCTGTATGTCAAGATTTGTAAGTGCTGACGCTCGCTTCTTCAAAGCTAATTGAATACTCAATTCAATATTCAATTAGCTTTGAAGAAGCGAGCATGGTTCGCGAAACGTCAGCATTTACAATTAATCTTGACACACGGCATAACCCGAAAGCAGTTTATGGTCAAAATAAGTTAGTTATAAAATATATTTAAATAAGTATCTTCGAGGTTAGGAGTAATACGAAGAATTATTCGCCAGAATTTCTTCAACGTGCAAGGTGTAAGTAAAGCACGAATTATTTATCAGTTCCAATCGTTTATTAACCAAATTTTCGCCAATAGATCACTGGCATCTTCAAGGGTCACAAACAAGGACTATAAGCAAAGGTCCATCAAGCTGGCAAAACCCATGTTTTGGGAGAGTCCAATAAAACGTGGAACTCCAACAACAATTATGAGGAACACGCGGTACACATGACAGTAAAAACAACAGTCTGTTGTTTTTGTGACTGTTGTTTTTACTGTCATGTGTACCGCATGTTCCTCATAATTGTTGTTGGAGTTCCACGTTTTATTGGACTCTCCCAAATCATGGGTTTTGCCAGCTTGATGGACCTTTGTTTATAGTCCTTGTTTGTGACCCTTGAAGATGCCAATGATCTATTGGCGAAAATTTGGTTAATAAACGATTGGAACTGATAGATAATTCGTGCTTTACTTATACCTTGCACGTTGAGGAAATTCTGGCGAATAATTCTTCGTGGTATAAAATATATTCATTGGCAATGCACATGTAGCTGTAGTATCTTATTCCAAATATTATGCAGCCTGTATAGAAAACAAAACGGAACAAGCCGTAGCATTGTGCATTTTACTTTCAGCGATATTTTCCTATAAATACTTATGAAAGAAAGTACTTTGAAGCCTTCTTTAAATTCAATTTATATAGTGAATAACTTCCATTTCATAATAAATTTAAAGTGGCTTTAAATACTGTAAATAAGTAATAAGTGTAATTTAACTTTGAAATCAGTTTTATAATCAATGCCATAGATATGACATGTGAATATATTTTGTAAGGACAAATTGCTGTTTTCAGTTGTAAAATGCTTAGGTACCGCGGCAGCGAAATTAAATTAATTTACTAAAATTCAGTGTAACCAAATTAATAACAATACTTAAAGGCGACTTTTACATGACTTTTTAATAAAAATAATATCCAACTGTGTGTGATGATACTTTTACTGTCATAAACTGAAACCAGGCGTAAGTATGAAAAAGTATGTAATTTACCTTAAACATGTATTTTGTAAAAAATGTAATAGTTACTTTTTGAGCTACTTTTGCTTAAAAGGCACAAACGAAGCGTTGCAGTTTAACCAAACTTACCATAGTTACCTAAAATATTAGCCAACAATTATAATCAGCATTCTTAAAACTTAATAGTCACTGATGTCCTAAATTGTATAACCATACATAAAAATAAAACTTTTGCCATTATACAGCAAAGTATAAAACCTTGACAAAATCTTAAATTTTGCAAAAATTACCAAAATTTGCATTTTTTACATTGTAACACCCCCTTTTTAAACACCTAACGAGACAGCAAATTTCAGTAAGAAAAAGATGATGTTGCCATTCCAAAAAAGTGTTAATTACGACATATGTTTGCGTCAAAATCTGCAGTAGTAAAATTTCATCTGAACACTGTTAAATTTATTTTAATTCAGTCAAATCATTGTTGCATATTTTTTTGGTAAGAAGGAAAGGTTATTTAAGTAAAACTGATTTTTGTGATTGTAGGCAATAAGTACATATATTTTGTCCACTATTCAAATAAGAATTTCTTTGAGTCGACAGTATTTTCTATCTGTGTATGCACAAATTTAGAACAAGAAAAACTCCAAATTTAGGACAAGAAAGAATCCAAATTTATGCACACTAGAAAATATGAAGAATTTGGCTATCTATTACATGTATTTAATTTTTATCACATAAAGGGAACAGTGTCAAACATATTTTGTCCTGAAATAAGATGAATTTGCTTACTTGTTTTACATACATTATTTATTTGCAAAGAGTAAAGTTATATTTAAAAAAAGATACGAGTATAATAATACAACTAATTAACATAAAATCACATTTGTCTGCCGTGTAAAAAATATAGAGAACATCATACATGTGAAATATCTTCACTAGAGAGCAACTGTATTTGACCATTAACTTCCGCCAAATAATCCTTGAAAGTTTTATAACAAGTAACATACACGATACGCGTTATAATCAACGAAGTCACAAACGTACAGATCACATTACAACTTGAGAGAACAGTTACAACATCAAACCTCAACCAAAAACAAAATATTGACAAAATAACATTCTTCAATATCCAAACGATTGTATAACAATACAAAATCCTTAACCTAAAAATATAAAAAGGCTCTTCTTTCTTTGTGGTCTGCATCCACATTGTAGGTATCATAAACAACAATAAGCAATGCAACAAGACTTGCGCTAACTGATAAACCATGGACAAATCGTGAATAGCAACTGAAATTATAGACCACGCAACCATAAGATAAATATAGCCTGAAAACGCAATCGTCGAGAATCGTTTCTTCGAACAAAAATCAAAAGTTAACAAACTCATCACTAGAGCTATGTTGAAATTGAATATAGCTTCGAAACGCCGGGCACTAGATCCTATTGTGGTCTTGTAGGTGAATACAAACACCGAAATTGCTAGGTAACAGATGCTCAGGATCGACCAATGAAGTACCAAATCGAATATTTGACATATCGGGAGGTACGTGGAGTACACCATCTTGATTGTCCAGAAACAGGCGACTATACCGACTGCAAAGCAGATGGAGACCGCAGTTGATAGTAGGATATGGTCGATTGGATTTGTTGTGGGATCATCAATTTGCGGCTTTGATATGTTGAGGAATCCAGTTACCTCGTCCAGTGCCAGTAGGGTATCCATTTCTTTCTAAAAATAAAAATATAGAATATATTAGATGGATGTTGTGAACATGAGGAACAATAAAGGTAAATATAGGACAACCATCCAAGCAAGGGCTCTAAAATCCACAAAATTGGGGCAATTTGTGTTATTTCTGTTGGAACACACCGGATGAGCACCCTTGCCGCTGCTCGCACAAAGTTATTGACTAACACTGGCTGGTGTTAGTATCAACGAAAAATGTAGCTCTATATCCTAGGCATAGGGCAGTAAAACACAACAACCAAATTTAATTCATTTAACGTAACTTAAAAACTGGAAGGTATGACAAAATTCTGCTGGTTTTAATTTTTTGAACTCATTCCATGTTTGTTTATTTTGTTCTTCTTATTTTCAAACACAAAGACAGTTTTGTTTTTGGTACAGCTCACTTCTCCTCTGTTATGACTTACATTTATGTTAACTTGACTAAATTAAAGATAATAAAATTAACTACTATTTTCTACTAACATAAAGTAGGGGTCGAGTCAAGATTCACTTCTAATAGGATTAGTTTGTAGTCCAGGCAACGAGGGTAAAATGGCGGAAAAAGATCGTGTATAAACCAATTTTGGCACAGTTGTTTGATTTCAGTTTTTCGTCACCCCCCCCCCCCCCCCACCCATCGGTACTTTTAGTATGTTGTTCAGGAAATCTTCCCATACAACTGTGCCAAAATTGGCTTCTACATGATTTTTTCCGCTATTTGTTCTTTTTGGTTGCTTTATAATAATGCAAAACATTTGAACAACGTGTGCTTTATTTATAAGAAAAAAATACTTTAGAAAATCGGGTTGGTTTCTTTATAAGAAAATAGATCAGTATATGAAAAATGTTATACAGGGTCTCCCACGACGAGCTGCCATTAGAAGTATATGGAGAACCAAATGAAATGACAGATTGAAAATTTGTGGACTTAAATTGTTGGACACGATCATGTCAACTAAAATATTTTGAGTTTTGAGTTACTTCCGGTTACACCGGAAATGATGTCATCTTTTATATTTCAAATGGAACACCCTGTATTTTATCGCATTTTTAAAATCTTCATTAAATTTTAGATCAATTTTATGTTACATTCCCTATACCTAACATGTGTCATTTTTGAGAAATTAATTATTTTCATTAAAAAATGACAGCTGCACGGCTACATTCAACTACTTATAAATTATCTCCTTTGACCGTTGGAAAAAAGTCGTCCGGCGAAATTGTTGTGAAGGTAACGTATTATCGACACATCGGTAGAACTCTTCTAAAAGTTATACAGGGTGTTCAAATTATAAGATCAAATTTGAATTCGAGAAAAGTACTAAAACTCGATTTTTTCAAATGGCAACCCTAACATATTAATACAATTCTCAATTCAATGGAAAATTTTAGATCAACTTTGTGTACAATGTCCTATACCTAAAATGTACTTGTACCTACTGAAATCGATTTTTAAACATCACAGTAGAAATTGCAAGAATCGCCAAATCTAGATTGGCGATACAAGTTGGACAAGTTGGAATAAACACAACTTTATTAAACACGTTTCTAGGTAATTTTTCATTATAATTAATTTAGTAATTATAAAATGATAAGCCTACAATTAAACACAATGTTAAAAATAAAACAAAATCGTAAGGTAATAAAAAAATGCTTAATTCAATGTCAGTAACTGTTCAAAAACGTTGCCGTTTTCCGCTAAACATGCTTTAATTCTTTTAACGCATTATTGTTGGTGGCGTCCCTGATTGCGTTAGCACATAACTCATTGCAAGCAGCTGGAACTCTATCGTTCATGTTCTCCTTATCAATTATTGGGTTCTCATAAACTACGTCTTTAATAGCTCCCGAACTTAATAAATCCATTGGCGTCAAGTCGGGGAATGCGGTGGATATTTGTATGGCCTATTAAGCGCATTCAACCGATCGCCGATTATCGCTCGTTAAGCAAACCTCTTATAGCAACTGCTATCTGCGCTGGAGCACCGTCCATTTGAAACCACCCTATAATGGAGGACCCAATAACTAATAAGGAGAACATGAAAGATAAAGTTCCAGCTCCGTTCAATGGGTTATGTGCTAACTCTATCAGGGACGCCACCAACAATAATATGGTAAAAGGAATAGTAGCATGTTTAGCAAAAAACGGCAACATTTTTTAACAGTTACTGAAATAGAATTAAGCGGTTTTTTAAAATTTTCTTAACGTTTTGTTTTATTTTTAATATTGTGTTTCATTGTAGGCTTATAATTTTATAAATACTAAACCAATGATAATGAAAACTGACCTAAAAAAGCTTGTTTTGTTAAAAAGTTCTGTTTATTCCAACTTGTTCAGTTGTTTTCAACGCAATCTAGATTTGGCAATCTGTGCAATTTCTACGGTGATGTTTAACAATCGATTCAGTAGGTACAAGTACATTTTAGGTATAGGACATCGTACACAAAGTTGATCTAAAATATTCCATTGAATTGAGAATTGTTTAATATGTTAGGGTTGCCATTTGAAAAAATCGAGTTTTAGTACTTTTCTCGAATTCAAATTTGATCTTATAATTTGAACAGCCTGTATAACTTTTAGAAGAGTTCTACCGATGTGTCGATAATACGTTACCTTCACAACAATTTCGCCGGGCGACTTTTTTCCAACGGTCAAAGGAGATAATTTATAAGTAGTTGAAAGTAGCCGTGCAGCTGTCAGTTTTTAATGAAAATAATTAATTTCTCAAAAATGACACACGTTAGGTATATGGAATGTAACATAAAATTGATCTAAAATTTAATGAAGATTTCAAAAATGCGTTAAAATACAGGGTGTTCCATTTGAAATATAAAAGATGACATCATTTCCGGTGTAACCGGAAGTAACCGAAAACTCAAAATATTTTAGTTGAGACGATCGTGTCCAACAATATAAGTCCACAAATTTTCAATCTGTCATTTCATTTGGTTCTCCATATTCTTCTAATGGCAGCTCGTCGTGGGAGACTCTGTATAAGTGTGTACTGTATACATAGTACATCGACATAGTAAAATTATTATACCTACTTTCAAACATAATGAAGAAAAAACGTCAATAATGTATAATTCAGGGGTTAAGTAATCGTTCTTGTTTAGAATAGGTAATCAAATGTCATCATCAGTTAAATGAATCGTTACAAGTGCAATAATAATGAACATTTAAATATCTCAAAAATTATGCATAACCGATGAAAAACCTTGAAATAAAATATTGTTGGAGAAATCGAAACAGGTGTATTTAATTAAACATTTTAATGAATCTTTGGGGGCAAGTGAAGGGAAATGTACTTGCTTCAAATCCGACAAAAAACAAACTGTTCTTGTTTGAAATTGTTTTCATCTGTTTATCGTTTACTCATCTCATTCGATATTAAATGGAGCTAAACATAGTAAAATTATATAGTAGAACTCAATACGTTTATAAAAAATCTGATGTGGCCAGGTACATGACTTTATCATACAATATATAAAATTAATAGTTTAGCTGCATGAGAATCTATTCTATAGAGATAAATCGTAGGTATTGTCAAAGCATCAGCATTTGACACTACCTACACTACGTCATTAGAATAATAGTTATTTATGTCACAAATGCCGAAAGTACGGAATAGCGCGACGAGTGGTGATACGGCGCGTCACCGAAGGCGGAGTGTCGCCGTCGCATATGAGCGAGTCGCGCTATCTAGTTTTTGGCAGGAGCGACATCAACGTTTATTGTGTTGCTTTTTAAGAAATACTGCCATTATCACTAATGAAAACACACCTTAAAAAGGTAATTCAAATTCTGACAGATTTATATTTGTTCATGACACATCCCTACCAACATACTAAAATAAAACTACACTCATCGCTACTTTATTTATAATTTTCTCAAGGTATTATTTTTAGATATAATTAGATATAAAGACGGGTTGATATTTCTTATCAACAAACAATCAAATTGGTGATCTTATTTTATTTGAAATTTGTATTTTATAATTTTGCGCACTACAGCGGCACGTTCCATAGTGGTTCTCCAACCTCTGATGAGATCAGCTGTCTTCGAATGTGACAACACAAAAAAATATTTGTCAAAATCCTGGCTACTATGTAATTTCATATCAATGCAGATGCGACCGATCTCGATCAAATAGAATTTGCTCTTGAAGGTAAACTATTAATTTTACCAAAAAATGTTATAGGCATAAAGTATTCAAAATTTCCTCTACTTTAATTTATTAATTAACTATTTTGTCGAAATTACAGAAATGGCGGCTCATTTCCAAAATCCTTGAAAAAGGCTTAGAATACACTAAAAAGCTAAACTATTAATTTTACCAAAAAATGTCATAGGCATAAATTATTCAAAATTTCCTCTGCTTTAATTCATTATTTAACTATTTTGACGAAATTACAGAAATGGCGGCTCATTTCTAAAATCCTTGAAAAAGGCTTAGAGTAAACACCCAGTTCCTTTGTACCCTTTTGAACCAAAAGCTTTTCAACTCTAAGTTTGGTCATGAAACTTCTAAATATGAAGTTCCGTGCCGATACCTTTAGTAGTTTCTCCGGAATCGGATTCACAAAAATTGAGTACACACACACACACACACACACACACACACACACACACACATACACACACACACAGAAATTTTTTTGTACCTTGGTCAAATATGTTCAGGGGACCCAAAAGGACATATTTCCGCTAAAATCTCAAAAAAAATTTTCGGTACGATTACAATACTTTACATACTGCGTATGATAAAGTAAAAATGTGGTATTTTCAAACGGAAATCTGTATTTTTGTACTGGGTTCAAATCCCACAGAAAAAGAAACCGTTTTTGTCTGAAATAGGTACAGATAGTAAAATATATATTAGAATCCAATACGAAAAAATGGAATCAGTCCTAATGATACAAAATGATTATTGTTCAAAACGATGACTTTCAATACTGATTCATGTTGAAATTGTTTAAGAAAAAATTGGTGAACAATTAATAGTGTTTAAATAAATAAAACCGAATTATGCTGTAAATTAATTCATGTTTGAAACAAGCGAAATAAAATGTTTTGGCAAGGTTCATTCAATACTTTACTCTAAATTAAGAATAAACTACACTCCCATATTACACAGATCAATTCAACGCAAAATTGAAAAGAAAAATTATTTATAATAAAAAAATTATTTATCTACGATTCACATATAATAACTTCTTTGTATACTATACAGCAGGGGTTCTCGACCTTTTAGGTTCCGTGCACCCCATACAAAATATTTAAATTTCTCTGTGCCACCAACCTTTATACAACCTTATACAACCTTTATGCATATTAATCCGTACATAAGTAAAAAAAGTCAGATTTTAAATATACATACCTACATTATAGTTTGTTCCAAAATAATAACTTTTTAACTACAGTTTACTTGGAAAAAAATTAAAAAGTTCTAAACAGACAATAGTCTAACAATAAACAATTATATAACAAAACTTCATCTGGTATAGAAAAGGCAAAGTAAAAGCATCACATTGAAATAATATAAAATAATTTAAGTATTAATGTGCCTGGGATTGTTTTGCTAAACCCACTTTTTTTTAATTTTATGTTCAGTGAAAGTTAGATTTAAGGTCAAATTTGAACATTATCATCAAAATAAATATGATTTTACCCTTAAAGTTTGGTACCTTTCGTGCACCACCTAAAAGTCCTTCGCGTACCCCTGCAATACAGTATACAGGATTAGTCACAATTACCGGAACACCTATCTAATCCTTCAATTGTAATATATTTCAAAAACTTTTTTTTTGAAGCTATCGGTCAAATGTATTTTTAAATTTTTTTGTTTAAATTCTTTTTATTTTGCAATTTTTCCTTTTTCAAATGAATGCATATTTTTCCACTTTTTAAATTCTAAGATTAATTCTAAGAAATTTTTGTAGGAATCATTTTTGAATTACAAGACTTAATCAAAATTATTAGTCCAAATTACCAAATTAACACTCAAATAATTTTACAACCATAAAAAAATTTAAAAAGAAGTTTTTTGTTTTTAGGCGTGCTCTATTACCTAAATAAATTTTAACATAGGTACTTAGTTCATTTTATTATGGGAACACCGTAAATTTTTGTACTTTTTAACTTGAAGATTAATTCTAGAATCTAGAATTTTT